>OY757912.1:19974017-20194017 GCA_963585895.1 Sepioteuthis lessoniana | reverse complement strand
TGGAGCAATCATGGAATGGAGTAGCGCCCTCTGCTACACTTCGGTGTAGTAGCTATTAAAGAGGGAGCCTAAGGATCACCCTCGACTAATGTCCCCAACTTTACTTTTTTACTTTTTTATATTGTGATAGTTGTTGATGTCTGTAATTGTTTTTGCTGACATCAATGTTATTGATATTTATAATAATAATAAGTTGATGATTAGTTTAAAAATATTACTGGGTTCGATGATTACAAACTATAATTATAATAGTAATATTAATTGTAATGATTCTTAATTGTTTGCTTAGAGTCAGCGTATATTCTACCCCTCTCTGAAACAAATTTCTAGGGTGAAATAGGTGGTTCTGATTATATAATACCAGTTGGAATTTGAGCATGGTCACACACACACACACACACAGATATATATATATATATATATATATATATATATATATATATATATATATATATATATATATATATATATATATATATATATTTATATATATATATATATATATCGTATATAGTGAGTTGCAATATATATCCCGCAGATCTAAATGTAAAAAGGTACTGAAAATAGTAGAAACATGAAATGTACATTTTACGAATTTGTAGGTAAATATTTAACATTGAGCATCATCATAATAACTGCATCATTTCTGTGTAAATATTATGAAAACGACATTTCTCCCATATCAACAAATAATACAATTTTTAAACAATAAAACATGTCTATATACCGGACATTGGCCTAGGGGTTAGAGTGTTCGCCAATGCCCGGGAGACCTAGGTTCAATCCCAGGTCGAGTCATACCAAAGACTCAAAAAATGGTACTTGATGCCTCCTTGCTTAACACTCAGCATTATAAGGTACGGATCAAGGGTAAAGTAGAGCAATCCAGGGAAGGAGTAGCGCCCTCCCCTACACCTTGGTGTAGTAGCTATCGAAAAGGGAGCCTTCGGGTTACCCTCGACTATGGTCGCCAACTTTTTTATATGACAAATTCTTGCAACACTTCATTAAAATCGCTAACGGATTTTGAACGAATAACCATATTACTGACCTGTCTCAGTGCTAAGTGGGTGGTAATACATTATGGATTCGTTTGAAGGGGACTTTCCCTCCAGGTAGCACCTATCCTTTCTTCTGAAATAGCTAAGGGATGCATTTTTTAGGGGAAGGGCGCCCGCCTTAGAGGTGCATCGCAAGAGGGATGCCAATGAAACCGAGCAATTTTTAAAACTACCATGCATGATTTTCGATTTGTGGGTCTCTCACACAAAGATAAAAATTTGTTTCGATTTAAGATTAGTGAGGAGTTTTAAAAAAGTATAAGTTTTTTACTCGAAAACTTCATTGTGTGAATAAAATGAAAATGAAAAAAAACCTAAAATGCTATTAATTCATTATTTCTTTAAAAAAAAACATGCTTCAACGAAGGATTTCTGCCCAAATACCCAATAATCAAATTATACTTCCTTACAGCCAATAATAATGTCACTAAATAGCAATAACCAAAAGTGAAATTCAACCCATTAACTGTGAAAATATAATGAAATGGAAAGAAACTTAAAAAAAAAACTCGGATAGTTTTAAATATAAATTCTGCTTCTTCGCTTGAATTACTATTAAAATAGCACTTAACGAGCGAATTATAATTATCAAAAATCTCTGAGTTGTCTTCCATGGAATTGTTTCTATATCTAAAAAGAAAAACAAGCTCATTAAATTCGTCCAGCCTAAAACTAACAGATGGCTGCAATGATTATTAAAATTTTCGGGCTAATTAGCATCTTCAATATGAAACAGAAACTCTCAAAAAGAAAATCGAAACTAAAATACCCTAGCTGTCATTCTCACAGCAAGAATCAGAAAATACGAAACAAAATTTTATGAAAATATTCAAGCTTCTCCCAAAACTCGTACGATTTAAAAGATAAAATAAAGTCATCGTTGTGTTAACAAACTTCTTCTAAAATAACTCCGAAAAGAGCTGTAAAAGAATAAAAGATAATATTGTTATGACACGTACCTACAAAGCTGACACACACAGATATATATATATATATATATATATATATATATATATATATATATATATATATATATATATATATATATATATATGTATATTTAGGCAGCATTTCTTCGTTAATGCAAATTTCATTAAACATAATAGACATTTTATGTCTACATATTTTCTTTGGATCCGTTCGAATTCCCGTATTACTTTTATTGTATTCTGGGGGAATTGATTTATGTATTGCCCATAGTTGCATGTATCCCTAGTACTTTCTGATGATGGCCCAAAGTCGGGCAGAAATAATATCAGACATCGATCTAAAAAACTTACTAGAATTACGATAGCAAGTGCAATTTCTTCCTTTGCCCCGTACTAGTAAAAATCAAAACAAAAAAAAAATACAAATTCTCTTTAAGTATTTGTTGTAAACACATCAAAAGCGATCGAAACAATAATAGAGCAATTTGAAAATTTAAAACAACAGTATTACTGAAAAATTCTGTTCTTTTTTCATTGGCTACAAAAAACACTCTATGCAAATTTTGAATTTTATCGATTAAAGATAAAATGAATTAAACAGCAACTTGATTACACCAGCAATTTGAGACTTATATATATATATATATATATATATATATATATATATATATATGTGTGTGTGTGTGTGTGTGTGTGTGTGTGTGTGTGTGTGGTGGCTTATTTTGCGGCATATCAATCCTTTGGGGGCCATTCAATACCGATCAAATCATTTTGATAGAAACTTTCTATTAATTTTGTTTGGATTTTATGGCATATCAACCTTTGTATGTTATTTAATGCTAAATCCAGTTTTATGAATAGAAACAGTTTTTATTTCAAACGATTCAGTTTAGTATAAATATGCAGTTTAAATGTCAAAAATGTTCAACTTTAAACTATTCAGTTTACTCAACAAAGTTAAATGGTTCCAAGTATTGCTATGCACCACTAACAATTCAATTAAACATCAGTCATTTGTTTACTCGCAATTACCGGTAAAAACAGTCCTAGTTCAAACAGTTCAGTTTTGCATAAACACACAGTTTAGTCCTATTTGAACCATAGATATGACCCTATCAGGTGCTACCACTCCGGGTCTGAGTACACCAGGGAACGATGGTAATGAAGGAGTAATTCCCATCCCCCAAAGCATCCGCATTTATGGAGCTTCACCATAGATTGTCTAGCGTCATTTACTCGGACACTCGTTGGAGGAGGCTCACCCCTCCTCAAAGATGCCGTCTGTGTATTTTACATCCCATGCCGACTGGCCAGTGTGTTTGTGTATGTGTGTTTTATTACATTGATTATATATAATGTTATAAACATCTTTAAAATCAAAGAGTCTATAACAATTCAGAATACAGTAAACAGCAAAAGCATAAAATATGCTTAATAATGAAAATACTTAGGAAAAATTATAAAATATTTTAACGTATTGTTCCGGTATGTTTTCTTTCAAATAGAGGAATTATATTGTTAATTCAGTCTCAATAATGCCAAGTATTTTGGTTTGTTTTTCTACATTATCATATATAACATTTATAATAATTTTCTGTATTTTGAATAAAATGCAATCTTGAAACAGAAAATCTTTGAAAGATCACCTCTCTCATCATTTTTGCTATTAATCCAAAATGTCAAACAAGATCATTATTTAACATTTTTATATTACTGGAGTAAGTGCATGAGGATGGAAGTAACAGGGTCTCTCAAAAGTCAAGTACATTTATTTATCTAAATTTTAGAATTATGTCCATCAATACCTATTTTGCATGGTTTCCAATTGGTTTATAGCAAATATATTAAAATATTGCAAAAATATCTGCTATATGTTATTCAAATTAGTGGCAGCTCGAACAAAGTGATCTAGTCTAAAGCGACGGTCTTTCATGAAACATTTAGGGGAAGAGAAGTATAATATATGTGAAATTTACTAAGGAATGTTGGATGTATACAGAGAAACATTTTTTTTCGTAAAAAAAGGGTTAGCAGATGGCCTTAACCTGTGTTCGAAATTATAATCAAAAATCGGAAATACAGTCCATGGAGTGAACACTCACTGACTCTCTGGTAAAGCAAAATGTTCAGGGCGTAGCAGTCAGTTAAGAACGTCTTACTAACATTCCTGAGAGACAAGAAAGGGCCAATCAATATTGATTTCTTGAAAAAAGAGCATCTGTCGACTTTAGTTCCACTTGCCAACTCTTTAGAGTCACCATATTTATCGCATGACCATCGGATGTCTTTTATTGGGGAAACAAGTGCAGCAATATCGAATGTCTTTAACTTTTGTACAACAATAGAAGTAGGATGATAAGATTGACGGTAAGTGTGTGATAGATGAATGCATTTCTAAGAAACCCCGGATATAAACAATACCAAACTGAAACCGAACTTTGCAATTTCAACTTAAAAGATCATCATAATTCAACTTTGAACTTTTAATCCTGCTTGAGCTTATCTTCGTCTCTTTAGTAACTGCAAGTTTATCAATTTTTAAACATAAGTACATAAGATTTTGGCGTCATACTGAACATTGCCACTGGGTTGAAATACTTAAATCTCATGAAGCTTATCTCTATTTATTCGTAAACTGGAACAAAACGAAATTCTGCGCCCCACCCCAAGTAAATTTAGAGAAAGAATCAGTGATTTTCTGCTCTTTTGTGAAAATATTATAATTGACTTCCGTAGTATGATATCAATGTCCGACAGTGTCTGCAAGTTCTTTGATATGCCTCGCTTCCGTATATCAATCTCCCGATAACTCGAAAACTAAGACGATCAAGATTTGAGATATTAAGTATCAAGACACAGGGTAAACTGGATTTAGGCACATAACCTGTCAGAAATGTCAAATCTAATGATATACACCTTAGATTATCAATCATATCAGACAAACTATAAATTTTCTTGAGCCCCCTTGGCAATCAGAAATAGATGTGCCAAAAAGAGACTTTCTTAATCTTTTACGACCTACAGCACACACACACACACACACACACACACACACACACACACACACATATATATATATATATATATATATTAGAATTATGGACAATATAAGTCAGTTCTTAATGTTTTGTGTGTTTTCTACTGTATTAAGACTAGCATATGGTAAAAGTGGTTATTTGAAAGTCTATAGAGCGAGAGTTTTAGTCAGTTAATATAATGTTATTAAACAAGAAACTTACACGGAAAAATAACACGGTCAGACATTTCTGCATGTGATGATCAAATGAGAAAAACTTTTTAATATGCCTACACTTAGATACTAATTCGGTTTTGTGTTGAGCAAATAGTTCTCAGCATGTTCCAGGATAGATAACTTTTTTCGAGATATATTTTCCTTCTTTTTATTGGTCGGTCTTCAATCGTTATATATATATATATATAGTGAGAGAGAGACAGACAGACAGAGAAAGAGAGAGAGAGACAGAGGCGATAGTTTCTTATGAAGGTCAATGCCTCAACTAGATGTCCGATTTGTAACACCTCTCTCAACTTTTTATAAGCCCTATTTACAACGGATCTGAATTAGGAAATCAAGGTTTATAAGTGTTGCTATGAGAAAGATTCAGAATGAGATTTTTTATCAAGGTGTGGATTAGAACCTTGTATTTACGAGAGTTATTTAAACAGATTTAAGCTTCATCCAGAATGAGGAGTCTTAGTTTAGGATTTTTAACTGTGGCCTTTGTCATATAATAGCCGAGGGATTTCGGTTCATGCCTTTGAGTTTGGTTAGGCTGAGAACGTTTCGGCTCAGCACATGGGTTAGTTAGGTGCAACATTGAGGCAGGTGTTAACGCGGGTGCGCGCGGGTAGATGGAGGTGTCACTCAGATGTCATAATAGTCCGAGACGAAACGGGGTGACAGGGTGCGGGTGACGTCACGCACCGAAAGCACGCGGAGGTTTTGAGAGAATCCGAAGAAAGTTAGAGAGTTGAGAATTAGACGCCAAACGAGAAGGCTCGGCCTTTGGAGCTTGCAGACGCGAGGCGAACTTGCGCCCTATGAGGGCGGCTCGAGTTGGGGGCCAAATGAATAAGACAGCATAGAAGATTGTGTCTCTCCTCCTTACGTCGAAACCTTTAACTCAAAGTTAATAAAAAGGTTTCGTACCTGAACAAGAAGTCGTTACGTGTTTTCGAATTCCGAGATTCCAATGTTCTTTATATGTTCTATCGTTATGAACATTCGATGTCTATTTCGCACATGGCCATATTCGTGTATCTACCTATGGTACACCTTGAGGGTAAGCAAGTTGTATACAAGGCTGTTAATAAAATGGTGATACTAGATCAATGTCTGAAAAGGTTAACATTTCTAGGACACTTGTAAATCTCTGACTCTTTTTGAGTGAAGTTTAGAACTTTATGAATGACTGACTTATATGTGAAGATCAGACAGATGCAGCCTTTGTTTGTGAATGACAATGTATGGACATTTGAGAAGCTGTTCTTTTCAAGATCTTACAATTAGTGTATAATTTCTGAGGGTTTTTGTTTGAAAAATGTCTGTAGGCGCCAATTAAGAAAACGACTGACGTCTCAGTTAATGCACGGAACATATATAAACTATAATATAAACAAGAAAAATGGTAACCTAGAAAGGAGAGCTACATTTTAAGTATATACTCAGATATACTTTTGTACGTTCATTGCTTTCTTTGTAGAAATGCTGAGAAAAGAGTTATGAATGGGATGACTCAGTGAAATCAAGAGTTTAAATAACTTACGCTGAAAGTATTGGTTTTCTCCAGATCGCAGAATGAATGCAGTTGTATTGCTTCATTATAAATACATCGGTGATCAATTAATATGTGATACATGAAGCAACCGGAAGTCTATCTGCCAAACTACCGAAAGTTGAGATGATAAGAGCACAAGAAAGAAAGATAGAAAGAAAGAAAAGGTATGAAACTTTGCTACTTACCACAAACGTGAGGTATTATTAATAAAGTCGCAATCAACTTTTCAGTATAAAAAGAAAAAAAATCAGAATTTCCTAATGTCTCGTACTAACAATAATTATTTTAAAATTATTTCAGCAGTAGTATTTTCTGTAATATATATATATATATATATATGTATGTATGACGGGCATATAAGTACGAGTGAGGCGCCTTTGGTGGTGTACTGGTCAGCAGGATCGACTAGCAAACCTACACGAGTGAGTTCGAGTCTCATTGGGTGCCCCTTTCATATGGCCTTGTGCCACATCTAAGCAAAAAGCTTAGTAAATTACCATATAAGTACGAGTGCCTAAGATGCTCCACGATTTCAGAAGAGCAAGTCAAGAAAATAATACTAAAATGAAACGTAATAAAATTAATATAATGAATATTATCAATGATAACTCGTTTAATCTGTGTAATAGACTTTTAAATAAAAACATTAGGTATATGAAAGTTGCTCAAAAGTCAAAGTTAATAGGAGTTACCAATGTAGCTAATTTCGCCCGACTATAGCAAATTTTAAACCTACATGTGGCATATAAGATGGCTGGGGAATTTTATAAGATGTTTTTATTAAAAAATAATTTGCCTTATATGTCGTCAAATACTATATATATATATATATATATACAAGGGTCATTCAATAAGTTTCCAGACTTTTTTCGTGAGGGCACTTTTATTGATAGTACACGCATGAAACTCTAGTACCCTTCGAAATAATCTCCTGTGGCTGTAATGCACTTGTTGTACTGTTCCAACAAATTCTGGAAGGCCCCATGGAAGTCAACTTGTGTAAGCATGTCAATGACCTTTGTCAAAGCCTCTTTCATCTCTTCAATTCTCTCATCACGACAGCCTCTGGGCTTAGGGAATAACCAAAAGTCACAGTGAGCAAGGTCTGCACTCTAGGGAGCGTGAGGAACTGTCTTGATGCCCATATTGGTCAAATAGTCTGTGACGATTGAGTTGTGTACTGGTACATTATCCTGGTGGAAATACCACTGACGCGATTTGACGAGTGCTGGTCTCTTCTGCCTGAATCTTTTCCTGAACTCCCTTAAAAGCTCAACATAGTTACCCTAACCCTAACCCTAATCCTTTGGCCAATCAACTCTGGTGTATTGACTTCCTTACTCCTCCCACACCTCTCATCGTCCCTCACAGACTCCTTACCTTCCTTGAATCTCATGTGCCACTGAAAAACTGATTCTCGATTCATGCAAGATTGTCCATAATAAATATTTTCTGGAGAATGATGTAGAATTTCTTGTGTCATAACACAACTCCCCAAGCATTTTATTCTGTAATCTTTTAGATGAAGACTTATTTTACTGTTTTGAGAGGTTTTCACAGTAGCGTTATCCGGCGGTTTTTCACGGGAGTCTGGAAAAGATCAAATCTGCTTAAGTCTCCAGCACTCTTCTCCATATTCTTGCCGATATTTTTAATGTTGTATATGGATGGTTTTTACATGTTCTTTGATTTTTAAGTTTACCAATCTCTTTACGAAAACTGTGAGGATTTTTTCAAATGCACGAATTATTATTATGATATATAGCTTTCTTGGTTGATGAGACACTGCTTCCTAAATCGGTGAAATTGTCCACTAGTTTCAGAGAACTACCGTTTAGTGAGGAGATGTTGCCTCTTTGATTAATGCAGAAGTGTTTTGTCTTGTCTGCGTTGAGATGGAGGCTTATGCAAACAGCCGCTCATTCCAGACTATGTAACAGGGTTTTGGCTTGGGTGGGTGTATTTGTCAGATGCGCTATGTCATCGGCGTAGTCAGCGTTCGTAATTGTTTCACTGAATTGTTAGCGATACATAGCAATTGTTTGACAATTTAACTTTGACTGCCTCTAAATTGTTTACATTAAAAATATAACTGTTTGAACTTTTAACAGTGTATCTACAAAATATATTTACAAATCATGAATTTGATATACATGTATAAGCAGGATTTGGCATTAAATAACGTAAAGGATATCATGCCATAAAATTCAAACAACCAACCAAGCAACCAACCAGTTATTTTTTCATTTTTAGCCAACAGTTTTATATTGTACTTATGGCTTTGCATTGAGCTGCTAATAGAAGTGATTTAGTTTCTCTCTTTCTTTTTTTTAGCCATTTGAAAGTTTTCTCGTTTGACTACTCTTAAAGCTGACGAGCGGAGAACTTCGACAAATGGACCAGAGAAAAAGAAACCTCATGACATAAGGCCTTATATCCGAGTGATGATGTCGGGAGACTCTATGTGTCAAGAAAATTAGAAGAAAGAAGACTCACCAGCATTGGAGATAGCGTCAATACCTCTATAAGACATTTCAAAGACTACGTAAAAAGAGCAAAGTAAGACTGGTTACAGCAACCAGAAACAATACAAACAACACAAGCATCAACAGAACAGCAAGTACGAGAAAACATGAATTGAAAGAAAAGCAATCTATGGACATTTCAAGCGACACAAGACTCATGAGTAGACATTAACATGACGAAGAAAGAGAAATCTTTAAAGAAAAACTGAATCTTGTCTTAGAGCAGCACAAAAACACAAAAAGGTCCAACTATGTTAAAGCCAAAATAGATAAGACGCAACAAATTAGCAAATGTACGTTATGTAGTGATTGAGAAAAAATTGATCAATTCCATAACAAACAAAGTCATTACATTAGCGCAAAGAGGGTATAAGTTTAGACACGACTGGTCGGGGATTGTAATCTAGTGGGACCTGAGTAAAAAATGCAAATGAGACCATATAAACAAGTAGCACATGCAAAACCTAAAATCGGTCCATGAGAATGAGACATAAAAAACATCTCTTCGATTTTGAGATACGAAAGGATCACCGAATCTCGACCAGACGACCAGACCAAGTGATAGTCAAGAAAGGAAAAGGGAATCTGTCGAATGGTGGACCTTGCAGACACGACACACGACAGAAGGAGAATAAAAGAAAGCTAGAGACCTAAAAAAAAACACAAAACCTATAGAACATGAAGGTGACGGGGGACAATCTATAAAAGATTGATTAGGGGACTGGAGGATTTAGAAAGATGACAAGTAGAGACCATCCAGAATACACCATTATTAAGAACGGCCAAAATACTGAGAACAATTCTGGAGCTTTGAGGAGACTTGATGTTACTCAAACACCAAAGAAAACATTCAGCTAATGCTTGTGTAAAAAAAAAAAAAAAAAACATTCGAAATAGTGGCCAGAAGACTTTATGATAATCTAAAAAAAATGAGAGAACTTAAAGAATTGTGGACTTTGCTATCCCGGCGTTCCACAGAGTAAAATTGAAAGAATGTGAATAGAGGGATAAGTACGTCATTCTTGTTAGGGAATTGATAAAACTCTGGAACATGAAAGCGACGATTATACAAACTGTAATTGGTGCTCTTGGTACAGTCACCAAAGGAATGGTACAAGAACTGGAGGACTTGGAAATAACGAATCGGGTGGAGACTGACTATACTACAACATTGTTGAGATTGGTCAGAATACAGAGAATAATCCTGGCGACTTGAGGTGACTTGCTGTCACTCAAACTCCAGTGAAAAACCATCAGCTTAAACTGATATGAAAAGCTCTCGAAGAGTCAACAACAACAACAACAACAACAACAGCAACAACAACAACAACAACAACAATAATAATAATAATATTATGTCTGGCTTAAAAAGGAAACTTTAAGAGAGAAACAGAATCTATCCTAATAGCAGCACAAAACAACGCCGAATCAATCATATCAAAGCGAGAATACATAAGACGCAACAAAATAGCAGGATATGTCATGACAGAGATGTAACAATCAATTACATAATAAGTGAATGCAGCAAATTAGCACAAGGCTCGGTGGGCAAGGAGATTTGCAAGAAATTGAAATTTGAGAATACAAACGAATGGTATATGCACAAACCACACCTGTCCGAGAAAATGACACGCATAAAACACTACGGGACTTTGACATACACACGGATCACCTTTTTTCGGCCAGAAGACTAGACCTTATAATAATCAACAACAAAAAGGAGAATTTGCAAAATTGTCGACTTTGCTCTCCCGGCTGACCACAGAATAAAACTGAAAAAATGTGAAAAGAATGATAAGCACCTCGACTTTGCTACGGAACGGAAAAAACTATGGCACATGAAGTTGAAAATTACACCAATTGTGATTGGTGCTTTTGGTACAGTAACTAAAGGATTAGTATAGGGACTGGAAGACTGGGACGTTGGCAGACGAGTGGAGACCGTCCAAACAACCACATTATCGAGAACGGTCATAATACTGAGAAGAGTCTTGGAGACATGAGGAGATTTGCTCTCACGCAAAATCCAGTGAGAGATCAGCAGCTAACGTTGGTGTGAAAAACTCTACTTTAGTAAACATATTGAACCATAACTCATGATAGGGACAATTTCCAGAACACTGGTTTGAAAATAAACAAAAGTAAGGTAGGAACTAAAAAAGAACGGAAAGGAAAACTCTCTTAACAATTTAATAGTCTCGGACTTTAACCAAGTTAAAACTCAACGGGAAAGGTTTTTTTTTTTTTTTGTGGCCCGCTGTTCATGTAGAGCCATCATAGCTATTCTTGGTCACATCTGTGTCAAGCGCGCAGATCATAAACAACCCCTGGGTCTCGTATAGCCACAATATACCACCAATGATAAAAAATTCTAACCACACTGTTAGACAACGTGGGACCCAGGCAACATGCCTGGGTTTCTTGATCGGCAGGGGCTCTTTTCATAGCCAACATGGGAGATCCGATGGTCATCCTACGAATGTTGGCTGCTCTATTCCCAGGTACAGATACGACGACGTAAAAAAACCACAACGATCTGAGACCTACACGAAAACAATGGACAAGGGGAGATAACCAACTTGCACTACAATGCTATTTTAGGAGCAACCCTTCAGAAAGAGGATACAGGAAGAGAATGATAGAGATCTGGTAAGAATGTGCGTAATTTCAGACAAATAGCCAAAGACTAGCCGATCAAGTTTGAACAATAATTAAGATTGATTGGTTTTCTGACCTTATATCACATGAAATCCACCAAAAAACTCTAAAACAAAACTACAATACAGTACCAGACACATCGAAAAAGAACGGCAAACTTCGGCAAATAAAAACACCAAACTCCCAAATGATACACTGCCAAGCAACCAGGAAGAAACAAAATTACAAGAACAAAAGATAAATCTAGAAAATGTAAAGAAAATCATGAATAGTGAAAAGACTATTCTACCTTCTTTAAGAAAAACAGAATGGAAAACACTTAAGATAGAAACGAATAAAATAAATCACATACGACCTTACATACCGACAAATAGTATAACCGAGTTAAATGAACTAATCTATGCAGCGCAAAATAAGTTTGCGAGAAAATTAGGATCCACTCTAAGAGCACGAAGAAACAGACCAAGCTGGGATGGGATATTCGACTGGGAACGCAAATAAAAAAACAAAACTACGAAAACAAGCCAGAATGATTAAGAAGATAGGTCCTGAAATAAGCGGGGAAAAAGAACAGGCAACACAGGAAAAAATAATACTACAACTTCAGTAAATAAACCAGAAAGTGCTGGCAAAAGAAGGAAGATTAAAGAGATATCGATAAAGGGTAAAACAATACAGACAAAACAGGACTTTCCAAAAAAAAGAAAAAACGAAAGAAAATTCTATCAACAATTGGGAGGGAGTAACACGAAAACATACCAACAACCCCATGCAAAAGAAACCGAACGATTTTGGACAAAAATATGGTAATCAAAAAAAACTTAAGGAAAACGCTGAATGGATAAACAACATTCTAAGAGAACTAGACGGACTTCAAGAAAGCCCCAAAACGGAAATACACATCGACTTACTCAAAACAACAAGGAAAAGAATATCAAACTGGAAAATGCTAGGCCATGATGGAATGCATAGATTCTGGTTCAAGAAATGCACATTCATTCACGGCAGACTAGCACTAGAAATGAACAGATACCTAGAAGGCGCGCAATTACCTGAATGGATGACCAAAAGAATGAATACATTAATCCAAAAGGACCCAAGCAAAGGAAGTGCTCCAAACAATTACCGAACAATAACCTGCCTACCAATGATGTTGAAAATACTAACAGAACAAATAAGGGAAATATTTACTACTCGCTAACAAGCCATGGATTGTTCCCTGACAAACAGAAAGGATGCCGAAAAGATCCAGAGGCACAGCAGAATTACTCTACATAGATCGACACATTTTAAATGAGGGCATGACAAGACGGAAAAAATCTAGCCATGGCCTGGATTGACTAGAATAAGGTATATGACATGGTTCCACAAAGCTTGATAATACACAGTTTCAGAATGTACAAAATATCACATGAAGTCATAAACTTCATCGAAAAGACCATGCAAACCCAGTGAGTAGAACTGACAGGAGGATGAAGTGGCTTAGCTGAAACAAAGATCCAAAGAGGCATTTTCCAAGGAGATACACTATCATCCTCATTATTCATAATAGTCATGATGCCACTGAACCAAAAACTCCGAAAATGCACAGCCAGAAACAAACTCAGTAGATCGCAAGAGAAGATCAACCACCTAATGTACATGGATGACGTTAAACTATTTGCAAAAAATGAAAAAGAACTGGAAACTCTCATACAAAACTTTAGAATATACAGTCCGGACATAGGAATGGAATTTGGCATAGGGAAATGTGCCATACTCGTCATGAAAAGGGGCAGACGACATATGACAGACGGAATGGAAATACCAAATCGTGACAAAATTAGAACTTTCGGAGAAAAGGGAACCTACAAATACTTGGGTACCTTGGAGGCTGACACCATTAAAAAGTGCAAATGAAAGACAAGATTCGAAAATAATATCTCAGGAGAAATAGGAAACTACTCGAGACAAAACTCTCCAGCAGGAACCTCATCAGAGAATAAATACCAGGGCGGTGCCCCTTGTAAGATATTCGGGACCCTTTCTGAAGTGGACCAGAGATTAACTTAAACAAATGGATCAAAGAACAAGGAAACTAATGAAAATATATAAGGCATTACATCCCAGAGAGGATGTTGACAGACTATACGTACCAAGAAAAAAGGGAGGAAGAGGACTTGCCAGCATCGAAGACTGCGTTGACACATCGAAATATCGGCTCGAAGACTATATAGAAAAACACGAACGAGGACTGATTACAGCCATCAGAAACGATACGGACAACACGATAGACGATAGAATGACAACAACTAGGAAACAAAAATGGGAGAAAAAACAACTCTATGGCCGCTTTAAACGACCACTAATCAACATCTCACACCAGAAAACCTGGGCATGGCTAAAAAAAAGGAAACCTTAAGAGAGAAACAGAATCTGTCCCAATAGCAGCACAGGAAAATGCTATAAGGACCATTCATATCAAAGCGAAAATAGATAAGACGCAACAAAGCCGTAAGTCCTGGCTATGCGGTGTCAGAGACGAAATGATCAATCACATAATAAGCGAAGGAGTATAAGACACGACTGGGTCGGCAAGGTAATCCACGGGGCAATGTGCAAGAAATTTAAATTTGACCATACAAACAAATGGTATATTCACAACCCAGAACGTGTCCTAGAAAATGACACGCATAAACTCCTATGCAACTTTAACGTACAAACGGATCACCTAATCCCGGCCACAAGACCAAACCTTATAATAATCAACAAATAAAGAGAATTTGCAAAAAGGTCGACTTTGCTGTCCCGGTGGACTACAGAATGATTCTGAAGGAAATTGAAAAGAAGGATAAATACCTCGAACTTGCTAGAGAATTGAAAAAGCAGTGGAACATGAAAGTAAAGATTTTGCCAATTGTGATTGGTGCTTTAGGCACAATAACAAAAGGATTATTAAAAGGCCTGGGGGACTTGGGATTTGGCGGACGGGTAGAGACTATCCAAACGACAGCATTGCTGAGAACGGTCAGAATCCTGAGACGAGTCCTGGAGACTTGCGGTCACTCAAACTCATGTGAAAATCCATCAGCTAACACTGATGGGAAAAACTCTAAAGGAGTAAATAATAATAATAATAATAATAATAATAATAATAATAAGAAGAAGAAGAAGAAGAAGAAGAAGAAGAAGAAGAAGAAGAAGAAAAGGAACTTTTCATTAGACTTTTCGAAGACAATTATGTTGCAGATGGAATTATTCCAATTGATTCTTTGTACATATACAATTAAAAACTTTAAACATCAGTTCACTTCTCTCTCAGTTTTGGAAGAAAATTTATCACCTTCGTTTCCAATTTGTCTTCCATCTGAATATATAGATTTCATAAAAACTAATTAAAATGTTGCATATGATTGAAGAGTTTCTTATTTCTCAAAGTAGGTTAGGATTCCTAGATATGACGAGAAAACGGTGGAAAAGTAGAAGAACGAAATTTAAAGAAAAAAAAATGATAATTCTTCTTTTATGAAAATCGTTACGAAAATTATTGGCACATTGATGTAATATTTATTAATTTTGGGGGATTTCTTGTCAATAAATGGATATATTTATTATTAGCTTTCTCATGCAACTTTTTATCATTAAAAGGGTATTTTTAAGTACTATATTTATTTTATTTTGTTTGCATTATTCAATGATTCATAATGGTAAATTTATGATATAAAACATGAGTGGTTAAAAATTTTGTCGGAGATTTGAACGTTGAATATTAAAGATATATTTATTTTAGCGAACACAATTGTAACTCTCTTATTCAGCCCCACCAGTAAACATATCATGAAGGCATTGAAAATTCAGTAGTGTATTGCACTAAAATAGGAACTGTTTTCTTTTGATACGCAAAGTGATGTACACAAGTGTATGGTTTGGTTTGGTTTGGTTTGGTTTTATGGCACGTCGTCCATTATATTTTGTTAAAGCCAAATCCATTTTATTCATATAATATGTTCAACTTCTAACAATTCAGTTTACTGTGTATAGTTTTTGTTTACACACGGTTAAACGTCAAAACAGTTCTATTTCAACCAATACACAGTTTCAATGCCAAAAATTAGTTCTATTACAAACAATTTTGTTTAGCTCAAGAACAAAGTTTCAATATTTAAAACAGTTCTATTTCAAACAACTCACTTTATTATGAGTACGAAGTTTAGTTCTATTTTACCCATTGTAAGATCCTATCAGAGGCTATCACTCCGGGCCAGAGTGGACCTGGCAGCGATGGCCATGAAAGGGTAATCCGCATTGCCCAAATCTCCAACCTTACTGGAACCTTAATTACTTTGTGACATATCAGAGCCATCTCCAGCGGCGGGGTCTTACCCTCTGCAGAGAAGCAGTCGGTGTATTCTACAACCCCAACCGACTGGTCAAATACGTGTGTGTGGATGTTACATGATGCAGTGTGTAGGTTTAATGGTTTCATCAAGTTGGCTTTATTTTTCAAAGATATATTCATGAGCTTTTACACTCTCCAAGAATCAGCATTTCAAAGAATACTTGGTCTCCGAACCGGAAAATGACCAAATAGTATATAGAAGAACAAGGGAAGTAATAATGAAAAGGAAACCATTTGTTTGTTATATATCTTTGGGAATCTCCCTTTTTTTCGATTTTCTTACATCAACCAGGAAAAAGAATCTTTGCACAGAATATGTATTATCAATACAATATTGGTCAGAGTGTTCGCTAGTGGTCGAGGAGATCAGGGTTCAATTTGAGGTCAAATTATATCAAATACTCAAAAATGGTATTTCATGCCTCCTTGCCTAACGCTCAGCATAATGAGACATGGATCAAGAGTAAAGTGGAGCAATCTAGGGAGAGGAGTAATGCTCTCCATAATATCTCACTATCGTCGCTATCAAAAAAGGAGCCTTTGGGTTTCCCTCGATTACGGTCGCTTTTTTTTTATTAATGAACATATCAAACTGTGTCAGGTAATTCATATGATAGTTCCAAAAATGCCCTCTTTACTTCCTTTTTTTTAAAAATTATTCCTGAATTAATCTAATTTTATCTTCGTATTTTGTAAAATCGGATAAGCCTATTTGTTCTAAAATATTTAACATTTTTAGCGAAAATTCAAATTTGATTAAAAGACTTACTTTTTGATATTTGCCTCGACAGTACATTTGTAGCTCAAGAAGGAATAATAAAAGAAATGTCTCCAATCAATAGAAGGTACATTAACTATTTTGAAGGATTCAATTTAATCACTATTAAAACGTCTTAGTAAAATAAAGTAACGTTGGCGACCGTAGTCGAGGAAGTCCCGAAGGCTCTCTTTTCAATAGCTACTACACCGAGGTGTTGGGGGGCACTACTCTTTTCCCAGGATTGCTCCACTTTACCCTTGATACTTACCTAATACTGGTGAGTGTTAAACAAGGAGGTATCAAGTACCATTTTTAAAGTCTTTGGTATGACTCAACCTAGAATTGAACCCAGGTCTCCCGGAGCATTGGCGAACACTCTACCCTCTCAGCCAGTTAGAATGATCCAGCAGACCTGGGTTCAATCCCAGGTCGCGTCATATCAAAAATTTTGTTAACTCCTTGCTTAATACTCAGCGTTATAAGGTATGTATTAAGGGTAAAGTGAGCCTTCTGGTATCCTCGACTAGAGTCGCCAACTTTACCTACTGAGTAAAACAGTTTGTCCAAATTCCTTCAATCTCTCTATATAACTGTAAAATTTTAGGAGGTGCCCGTGGTGTAATGGTTATCGTCGCAGGATGTGGACACGACGACACGAGTTCAAATTCTGGACGAGCCTGATTACATTTCACAAAGCACTAATACCCTTGGGAATTATTCTCCCTCCAGCTATGGGTAAATAGTAGGACAAACTAGGTTCTTCAGCCTTGGTGAGGCGACTACTCTAGGAGAAGGAAAACTCTGAATTCAAACCTGTTAAACTCCGCTTAAAAATTGACCTTGTGTCAGATCCTGCCCTAGCGGAGGTGTTGGTAAATAGAATATAACTGTAATATTTTACTCTTTTTATTAGTTTTGTCCCTTATTTTTATCCCTTCGAATCCTACCCTGCAATTTCCATGCCGAAGTGATGGTTGCCATGGCTGAGACGATTTTCTTCATGTACTCTGTATAGGGGTTTATCTAGACATTTTTTAACGGCGTTTGCCTCTCTTGAAAAAAAATTCTAACGATAGAATCAGAAATGCCATTTGCCCTTTAGAATATAGACCACGCATATTCGTCAGGTTCATCCGTTTCTTTACGGGGTTTTCCATGCAGATTCTTGAAATTTTCTTTCCATTAGTTTATTTGTACTTCTTGGCTGGTAGCTTTTAGTTTTGATCAGGATGTGCTCTTCTTACTTCATTTATTGTTTGCCATGCCATCCGGGATTGTCTATCTGCTACCGAGTTTCTAATCTTATTGATCTTGTTTTAAAATGCATTATCTTCATTCTTTTAGGCATGCGATAGTTAGTTCCATTTGTGCCTTCTAAAGTTTCTAAGTGCGTGGCATTAGTTGGGTTTCATTTATTGCCTAGGGATGCCGTTTTCACGTTGTCATGAGTTTCTTAACTACTAATGTCTCCTCGGGAACTCTATGTTTTCATCATGGTTTGGTTGGTATGCATTCGGGTGGTGCTTCCATTTGAGCATTGACGAAATTTTCATATTCGTCATTCGGAGTTAATGTATCTAATATCGCCTGAAGTGCATAAATTTGTTTCTTGGTGATATCGTATATTTATTGCATATATCTCTATTGTTAATCAGGGAACAGTCATGGTGGGTGGTTTCGTTTGCTTGTATCGCAAGCGATGTATGATAGAGATTAATGTCGAGAGAGAGTTAGGGAAATCCGAGCTTGCAGCAAGAGATGATGCTGCTACTGATAATGATATTTGTCAGCCTCAGATGTATCATCAAAACCAATTCCGAGATTGCATTCTTCATTTTCTGTTTTGATTGCCTGGTTACTTAATTTAAATTCAACTTGAACGTTTATGAATCTGATTTATAGCCCTTTAGATTTTCTATGCTAACTGTAATTACAAAATATCTTACCAAATTATTTATCAACCCAGTCGGATGGAGATGTAGAATACGCCTAATGCATCTTGTTGTATACTCAAATGCAGATGCACATATACACATATACATGCAGAACACATATTGACACAATAATATAGACGAGCACACAGTCTTTTAGAAAAATATACCTCTCATTTTATTTGAAAGATTTGTGTGTGAGAGGGAGTTCGAGACCGAACAGAACTGCAATATATTGACCCCCACTCTTATTGCCATCAGCGTTGTGTCTTTCTCATTCTCCTGGACTGCTCAACCGGAGGCCTGGGGGCCCACTCTGCTGGGTACTGGCGTTCTCTAACACATCTTGTGACCAACGGGTCTAGTCTCCACACTAACTGACTTTCTGTCTTCACCGAGTTATATAATAGTTCAATCGCCGACAATATCTCCCCATAACTGGCCATCGGGATGTGTCACTTCCGCTGTCCTTGGAATGGTATGTTCTATTTTCATCGTGCAGTTCACATGTCACTCTCTGCCGGTGCATTAGTCTATGACTGTACTGCGGGATTTTAACTTGTCCCATATTGTCAGCCAGACACGTCCACGCCAATGGAATATTCAACTTCCGCGTATTTGGAATGGTATGTTGGCCGGGTCGAAGGTCAATATACAACACATCTATGCTGAGGTGTAAGACCCCCTCCTCCTCCAACGAGTATCCTGGATATGACATAACACCATCTGATGGTGAAGCTCAAGCCTTGGAGATTTGGAGGATGTGGAGAAGCCTTTCATTCCAATTGCTCCCAGGTACATTCTGCTCCGGAGTAGTCACACCTAATATCTCGGGGTTAAATAAAATAAATATGTGTGAAAACAAAGGACGGATATTAAATCATGACTGTTATATAGCAATACTTGAAATCATTAAACTGTGTACATTTATAAGAATGCTATCAACAAAATGTGCTTACAAAATATATATATATTTAATGTAGTTGTATAAACTGGATTTGCGATTAAACAAACTTACGATGGTTGATATGCCGTAAAACCAAACCAAATTATTTATGTTATTTCTTTTCATACTGTTTTTTAAGTAGTTTGGTTTAGTTTTTTGTCTTTGTTTAATGGCACCTCAAACTCCGTGGGTTCTTTTATCCCAAAGCCTTCCTTGTAGAAGAATTGTAATGGTACTTTCTAACACATACAAGGGGAAATAAACGGATTCATGTCATTTCCAAGTGAATAAGTACTAAAGTGAATGTAATAACACCACTTAAGTTCGATCTCGCTTTCTACAATGTCTCAGTCCAGCACGTAAGCCTCTTCACTTCGGGGATTCTCCCGATAGGTAGTTTATATCATCAGCAAATAATTATATTCGCAAAAAAATTTAAAAAGAATGAAAATGGAAAAAATTCAGCAAAGGAACATATACAAAGAGGAAAAAGTCACTGGATACGATTGATCAGTTGACTGATTTTAACTGCCAACTGTTATTTCATACCAAGTGGTTTGGGAATCACCTTCAATGTACGATCACATCTACATTTTTGTGTTTTTATTCATTAAGATTTTTGTACAGAGTTATTCGATATGAAATATGCCTTCTCAATTAAATATATTGACACACTTCTGTAATAAGTATTAGGTTGGTGCAACTTCAAAAGATCATAACTCCTTTCATAATAAACATTATTAATCGAAATAAGAACCATTAGAATCGACACATTTTTGCCAACGAGAAACAATTTTATTTATCCCATTAGCACAGAAATCTGTAGTTCTGGAAGCGATGAATTTCTATGCTATACAAATAATTTTTAAACCCACCTATTGGAGCCACTATCTGGCCGTAACCGGTAATACCACTTCGTTTCAGATTGGGTCCAGTATTAATGGCAGAGAGCGGTAGTCTACAATCGCTAGCGCTCCATGACTATAGTTAGATGCAGATTTCCTGTGCATCCTGTACATCTCTTTTTGGGTAGGTGTTATTTTTCGGCCGGGAACAGAGAGTATTTTAAGCTCTGCAGACAGGGTGAACAGAAAAAGACAAAAATATTTTAAAACATGCAGAAAAGAGGTCTTAGCGCGTAATAGCTATAAAAAGAATTGACATTTTGAGATACATATTTGGCTCAAAACTCCAAAGACACTGGATTATTTTTTTAATATAAATTTCACTAATCATAAACTGGTCAGTATGAAATACTATATTGACAGATCTTTTCCACAAGGCAGTCGCTAATTTGTCAATCTACGTTATCAAATACGCATTATGGAAGCCTTATAGAAACCTTAAAGTAAAAACAACACAGAAAAGAATCACGGCAAAATGTTGCTGGAGTGTCGAATAATTGAATTCAATTTTGAAGCCATATCTCTGAAAACTGTGAACATTAAGATGGAGGAGAAAATTCTTTTAGATAATTGGATGTGAATGAGATGCTGTTGTGTTGAAAAAGAAAAGGAAGAACAGTATCCATTGACAGCATATAAAATATACTATGTAGCAATTTATTTACTAAACAAAAAAGATTAATAAAGTATGTTTATTGATAATTTGAACTTTCGCAGGGATATATTAAAGGGAATCCAAAATCCAGAATTACTTTAAAACCTGGTTTGCTTAATGTCAGTAAGGCTGCAAGAATGTATATCGCATGGAAACGGCACCATTTTATGTCAAAGAAAGACAAGAAAAACTATGTGTGGTTCGCCAATTTTAGCATGCCAAAATACTTCAACTTCTTTTTTTCTTTTTTTTTTTTGAGAGAAAGATTGGAATTGTTTAAGCTACGAGTGAGATTCACAATGAAAAATAAGAAGAAACTAGACCGAGAATACCCTTGATTTTTTCTATTCACTCTTTGATCAGTCCTGGTAAGGGTTAAGCTCATGACGCTTTACCCTTCATCGTTAGAGGGTATATCCTCACTGTTGCATCATAGACATCAGAGAAATGATTGGATGCGGGTTAGTTTTCTCCTTTGAGTGATTAAAGGCCTACTACTAACTCTGATTACTCGGTTTGTTATGGGTCAGCGCTTAAATTTTCTTTTGACTAATTAGTGTGGACGTTCGGTGGAAGAAAAACCATGGCTCGGTCCAGGTCAACCAGTCTAAATGCCAACCCAAAGTAAACTGCTCTATCTGCTCCTTTGAATATATAGAACGCTGATATCATGAAAAGAAAACAGTGTTTCCATTGCCAGAAAATTAAACTACTAAAAATTGATATCCTTTTCAATTGAACGTTAACCGTACTTGTGCTGAAGATGTCCAGTTAGTGCGGGCATTAAAAACTATTTTTTATTCATTAAGGCATCCTTCTATTTTATAATCCATTAAAATCTACCGTGCAACCCAAACTTATTTAACTATCCCTTTTACTACTAATATGCACACATATCCATCTTTGCTCAATCGACTCGGGCTGTAAAATACGCCGACCGCAACTCAGTAGAGGAGTAAGACCGCCCCCCCCCACAAATGTCCTGGATATGACACTAAACAATCTAATGGCGAAATTCCACTAATGCTAGAACTTTGGGGAATGCTGATTACCCCGTCATTGTCATCGCTCCAAAGTCCACTCTAGTCCGTTAGTGCAAATAGCTGATAGGGTCCTATCTATGGGTCAAATAGAACTAAACTGCATACTTATCCTAAACAGAATTGATTAAAATAGAACTGTTTTGAAACGTAAACTGTACACTCATAGTGCAATGAATTGTTTGAAATAGAACTATACTTATACTAAACATAAGTGTTCGAATTAGAACTGTTTAACTAAACTGAATAGCTTGAAATAGTTGTTTTGACAATTAAACTCTGCACTAATATTCAAACTGCGTATTTATGTTAAATTGAATTGTTTGAACTGGTAATGTTTTTGATATTGAAAATGTACTTTCGCCAAACTGAATTGTTTGAAATGGAACTGTTTTGATGTTTAACTGTGTATAAACAGAATCTATTGTTATACTAAACTGAATTAGTTGATTCAGAACTGTTTGAATAATGGCCCAGCGGTTAGAGTGTTCGCCAATGGCCCGGGAGACCTGGGTTCAATCCCAGGTCGAGTCATACCAAAGACTTTAAAAATGGAACTTGATACCACCTTGCTTAACACTCAGCATTATAAGGTACGGTTCAAGGGTAAAGTGGAGCAATCCAGGGAATGGAGTAGCGCCCTCCCCTGCACCTTGGTGTAGTAGCTATCGAAAAGGGAGCCTTCGGGTCATCCTCGACTATGGTCGCTAACTTTACTTACTTACTCATGCTAAACTGAATTATTTGAAAGAGGACTGATTATTTGTATAAAAATGCATTTGGCGTTAAATAACCTACGAAGATTGATATGCCATAAAACCCGAACAGCCAACCACCATATTTATCTACGTAGATGTATAATATGTCTATATGGATGTGTACTCATATAGATTCGCTCGCACCGACACAGATATGAATTATTCTACCTAATCTATTTTTTTTAAATGAATTTACCGACTTTAAAGTGTTTCATGGTGCATAAAACAATCCCTAAATTTATGAAGCGTTAATTCAATTTTAGATCTAATTGTTGGATGAGTTGTCTCTACTAATTCCATTAGACGATTGAAAACAAAGGAGTTAAAAATATTGATCTTATCTCATGCATTTTTCTCCATTGTCTTCTTTAAGTCGAATTTTCCGCCAACAGCATATACATCATATTCTTTTGATCTTATATAATGATATAACATTAACCATTATTTTTGCAGTGAAAACTCTCCTTGCTTATGTGGTAAATATAATCAAATAAAACAAAAAATTATTCCCATTATAACTGGCATCAAAGATGAACATCCTTCAATCAACATCTGTATCTACCAATTCAAGATGGTTGGTTCGGTTTCTTTTTTAATAGCATCTCAACTTTGGTGGGTTTTCCTTTGCAAATCTTTCCTTGTAGAAGAATTGCGATAATCATCATCATCATCATCATCATCATCATGTTGTGCCGCCAGCACGGATATCCATGACCCTCTTTCGCCACTTTTCCCTATCGTTCATCGCCTCTGGCAGGTCTTCTGGGTTATATCTCGTATTCTCTCAGAGCTGCTGTATGTATGTTCGAGCTTTGGTCATCCTGCTTTTGCTCGGTCATATGTGGGGGTCCATAGGAGTACATCACTTATGAGCTCTTCCCTTCTTCCCCAGCAGTGTCTGGTTTGTCTAACTTGGATAATTTTCGTGATGGGAGGTAGGTGGCCGTATAGCTGGTGTTTTGTGGGGTGTTGCCTCCAGGACTTGTTCAATATTTCTCGCAGCATTCTTGTGTAATTGCCGTCTAGCTTTTTCTCCTGCCGTTTCGTTAGCGTCAAAGTGGTGCATCCATATAGCAGTATCGACACGACCGCTGCTTAGAAGAAACGGCGATGATAATATATAACCCATACTCGACTGGTTACGGTGTTAACACCTATGCCAAAGCTATTATTCACAAAATGATCATAAGAACATAACTGGGTTGCAATCTACCTTACTTCCAAGCTGCAATTGAGTACTTTAACATATTACACTTTGGAATCTGTACCTAGTAACATTTATAAATGTTCCAATATTTCTATTCAAATCCATGCCACGTGTTTTGTCATGAGATCTTCATAATGTGATACGAAACGTCTCAATCGTTGGGTGATGTTTAACAGATTTAATTTTTACGAGCTGTATTTAAACGAGCTTGTGCTGTTTTTTTTTGGGTTTTTTTTTTGTTTGTTTTTGTTGCTAAAATTCCCATAGTGTTTCGACCGGCCCCTAATTTAGTTGTCTTCAATTTTTGGGACTAAACGGAAAAAAAAACAATATATTTCCTTTTTTTTATTACCATATATTAATATCAATTATACACATTCAAAGAATAGATAAGGAGATCAGTGAGGCTACATAACTGGTTAACCACATCAAGAATAAAGGTGCGCTTTTCTAATATTTTAGATGAAGATACATTAATCACTCTTATTAACTATAAGTTTTTCCCGTATTATATGATGCATTTAAGTTGGATTTGGATGGTTACTGATAGTTTATTTATTCATTCTAACATGCAATTTCCCAACCCCTCTATCACGTACAAAGCCAGTTTTTTAAGCGTATTATAGTTGGTGTGAAACGTTCAAAAAGAACAATTAAATTTTCCAGGTAAAGAACTCAATGTAACAGACATCACAGAGTAATAATTTCTTTAAGAAAAACAAAAACCGGTCACTTTAGGATTATAAGATTATTTCCATCCTGTTATGGGTATGGATAGGAATCAATTTTATCCATTAGATCTGAAGAAGTCCTGTTATTTTTTTTTTGTGTTATTGATTCATATCAATGCCCATAAAAGGATGGAAATAAATTTAGAATCTTAATGTGACCGTTTTTGTTTAAGATATATATATATATATATATATATATATATATATATATGAAGATTCTCCTTTGGATCAAGTGCTAGCAGTCACAGAAAAAATCACATATGTGTGAATAACATGAAAAAAATTAATAAAACAAAAGAGGAATATTTCTTTGGTATTATTTGTTTTTTGGGGGAATATTCCTGATTGGATTCGATCTAAGGCTATCGTCAAAAGAAATGTATGTTTTCGAAGAAAACATTTTACACACATTAAACTCTAGTCCCCTTCGAAGTAATCTCCTCCGGCTGCAATGCACTTGTTGTACGGTTCCAAAAACTTCTGGATGACCCGATGGAAACCCTCTTGTATGAGCATATCAATGACATTCGTCACAGCCTCTTTCATCTCCTCAATTGCCTCGTCAACCTCTGAGCTTAGGGAATAAACAAAAGTCACAGGGAGCAAGGTATGGACTATAGGGAGGGTATGAAACTGTCCTAATGCCCATCTTTGTCAAATAGTCTGTGATAAGGATGGAGTTGTGGACTGGTACATTGTTCTGGTGGAAATGTTACTGACTCGATTTGAAGAGTGCTGGCCTCTTCAGACGGAATCTGTTCTTGAACAACCTTAAAACCTCAACATGGTAACCCTAACCCTAACCCTTTGGTCAATTAACTCTGGTGTGTTGACTTTCTTACTCCTCCCACGCCTCTCATAATCCCTCACAGACTCCCTGTCTTCCTTGAATCTCTTATGACACTCAAAAATTGATGCCCGATTCATGAAAGATTGTCCAAAACAGTCTTTAGCATTCCATGCGTTTCTGTGGCATTTTTTCAAAGTTAAAAATATAATTCTATTGCATATCGTTCTTCTAAAATGTCCCCTCGTCCAGATTGCATTTTTGAAATTCATCAGCTGTGACAATCAGGCTTTAGTAGGGTGTATTCCAATTGCTTCTGTAGCTGTTCATTTGAAACTGAAATCAGAAAAATTAGGTCAGTCATCTCAAAAGATGTATAGCAATAACATACTGGATTTTGAAGAGTCTACGACAATTTTAAATGCCTGTACAGTCAAAAGTCTGGAATCTTATTGAATACACCACGTAACCTCGTCCGCGATTTGAACACCAAATACCGTGATTAAATTTTTTGACCATGACTATACCTCTAGTGCCTTTGATTTCAAATAGGTTAACCAAGTGTGCTTAAGAAATAAGCACAATATAACCTACCTTTGCCCTTCATAGTCTATGTTACATGGTATCCAACACATTTATCAATCTCGTCCCGTTAGTATTCACACAATTTAGTTTAGAACTTCTCTAAATATAACTCTTAAGGCATTTAACATTTGAACACATTCTTACGATGATTTCTCTTAACAGCCAACCTGGAAGCTATCGTTTGATAACGGTATGAATCACGACGGCGCTCTTGCTAAAATCAATATGATCACTAATGCTGAAAGACAACAAATGCACTGAGCGGCGACGTTAACAAATGCAAAAGAAATTCACGAAGATGTTTCATTTCACTTAAAGTAACCAAGACGTGACTATGTCTGAAATTTACGTTTGACATGCCGACAAAGAAAAAGATTTCGAGTTACGACAGCACATCAGGAAACAATTTAGTAAAACGAAAAGTAAAAGCACATGTTCACTACACAAGCAATCCCGTGAAGAGATGGGTACGAAGAAAATCAGAACAGTAGAACTAGTGAAAACCATGGAAACGCTGAACGTTTTGGAATATGTTTGTGTATACGTGTGACCATACGTATTTACTCACTTATCTGAGTAAAACTAACATCGAAACTAATAAATATACGCAGAAACTATTGAAAAGAATGGTGAAAGTATGTGTTTCTATCATAAATTAGCTCCTCCGTGGTGAGTAGGTTACTTGGTTATTTTATCTAATGGCATATCAAAATTCAAGGGTTATTCAAAGTCAAAGCCATCATGATAGAATAATAGTCATACTATTTAGCCCATAGCTGGGGAGGAATAAGGGAGTTCATAACTTTTCCAAGAGAATTTGTCCAAAAATGAATGTGATAGCCCGACTGGATTTCAAATTCGCTTACTACCAGGCCATAGTTAAGGACTGTAGCAACGGGAACTCCCGCCTCCGCAATGATAAGGATGCAGCCCAAGGTTGTTTTTTTTAAACCTGAGTAAAGCTGGTTTCAATATTTTCAGACTGGTTACCTTACCAAGGCTACGACACCTAGTCTACCTTTCTATTTACTCATAGCTCAGGAAAGAAAAGATGGGTTTATGCCTTTTCCAAAGGTATTCGCTCTAAGAGAAAAGCAAAGTTCCTCGTTCAGAATTTACCCTCAAGAGTCTCCGATTTCTTTTTCAGCGACGATAACAGCGACGCTAAGAGCACCTTCATGTAATTTCTTCATTCCAGGGTTATCTTTAGTGTATTTTATATCACAGCTGGATGTTAGATTGATCCCTATTTTCAGTCAATACACATTTTGGTTTATTTGATAGACCCATAATGACACGTTAATTATTATGCAACTATACACAATCAACCCAATTTCTTCCGTGAGTTTTTAGCTATAAACTATAAACCTGATATCTTAAACTTAGCGCTATTTTACTAAAGGCTTGTCGTCCTCAACTAGTGAGCTCCAAAGCCTAACGCAAAGGGGTGGCAATCTTAAAAGGACAGAAACATTAAAACAAAATATAACTAAATATACAATTTTATATATAGTAATATATTATCGACACTCCTGCTGTTTTTTGAAATCATAAAAACTTCCAATAGAGTTAAGTGAAGAGGTTAACGGAAGAATAACTTAAGGTAAATAATAATTCGACAGTTGTGAACACAATATAATGTTAGCATATCTCATTTTACAAAATAATTGTTTACCGCTGTTTGTATTGCAACACATAATCACTACTTGCTATGTGCTGTAAATAAGGCTGGCGAATCACTCAAATAGTTGCACAAGATTCTTACAGTTATCATAGATGTATCAAGTAAAAAGCTTGCAGTTCAAATCAACTGAACACTGAAGATCAATGAGTTTCATTATCAGTCGCAGTGGAACTTCTACACAATCAACATCAAAAAGCAAAGAGATAATTTCAAAAGCGGAGTGAAGGGCTGCATGATTGAGAGATGCATGTGGTCCATGGGGCGTAGGTTCGGGATACCTTCTATTGATCCTAAATCTGATGTTTCGTGTTTCGTGATTACGTGGAATAAGTTAGATAATTATGATTATGGAACGTCTTATAAAGGCGACATGTCGGTGTTTTTCTTAAAGGGAATACAATGATAGTTTTAAATAAAAGTATATTCAACCTAATACTTGATTGTTTTATGAAATAAAGCAGAAGTCAAAGCAGAAGCAAAGGGCGACATATTCAATAGTTTTTACGAGATATTTACTGAAAACAAATAGTATATATATATATATATATATATATATATATATATATATATATATAATCAATACACACACACACACACACACACACACACACACATATATATATATATATATATATATATATAATCAATACACACACACACACACACACACACACACATATATATATATATATATATATATATTGATTTATATCAAAATCCAAAACTGGATGGAAATAAATTTATAATCCTAATGTGACCGTTTTTTTTTTCTTAAAGAAATTATTGCTCTCCAATTTCAGTTACTTTGAGCTCTTTACCAGGAAAATTTCAGATTTTCACTGCAGAATTTTTTTTTTATTGTCCTGATAGAATTACTCCCAACTCCAGTTTAACGGGACCGAATAATACTATATATATATATATATATATATATACCAAAGATTTAGAGTTCATTTCGGTTTTATATCCAGTAAAGAAACGTTTTGCAATAAATTGACATTTTATACTTGATATTTCAGAAACTTTGATCTTAGATGCAACGGTTATTATTGAATGAAAGCGACTCGAGGAGCAGAAGTCATATCCTGGACGGATTTGTTTGTATTTCGTTAATGCTATAAGGAAGGGCTTGTACTCTTCTCACCCACACGCATTTATAGGTAACTAGTTGGGCGCATTGTGCCGTTAATCCTAAATGAGACAATTCGTCCAGAAGAAGGAAAGACACTCAAGTTGAGGCCAAAGGAAGGTAGTTCGGAGAATTTGTGACACATTTTTGCCCCATTGCATGGTAATCAACTTAACCTGAAAGTGTAGACGGTTCTACACAAGACTTCTTTACAGCTATCAAATAAATTTCCTATGTAGTATGCAATTTTTCTTAAAATAATAAATGAATTCGGATATCATTTCAGATTGTTTGAAAGAGACTCTGTTTCACGTCAGGTTGATGTCCTCGGAGAAGACACGAACCCATTTCCGCTTAGAATAGATATCGATTACAAAAGTGTCTGATTCATCAGAGATTGATTCGTGTAAGTTATTTTTACGAGAAAACAGTCACCTTAATGGACAATTTTAAATGACAAAATTATTTCAAATTCAAAGAGTAGAGTGGTTATTTTAATGATAGTATTATAGAACGTACCTGCTTAACTTTTATTGACTATGTTCCTGTGTTGAACGCCCCTTTTAGGGTCTCGGCAAAATGACAGATGTGGACTAAGCATGCGTTTTCTATTTCAACATTTCTTTTCCTAAACTCTGACTGTAACAGCACACCACAATATTTTTACACACATAAGGATATGTGATAATGACTGTCCACTTTTTTTCTTCATACACGTTGAACGAATAAACACCTGAAGAAGCCTAAGCCTCCCAAAATATGTTGTCCTTAGTACAAGACTTAACTGCATCTTATTGTGACAGTACAGGCGCCTTCATTAAACACGGGATTGATTCCGCTTCCAATCTGCAAATCGGACGGTTGTTTGGTTTAGTCTTCGAATGACACGACTGATCCGCTATCTACCCACGTTGTATTTTGTTTATATCCAGATAACAGAACAATCTCAAATCGGAGTCGATGGTTGTGGAGTAGATGGATGAGACCGCACCATTAAGAAAGCAAAAAGGAAATAAAATCAACACCAAGAAACTAAGAACAAAAGACGGCTTGAAAAAATAATAATATTTTGTACAAAAATCTTTTACGTAAGTGATGTATATATTCACCCATTCTGAAAGTTTTAGTTTTAGTCAAAGACCAGTTCAAGAATTATGAGTCCGTCATTTCCTCGTCTAAGTTTTTGGCTTCTCTCTCTCAGCCTATAGTCTATCGTAAGGCTATCTCAACTGGTGGTTATGTTTGTTTTCCTTAAACCGTGGTAATACTTCATCAATGGTTATTACGTTAAGCTTCTTCGTTTTGTTTTTGTTTGTTTTTACAGCGTTGTATTATTATCGACTTCGATTTCAATACTCAAGGCAGATTGGTACAAGGTCAAAAACTCAGAACATCCTAGAAACTGTTCACCGACTCATGTGCTACTCTTTCTCTCTGTCTCTGTCTCACTCTGTCTCTCTCTAAAATATCATATTCATTTTCGCTTCACTTTTTTTATATCCGTGGATCTGGTACAAGGCTACTTCTGGATGTCGCATAAGCTCAGTATCTCTTTGATTCTTTATAAGATTGTCTATTGGTAAGATTATCATATTTATCAACCCCTCCGCTCGGGTACAAGGTGAATTTTTAAGCGGAGATTAACAGGTTTGAAATCAGAGTATTCCTTCTCCTAGACTAGTTGCCTCACTAAGTTTGAAGAAACTAGTCTGTCCTACTATTTACCCATAGCTTGGGGGAGAATAATTGGATTCATACCTTTCCCAAGCGTATTAGTGTTATGTGAAATACAATCAATCTCGTTCAGGATTTGAACTCGTGTCGTCGTGTCCATTTCCTACGACGATAACCATTACACCACAAGATAAGATTATATCCAGTTCAAGTCTAATGTAATATGGCTTTTCTCTACCTATTCACTCTGGAAAATTCTCACCTGAGGAGTGGTAAGGGGCGAAACCAAAAAGATAAAATCAATTTTCTCCTAATTTGGTTTTCAATTATTTTCTGCTGATGTGTTATTGCCTCAGAAATCTTCAAAAATTTCCTATATTTAATTTTCGAGATACCTTATTTCAATTTCAGATTTTTCATACTTAGACATAATTGACGATTGACATTTGGGGATTTTGATCAAAATTCACTTTTGACTTCAAGACGTCCTGGAGCACAGCGATCTGTCTAAAATATTAACCTGTCTTCTGACTGCTTTTTGTTAAAATAATAACAATATATGTGCGTTTCTTTTCGCTTCAAGTCATTCGTTTTGTCAAATTCCTTCAAATCGAAAACAACACAATTTATACCTGCACATCCTTTAAAAAAGCCATTCCGCCATTACATACTTGAAATATTCTTTTCTATTCTTCCAAAATGAAAATCGATTTCTTTTTCCTTTGGTTTATAGAATTTCTCTGACTGATCTCTGACCTCGTAGGATTTCAAGATGATAAAGCATCAATTCTAGAAATCTTGAGAATATGAACTCCCTCTTTATTGTAATTATTCCTTGGATTGCTAGTTCCTGTTAGGCCTCCATTTTAGCGTCAAAAAGAACTGTTTAAAAAAGGATTTATATTCAATAAGATTATGAGCAAAAAAAAATAAAAATCGAACAACATCTACACAAATAACATAAATATCAACCAATAATTATCGTTATTCCTTAAATTCTAGGCATAAAATATTTTTAGACGAATTTTTATACCGTTAAAATCAATCAATGTAAATTATTTGTATTTGTATTAGTTAGGACCGTGTGAAAAAAAAACCTCTTAAAAAAGCAGTTACACAATTTATAAATTCCAAGTACATCCTAACTTCTCGGCATAAAATAACCTTACACAAGTTTACAAGCCTTTAAAATTAATCAAACAACATTTTTCGTATTCGATAACATCGAAAGTATAAAAATGACATTTCAAGAAAAAATTACACAAAAAATATAATTATGTATATATGAACATTCTTTAACGCACTCTAACCTATAGGCATAAATTGACTCCAAAGAGGTTGACGTGCCGATAAAATCATCCAATCTTATCTTCTCATATCCATTGGGCCCATGTGCGAAAAAGACCTCTCAATGAAAATTCTCATAATTAAAATTTAAAGTACAAATAACGCAATTCCCAATATCTACGTGGGAAATAATCATAGACGGCTTAAGATTCCGTTAAAATAATTCAAACAGTTCAAACACTGACATGGGTACGTTTGTTAAACGAGTACTCATCTGATTTAAGTAAATTGGCAGACCGTAATTAAGAACGACACGAAGTCTCAGTTTATTACTGCAACTAAACCAAGGCTCAGCGTAGGGTATTACTCCTTTTCCTGTACTGATCCATTGTCCCTGATCTGAACTTGTTGCGTGTAAAGGAAGGAGGCCTCAAGTTCACTTTTTTGAGTCTTTAGCATGACTCCATCTGGGATTGAAACCTGGCCTCAAAGGTCATTAGCAAAAACTCTAACTATTATGCCAAACACGTTATTGGTTTCGTTCATGTTTACTCCGTTTAATTGAACATGACAAAAGGCTGCAAAAATTAAAATTGAAATTAATTACGATTAATTACAGAGAAATGAAGATCGAACTTAATAGTCTTGTAGAGTTCTTCGAGTTTGTTCTGTTAAAACGATCACTGTATCGTATTTATATACATGACACTAGAGTCATATCTATTATTATGAGAAGCATTTCTTTTATATATTTAAAATTTACAAAATACCTATCCTTTCTATGTCGCTTATGAACTATGTGTCTGCTGAATGCTTTTAAAAATATTTAAAACAACATTTCTTGCTTCAGGAATTTTCCACCACTCCCAAAACAGCAGAAAACGTTACAATCAATTTGTTTTCATCCATCAACAGACAACGCAAAATTCTCATCGTAAGTGTCCTTTCATTCTACTGATTGACAGAGAAACAAATAAACACACACACACAAACACACACACACACACGCACACATACGCATACATAGATATACACGCATATACTATTACCTACACCCATATCTGTAAGATAAACAAAAATCACTTCCACCTTTGTTGTTGTGAATTTCGCAAATAAGAAAAGGAGTGTTTTTGCCATAAACGGTGCTCATAATATAAATAATATAAATAAAATGCTTTTTTAAAGAGGGATGCCGAAAAGTTATTGACCCAACAAAGTAAGTGAACGACCAAGAGCCCATTTAATGTACCTGCTATTACGCAAGTACATTTTGCAATTAATCACATATGGAACTTGGTTTCTCAGATTTCTTTAAATCTTCAAAACATAATTTTTAAATGCGAATCTCTTGGGTGGGACGAAATCCTTTCGGCAGCTTACATACTAAGTGCGCGTGAGCATCTACACACGCACACAGTGGGAGAGAAATGGATACTCATATATACCGAGACATGCCCATATAATAACACACACACACACACACACATATATATATATATATATACTAATGAACGCATACATATAGACACACCACTACACACACAAATATGCATATATTTATAAATATCGAGCTTAGTCAGATGAGGACATGAGTCAAAAACTGGTAGTGTTCAAATGCCGTGGTCTTTGTGTCTCAGCTATTCTTATATTTGCATAGGCTCAATATTCGACACGCTTTATATATATATATATATATATATATATATATATATATATATATATATATCACAAAAAAAAAAAAGAAAATAGAAAAATATGAAATAACAAATCCCTTTATAAATGTATATAGTTGCAGCTCATGGAAGTTAAATTTAAGAGTGAAATTTCTTAAGAAATATTTATTAAATTTACCTTATTAGAATAGTCTCTCCGAGCAACTGAATAACTTGCAATCGTTTTACATTAGGAAACACATTATACTTAAATAGTGCTATCCTCGAAGTCTCACATGTTGATAATTGTGAAGCATTGATCATCTATTGGCTGAGGGAAAAATCCTACTTTTCTAAAAAATAGAACTTACTATAGATATTGGTCTTTCTTTCACTCTTTCACTGAGGCTAATTAAATGAGTTGGTTGGTTTGTTGGGTTTTATGGAATTTCAACCTTTTTTTGTAAATAATCTGTTCTATTTAAAACAATTCAGTTTAGCATAAGTACACATTTTAATGGTCAAAAACATTTCCATTTCTAACTAATCAAGCAGTTGTAATTCGGTTAAGTGTAAATACAGTTTTAATGTTGAAAAACAGTTCTATTTGAAATAATTCAGTTAAGCATATGCACGCAATTTAAATGTAAGTACGGTTTAATTGTAAAAGTCATTTCTATTTCAAACTATTCAGTTTTACTCAATTCATTTTAGCATAAGTATGCTGTTAATTCTATTTAAGCCATAGATAGGACCCTATCAGGTACTACCACTCCGGACCAGAGTGGACCTGGGAGCAATGGCAATGAAGGGGTACTCCGCATTTCCCGAAGCTCCAACATTGCTGGAACCTCACCATCAGATTGTTTAATGACATATCCAGGACATTCGTTAGGGGGGGTCTTACCCCTCTGAAGAGGTGCAGTCAGTGTATTCTACAGCCCCAGCTGACTGGGCAATACACAGAGTTAAATGTTAAACAGTTTTATTTCAGATAATTCAGTTCAGCATAAGTACACAGTTTAGATGTCAAAAACAGTTCTATTTCGAGCAATTCAGTTCAGCACCGGTACGCAGTTCCACTGTCAAAACAGTTCAATTTTAAACAATTCAGTTTAGCATAAATACGCAGTTTAAATGCAAAAATCAGTATAGTGAAAGAAGCACGGTTTTGTTCTATTTAACCCATAGATAGGATCCTTATCAGGTGCTACCACTTCGGGCCAGAGTGGACCTGGGAGCGATGGCAATGAAGGGGTACTCCGCATTCCCCAAAGCTCCAGCATTGCTGGAACTTCACCATCAAATTGTTTAGTGTCATATCCAGGACACTCGTTGGAGGGGGTCTTACCCCTCTGCAGAGAAGCAGTCGGTGTATTCTACAGCCCCAGCCGACTGGGCAAGCTGATTAAATGACTGACGAATATTATATGTTGAAGTAGATGTATTTCATATATCACACCAAACCTGTATCTCGAGATTTTCTACTTTATCAACTCCTCCTTCTTTTTATAAAACATATATCTACAACCCGTTTGCTTATGATGTTACAGAATTGATTAAATATGTTGCGTAGCTCTCACATCACCGGTCATCGTTATATGGACACGATATATCTATGAGTATTATTCTCTGATCGATCTACATCCATCTACTCACCTCTCTTCTGTTCGAACCTCACTTCCCTTTGTCTCCCCTTAGTCGTCTTTTTGCCTCGGTCACTCTGATATATCTTTCATGGAGCTAAACCAGAAATCACTGAGAATAAGATGGAGCAATTCTCCCAAATAAAATAACTTATTCTAACTCTAGAACTATTTGTTCACCAGAAAGAAAAAATCCAATAAGAGCTGTCACATCAGATTGACCCCAAGTTCCACGACTGTCAATCTTACTTCTGATTCTCCACTCGTTTAATGGTTCAGAACTGCATCTGAATGCTACCCTACGTGTCAAAAACAGATGTTCACGATCAATTATGTCATTTGTATCCCATTTTTAAAACTAAAAGAATGGTAAGATTTTTTTAAATTCGTAAATCCTTTGCTCTGACTTTATTGAAACCCTCTGGAGTTGAAAAGCAGGGCACCGTGTAAAATCTCGTAGAGTCACGAAGTCTGTTTATCGATGTCACCTTATCACCTGATGGGTCTATCTTATGTTGTTTCAATACTTTAATGTGATCCTGAGCAACCAACCGTATTCTACATAATCATATTGTAAACTATCAACTATACATTCAAATCAATGATACCCGGACAAAATGGTATTTTAGGTGAGAGCGAAAAGAAATCACAGAGAATATACAAAAAATAAGGAGTTGTTGTTTTTGTTTTTAGATACATTGTATTCGTATACTGATAATTCTACTCTGCATCTAATTTGCAAAGAAAATAACTTTCAATAATTGAAGCATATTGATTACTAATTCATATAAAATAAAATATGATATAATATAATATATTGCTCAAAATCTGTAACAATCTATAATAATGGATATTTCAAAGATAGTCTTAATTGAAAATCTGTGTTAATATACCCACAGTAAGCTAGTAAGTTCTAGTTATTATCATATTTTTATTAGTCATTGACTAAGTAACTTTATTAGAATATGCAAAAGTATAAGTTCGGATACAAAATAAAACAAATAATGGAAGGGAAAAGGAATCTATGATGTAAACCAAAATGTTACACAACTTATGGCAATCTAACCCAAAGGATGGTGATGAAAATAGCATAATGGCTTAAGTGATTAAAGAGAGGCACTCGTCAAGACTCATCATTCCATATCTCTGCAGGTTGCAGTAGCAAAATATAGTCAAAGATAGGAGGTGCCAGTGGTGTAATGGTTATCGTCGTAGGAAATGGGCACGGCGACACGAGTTCAAATCCAGGACAAGACTGATTGCATTTCACATGGCTCTAATACCTTTGGAAAAGGTAAAGATCCAATTATTTTCTCTCCAGCTATTGGTAAATAGTTGGACAGAAAGGGTTCTTCAGCCTTCGTGAGGCAACTAAGCGAAGGAAAACTCTGAATTCAAACCTATTAAAATCTGCTAAAAAAAGTGACCTTGTGTCATATCCTGCCCGAGCGAAAGTATTGATAAATATATATATATATATATATATATATAGTCGATGATACATGATTTTTTTAGCTGAATATTAGTTGCATTTTCATCTTTGACAGAGTCGTCAATCAGGGATTTCTGGGACAGGATTTTCCACCAGTGTAAACGAGAGGACGCTTCACGTGGGTTGATAAGCAGAACCAGAATACATGTATCACGAACAGGAAGAAGGCGTTGGAGTAATAAAATTATGTGTGCACGGGTACTTACGTCATTCCGTCAACTAGTTGGAGTCAGAAGCAAGTCAGGACAGAGGCTGCATTAGGCGCCACCTACGGCAAAGGCAGTGGACCCCCAGCCGAGAAGAAGACATGCTAAGAAGGCCCTGAATATAGAATCATCGTCATTAAGAAGTCTCGCAGTCTCTGTCAGCGTTCTTCATCTTTCTGTCTTTGTCTGCCAGTCTCTTTCTCTCTCTCTCTCTCTCTCTCTCTCTCTCTCTCTCTCTCTCTCTCTTACTGTCAATTTTGATCCTTTCGATTAATAAAGAGAAGTGTATATTTTTATGAAGAAAATTGTCGTCTCTTTCTCCTTTATAACATATATAAGGGATACTCTTTTCACGTTTGACAAAATTCAATGCAGATATGGTGAAGTCAGAATTTACCTTCTCCTGACCAAACCACGGGACTGAGATGGAGTCATGTCTTTCCTTAGAGATTTCAGTGTTAAATGTAACACAAGACAGCTGAGTCCCGAATTATTTCGGCAAATCTATTTTCTTCGGACATAGAAACTCCGTAACTGTCTATTTTCTTGGGGTTACATCTGTAGAGATAACATTTCAAATCTTCCAAATAGTATGTCTAATTGCCTTTAGGTGGCATGACTAAAGTAGCATACACACACGGTATCTTTCTGTCTGTCTCTTCATTTGGGCATCGACAGTAAGAAGCACACACGCATGTGTGTCTCTCCCAAAAGAAGGCTATCACCCAAACGAACTTTATGCCAAACCACGCATAGTGCCATGCTTTGACCAAAGTCTTCACACCAGAACTTTAATTCTATTAAGAACTTCCAACATGTACCAATAGATTTTTAAACTTTTTAATAAATTTCTAATTATATTATGTCATTCATGTATACATTCTATTAAGTTTGCTTTATGCGGAAAAATCTTAAATCGTCGTGAATTATTTTTCATTGTCAAGTGCGACAAACTATTGAAATACATTTCCTTTGCTACTAATGTCCTTACATTCAAATAATTTTGAGTTTGGTAGTCAGACACGACAAATAGTCGAAGAAAAAACATTGAAGTTGTCGATGCCAAAGCCGACATCTTTTTATTCCAAGAATCATGCAATATGTATCATCACGAATGGTTAATAGCTTGAAAAAATTGTATGAGAATATAATTAATTATATCAGTTATATTAGATGGTTGGCTTGTTTGTTAGTTTCTTTGTTGGCTGGTTTCTTTGTTCGATATACTGAATATTAAGGTTTGTTGGATTTTATCCTGAAGTCAGTTTAATAGCTATGGTCTGTAATTAAATACAGTACAATACTTTACCGGCTCATTAGCCTCGTGGGTAGAGTGTTCGCCAATGATCCGGAAGATCTGGGTTCAATCCCAGGTCGTGTCATACCAAAGACTTTAAAAATGGTTCTTGATACTGCCTTGCTTAACACTCAGCGATATAAGGTACGTATCAAGGGTAAAGTAGAGCAATCCAAGGAAAGGAGTCGCACCCCCCTCCACTTCGGTGTAGTAGCTATTGAAAAAGGAGCCTTCTGGTCACCCTCGGCTAAAGGGAGACAACTTTACTTTTTACTTTACAATACTTGCCCCGCCCCGCAGCTTGCTCCGAGGGTACCTGACTTCGGCTGGGCCACTTGACATACTTGCTGGGTAGAGTATAAATGAAGAGCATACATATGCATTACACTAGACCTCCGGGTTTTGTTAATCTATGATCAGAGAGATCACCTAGTATACATGCCAGGAGATTTAGCAAAAACTCGCATAATTCACATTGCACGTAGGGATCCTATGTCCAGCAAAGTCCACCAAGGCACGGGCTGAAACTCCTGAGCGACCTCCCCCTCTTCTGAATCTTTACAATAAAAAAGGCCACGTCACAAATCCTGCCTGATGGGAGGCGGAGTTAAATATCTGCGTACCGTTCAAAAATAAATCAATATTATCATTTTAAACTAGTAAACACTTCATCATTTCGAATATATCTCTTTAATCTATTGATGATTTTGTCTTCATATGCTTAAAGGGGCATCAAATTCTTCCGGATTATTTAATGCCGAACTTTTACCTACTTTTAAATATTTGGTTGCTATTATAACTTTTTCTATGTTGCATTGCTTATTTTTACAAGGATTAAAAAAAAATGTATCCATTTTATTTTCTTTGTACACAGCTATAGGATATTCTATATGCTTCACTAATACACCTTCCTTGAACAATTTTATCGTTGCAAGTGTTCTTAGCAAATATTGATAATCTATAATCAAGCGAGAACATGATTTATTGGGGATTCGCCGTCTCAGAATATCACAGAGTAAAAATAAATATGACAAAAAGCGGAATTGGAAGCAAGTACCATGTCCTTGCTAGAGAACTAAAAGAACAGTGTGAAAATGAAGGTGACTGAGGTACCAATTGTAATCAGTGTGCTTGGACCGGTCTCCAAAGGATTGGCAAGAGGACAAAAATCTTGGAAATCGGAGGACAAATCGAGACCAAACAAACCACAGCATTGTTGAAATCGACCACAATACTGAGAAAAATCATAGAGACCTTGAAAAACTTATTGTCTATCAGACTGCAGTTAAACACCATGTGTTGATTCTGGTGTGAACAACTTACAAGGAATAGTAGTAATAATCGTAATGATAAAAATCATTGTTAATCTACAGTTAGACGTTTGAAAGAAATCTTTTCAATAATAAAAATTTTCAAATAGATCAAATAGATCTATACTCAGGACCCAGGCATTTACCACCGCCATGGGTCAATAGAGCAATGGCAATGAAGGTATCTTTCACTCTCCACAGAGATCAAAAATTGAATAATTACATCAGGGAGAGAATCTAGAAGAAGCCCGATTTTGCATGTAGATGGAACCCTATTGGTTCATCCCCTCCCAGTTAGAAAATACTTAAGAGTAACGGTAAACATTGGGTGATTTCACACTTACCTGAGCTTACAAAATTAACCAGTATAGCCCGATCAATAAATTTACTCTCCTTGAATATGTCCAAACGAGGTTTATTTTCAATGATAATTCCTAGATGATACCCTCACCTATTCCTTCGAAGTTGAAGTGCTAGGATTCCTTTGTAAAAAAATCATCATTGGTAAATATAACGTCATTTTAAGAAGTCTATATCTCGTGAAATTTTCAGTACCCCTTCTTGATATATATATATATATTTATATATATATATATATATATAGAGAGAGAGAGAGAGAGAGATTGATAGAGACAGAGGGAGAATATACTTTTAATCCTTTATCAACTCACGTCTACTTTATTTTTAATCAGTGATTATAGCACCTATTTGTCTCTCGGAAAAGCTATTTTATATTGTATTTTCACTTTGCAATTATGCATCGATTTATTCGAAATTATTCGCAATATCGTTCAATACTTTTGCCTTCTTAAAATATACGCACATAAGTATTCACACACACACACACACACACACACACACACACACACACACACACACACACACACACACACATATATATATATATATATATATATATATATATATATATATATATATATATATATACGTATGTATGCATGTATGTGATCTTATATCTATTCGTTTGCACGTATTCTCGAAAATTTCTAAACCATCAAAAAATATAAAAATATTTTTTTCTCATTATTACCCATCTTTAGCTTTGTTTAAGTTTTTTGTTGCATTAATTGTAAATCTCATCTCTTTTTTTTCTAAATCAATCAATGAACTTTTTAAATTTTTTTTTTCTGCGTAAAAAAGAGTTCTTGGCGGCAAAATTTTAGACAAGATAAAAGCAGCGCTGAACTACTCCTCTTCATTCAAAAGATAGTACATGCTTCTCTATGCTGACTGAAATATAATTAACTGATCAGCATGCTGGCGCCAGTCAATAAGAAGCTTAGGAATGTTATCATAAATCATCTTATTATACCTCTTTGACTTCTGATTCTGTCTTTTGTAAATAAGGAGACGCTTGCCGTTAATTTGACGCATAATAGGAAGTCTATCCGAATTTTTGAAAAGAATTTCACAATGTAGGTTAAACTTTCTTAGCAAAATTTTCGAAAGTTTTTTCATGTCTACCTTTCAAGATCACAGTATTTTTAATTGTCGTGTACTTCTATCTTCCTTTAAGTTTTAAGAAATATGCGTTCTTATAGTTACTCCCATCACTAGCATATGGCCAAAACAGTTTTATGAGGTTTTTTATGACTAAATTAATAAGAATAGCTTTCACCTGAAAAATGCTTTAAGGTTTAATATCTGAAAATCAGGGGCAGTGTGTAATTTAACTATTAAAAGTAAATGTATATTTATATATCTTCTTGTTTGGCATCATACCAATCCTTCTTTTATATCATGCAGCTAGATTTTACCCGCTCACGGCTGAGAATAATCTTAGTGGAATTCTCAGTCATGTTAGTATTATTGTACGGTTGCACAACACGGTCTCTTACGAAGCACTTGGAGAAAAGGCTAAAAAAAAAAACTAGAAAATATTTTGTGCTGATGTGAACAAACCCTGAAACCAGTATCTTAAAAAGCAGCAGCTGAACGACCACTTGCAACCTATCTTTTAAACTCTCTAAGTAAGACGAGTAAGATATATTAAGAAAATCAAAAAGAAAGAAGGGACAACTCATTAGCGGCGTTCTATGAACTCCTACATATTTCATCATATTTTTCTAGTAGTTCCCAGAACGCTAAAGTAAAAATAACATTAAAAATCAGATGATTTCAATTTGGCAAATTTCTAATTATACGATGTTCTGGAACCAACCAAAACCATTCGCGATTTTTTTTTATTATCTGCATTCTGCACTGTCCATTGAAGTTTTCCTCTAATAGCCCAGTCAGGTGGAGCTCTAGAATACACCGGCAACATCTCTACAGGGGGTTTAGTCCCCCCACTCCCACCAACGCGTGTCCTGTTAATAACTAAATTGTGGCTTTAGTCCTGGTGATTGTATTTGTCGCTGCCTCCCACCAGACAGGACTTGACTCAAGGTCAAAAGCTCGAAGGCCGATTAAAGTGGGGGTTAAGGGGAGGGGGAGGTCGGGAACGAACCGAGACTCGAACCCTGTTAGTGATTGACCCACTAAGTGCAATGTGGGCCAAATGAGTCAAGCAGTATCACGGACCTACATCTAGATCCGGGCACGTATGCCAGAATATAGCTTGAACTAGACCGTGAGGTCTAGTGCTAAACAATGGGTGCATAGGGGTCTGAAAAGCAGCTCGCCCACCCAAGGGTGGCCCAACCGAAGTTGGGGGCCTTTTGGCCTCGAATCTGCCATTGGTGATTGGTCCTGGTGATCAGGGAAATAAGAAGTATCTAGTCATCCCCATTATTCCCAGCTCCAGTCAGACACAGATTTTTATTACCGTTAGTCTAATCTGTGGGTTAAATATTTTTTAAAATTATTTACTGTATTTGAAACCATTTATCCGGGTGAACATTATAAAAAGCAATACTTGAAACCTTTTAAATATGAGCAAACGTATGATCAATATGAAATAGAATTAAAAGTCATCAACTGCATTTATGGGATTTTTTTTCATCTATGAACAAACAAATGATTGATATCAAATAGAATTATAAATGTTAAATAGCAGTAATAGAAGCAATTTAACTATATGCAGAAAATAGATAGCAATATTTGCAATCATTTAACTGTGTGTTGATAATAAGTTGTAATACTAGAAACCATTTAACTATGAACAAATTGTAATTAGTAATACCAAAAACTATTGAAATATCATGGTTATCTTTCAATGGCTATTTTTATTCTCATCCACAGAAGCCACCCTTATAGAAGAGCAGCAATAGTTCCCCGATCGAACTAATCGATCCTGGCAGTTTAACCATAATATTCATACGCCCAGGACTGGGTTAGGCATTGCCTTGAGCTGCCAGAGGGTTTATCCGCTAGCTTTTATGTCCACCATGCTGCTTCCTATGGTTTTCGAGAAAAAAAAACAACTTTAATTCCTCTGTTTTTCATTGTTAAGTTTTAACTTTGTTAAAGTCCACGAATACTTTTTTAAAAAAATTCATTAGACTACTTTTTTAAAATGCTTCTTAGCATCCATATAGGAAATCTATTTTACGTTTACATTTTTTTGTTTTTGTTTTTTTGTTCTAATAAGTCCAGTAGAGTTTGCTTGCTTGACGGCAACTACGCAAGAACCCTGCGAGCAATATTGAACAAGTCCAGGAGGCAGCACTCCGCAAAGCAGCAGCTGTACGGCCGCCTACCACTCATCAAGAAAACTATCAAAATTAAACGAACCAGACATGCGGGACACTGCTGAAGAAGTAGGGACGATCTCTAATTTATGTACTCCAGTGGACCCCTTCACATGGACGTGCAAAAGCAGGACGACCAGCTCGAACCTACAAACAGCAGCTCTGTGCCGATACGGGATGTAGCCGTGAGGACATACTGGAAGCAATAGACGATGGCGAAAGCGGGTCAGGGATATCCGAGCTGATATCGTGGCATGATGATGATGATGATGATGATTGAAATATGCTCAAGCACAGGATCTCTGGCTCGTTTGAAAATAATGTTCAAGAAAAAAATCACACACACAAACTTGTATATATAAATAGGTTTTACAAATATATATATATATAATCTTATGGATGCTTATCAGCGATTTTTTATTTGATGCCGTCTTATTACGAAAATTATCAGGCAGAGCAATAAAGATACTGGAGAAATCGAAAAAATCTAAAAATTATCTCCAAAATCTTTCTTTCTCTACCTGATGATTGGTGTAATAAGACGTCATGAAACCAATGGTCGCAGATAAGAATTCATGCAATTAAACATATAAAGAAATAAACTAATATATATTTATTTATCATTATTTAAAAAAACAGGAAAAGAGTAGCACCCCCCCCAAACCTTGCTGTAGAAGTTATTGAAAAAGGAGCCTTAGAGTCACCCTCGACTAAGTTCGCCAACTTTACTTTACTTATAATATAATTGCTCTATCTCAGATATTGTGCTCCCTCCAAATTATTTCGCGATTAGTCTCCTATAAACACACTATGTGAGATAGTGACGACCATACATTTTATATATATATATATATATATATATATATATTATCAGTTATTACTCAGTAGGTTAAGTATTTACTGCCATACCACCAGCGTCCAATTCTGATGATTTAAGGCAATAATTTAGGCGGTAATACCTTCAGAATACACTCTTAAGAATGCGGAACTGAAGAGTATGAGACGAAGACATTTTCAGGAAGAATAAACCTGGTTGTAATTTAAAGTTTTCCTTCTCCTATAATGGTTGCCAACTTAAGGCAAAATAACCGTCTATCTTATCATCTACTTTTAAATGGGGCAAGAACAAATGGATTGATGCCATTTTAAGGATATTAGTGCAAAGCGATAACTATTTCGTTAATTGAGTAACAATGCTCTCGGAGACTATTATAATTTCAGTTATATATATATATATATATATATATATATATATATATATATAAGTCAGTGACCGTAGTCGAGGGCAATCTGAAGGCTCCCTTTTCAATAGCTACAACAACGAGGTGTAGGGAAGGGCGCTAATCCTTTCCCTGGATTGCTCCACTTTACCCTTGATACGTACCTTATAATGCTAAGTGTGAAGCTAAGAGGTATAAAGTACCATTTTTCAAGTCTTTGGTATGACCGCACCTGGGATTGAACCCCGGTCTCCCGGACCATTGGCGAATACGGGTAAATTTCTACCATTTAGATTATTAATACGCGCATGCGTTTTATATGTTGTTGGTACAGTCTACTCTGCAGCAAACAATAATCTGTCGGAAACCGTCTGTGAGAAAAGCATCAACATGACGCTGTTCACCACTAACAAAAAATTGGAATAGTATGCTGTATTCTTTGACATCCATGTCGGAAGCAAATCCGAAGATTTCACAATGTTTGTATTTCCATCTGGTGCCAAAATAATTTACATAATGATGAAAACCAAACACCCTGTCCACATCAAGGCGTTTTGGGTGATTATTAGCAATGATAACGCTATACCTACATTCATCTCCCCACATAGTCTGAGATTTAGCACTGATTCCTTCATCAAGTGCCTGGAGAAAATAGTGCTGAGCTGAATTGAGATGGGGCTGCTGGATGACACTAATTTTTGCAACAGGACGATACAATATTGCCACAAGGGCAGGAGAAAATAGTGTTGGATGTGAAAAAAATTCAGCGATCTTATCATGTGTAACATCTAACTTCCTACAATGTTTAATCTATGCAGGGTGTGGTTCTGAGATATACCTGTAAAGAATGCGTGCAACACAAACGATGAACTGAAGGACAGGAAAATGGAAAAATTCGCCAGTTAAAATAGAAGACTTGGAAAGGCTTACAAGAGATTGTGACGTCATTTGGAGACCGTAGTGGAAGCCAACGATGATATTTTTAAAATGCATTTAAACTATATCATTCCTAAATATTTTCATGGAATTTTCGTCAATGAATATATTTTATAAAGTGAGATGTCACTGTTATGTACACATTCGCATTATCTAGACGATATTTTAACCATTGCAAACATATATATCATCCACATCATCATCATCACCACCATGTCACGTCGCCAGCACAGATCTCCCTGACCCTCTCTTGCCACCCGTCTTTACCGTCCATCGGTCCCGGTAGGTCTTCAAGGCTACATCCTGTATCAGCATAGAGCTGTTGTATATAGGTTCTAGCTGGTTGTTCTGCCTTTGCACGTCCATGTGATGGGGTCCACAAGAGTATATCGCTTACGAGTTTGTTCTTACTTCTCCAGCTGTGTCCCGCAAGTCTGGTTCGTCAAACCGTGATAGTTTTTGTGATGGATTGTAGGTGGTTGTACAGCTGCTGCGTTGTCGGGTGCTGCTTCCAGGATTTGTTCAATCATGCTCGCAGCATTCTCGTGTAATCGGTGTCAAGTTTTTTCTCCATTCATTTTGTTAGCGTCGATATAGAGCATTCATATAGCAGTATCGACTCGATCGCTATTTGGGGAAAATGCGTTTTATTCTATCGGTCAGGTCTGACTTCTATATTACCGATAGCATATTGTTAGCTGACCATACCTTTGCTAGTCATGAGTTGATATATATATATATATATATATATATATATATATATATATATATATATATATTATGTGTGCAAACTAATGCCTAATGATAAATTATGATTGATATATTGCAATACCGGAAACCATTTAACTGCATGCAAAAAGGAGCGCAGGTCGATTAACAATGTTATCGACGAAATGTGTGTGCAATATATATATATATATATATATATATATATATATATATATATATATATATATATTTACTTATATATATATATATATATATATATATATATATATATATGCTCCCCTACCCCTATAGGGTAGGGGAGCATATACCCCGTAATGCAAGGCTCTTAATATGAATCGAGCTCTCGGCAGCCGTTAAGCGGATATATGTAAAAAAAAAAAAACAATTTTGATACATAAACGTTTAAATTTCCTTTGCTTGCGCTGGTTTCCTCATAGCTGAGAGGTAGAGTCTTTGATTGGCATTTGAGTTAACCGCGTTTCGATTCCAGCTTCCGGAATCTTGCCTGTCTAGCCACACTGATGAGTTCTGATAGAACGAACTAGATCTGTCTGTTGATGACAATAGTTATATAGTATTGGGTATTAAATAACCAAAAATGATTTTCAAGCCAAGCAAACCTAATCTATATTTCATTTTTTAGAACACATCTATGTATTTTTTTATCAATACTTGTTCTGATCATTTGTCTTTAATTGGAATCATTTTGAGATGAGGCTTCTTAATTTGAGAATTAACTTTTATTTTATTGCGGTCTTTTTGTCGTCACCTTGATAGTTTTTTTTTTGTTTTTTTTTTTAGTCTCTACGGTTCCAGGTGAGCATTGTCAGAATATAGCGGTTTCAAATCCTACCCAAGCCGGCCAGAGGTTTACTTGGTCAAAAACGTGGTGCGATAGACAACAAATATGGAAGGCAGTAATTACTGGGGATACGGTTACAAGACTCAGCATTCCTATCCGAGGTCACAGTAAATCACCTGAAGAAGGCCAGAGGTGAAAATTGGCCGAAACGTAGTGAAAGAAGAAACAACACAAAAAAACCAAAAAAAAAACCGATCAAGATGAGGACAAAAAGTCCGCAATAAAATAAAAATTAATTCTTGTTATGATCAACCTCCGTGGAGCGTGACTAACGTGCCACACGGCAAAAACTTTTGGAAGCGAGTTCGAGCTGCAGTCGGACCATTATCTTCATTTTCACACTGCTAAACATAGGAAAGGTTTGAAAAAGCGTTTCCCCAGGTACTTGTTAAAAAGTATCACGTTTGACGATTGATTAGTCATTTGATATCCCACGACAATTTTTTTTAAATAAAAATTACCCTGCGAAAATTAGGAATCCATCTATTCTCAGGATAAAGAGATGATCAGAATAGACTTTTTAAGTTTGGTATGTCAACGGTTGAGGAAAGAAAAAACTCCGGATTACAACCTGATAAAATCTGCTTAAATAAATTGACTTTGTATTCGATTATGCTTTTGAGGAGGAATTGGTGAATATCTATTTCTTCAATTTATATTACGCGCGTATTAGATATTTCTGTATGTGTTATTGGGGATATCTTGTCTTTCGTTCCGTTTATCCAGAGATGGTGTACGAAGGATATGCTATCTTGGATTTTGGTGGTAGAAACTAAATACAGCATAGAGAATACCGACGGCGGAATTGATAAATCTGCTGGACTGCAGTATTATTGTAAATATATACTTATAACATCAACATAATAATATAATAGAAGAAGAAAGCAACGGTGATATGTTTTTTTTACGTTTATAATGTATCTTAAATCAATGGTTTTGAATTTCCTGACAATAATTTTCTGCGCTTTTTGGACACGCTAATCTATCTATCTATCTATCTATCTATCTGAAAATGAATAGGTCCAATAAGTTTATATAATTCTGAAAGAAATATAAATCTCTTAGTGGACCTATTTATTATATGATATTAAATTTTTAGCTCTTAGGACCAACAATAAATCACTCACCCCCCCATATATATATATATATATATATATATATATATATATATATATATATATATATATGTGTGTGTGTGTGTGTGTGTGTGTGTGTGTGATTAGTATTTTGGTAAGTTCATGAGTAAAGTGTCATCAAGTCTCATTACTGGAGTTGGAGACGCTCTGTCTGGTAGGATTGTCTTAGAACAAATAAGGCATGGTTACTTATATATATATATATATATATATATATATATATATATATATATATATATATATATATATGTATGTATGTATGTATGATTATTCCGAAATTAATATTAAATTGATAATTTAAACGACGTTATTTTTAGTTCTATATAAATCTTAATGTTATAAAAATGTCCCTACTGCGTACACAACTCAAATCCTATAAACTTTTGACGAATCGTAAAGGTGGACAACATAGGGTATATTATCGCGTATTTTTTACTGTTGACAGTGAATGGTTTCTGCTATATATTTCTAAATGTTTAAATTTGGGTTACCTAAAAACAAGGAAAAAAAAACATCTGTTACGAAAGGATTAAACAAACATTGAAACAAGATATGTGAAGGTTTTTTGCGACAAACGTGTATATATCTTTTCTGCGTTCCCACTACACAAATGTTCGAACATACAACTGTATAAACACAGACGAACACTTTGTGAATAATCATCCGTAACATATGGCTGACAGATAAGGTCGATGAACATTTTTCTACCTTCTACTGTTGAGATTTCCAATTTCGAGCACCAAATCAGATAAGTGCTTTTTCCTCGGCTGCTGATCCGTTCACTCTTATCATCGTCTTCTTCATCCACTGTATACCTTTCTATTGGGTTCCTTGTGGAATAATCGGATTCCTGCCGGAATTTACGCGAGCGTCTCAAGTAAGCCAAAGCCGCCGGCGATATTTGCAACGCTGAGAACGAGCGTCTGTATGAACAAATGGGTAGACTTGATCGGCTACACTTCCTTTCAAAAACATCCGCTGTTTACTTTTATGCCAAAAACACCATATAAAAAAAAAACTCGTTTGCTGCTGATGAGTAAATACCTTCACTGACGCTGATATTGACAAAATTTCAGGGATAAGATATCCGACTGACGACAATTCAGCCGGGTTTCGATCTCAGCATTTCGCGTGGTTAACTTCAGTGAAAAGCAGCAATACAACGAAATGGTTTGTCGGTGAATATAGGCAGGTTTCGATCCCAGCTTGAAGCGTTCAGCGTGTCTAGCCACACTGAAGAGTGGGGATATATGTACTTCATTTTATATACCACTAATATTCTTAGGAAAGGTATTCATCCATCTTTTCTCTCACAAGCTATAGGAATAATTGGGCAGACTGTGTTATTTAAAGTTGGTATGCCAACCAATTTCGGAGAAGGATAAATCTGAATTTAAACCAATTAAAATTTGCTTAAAAATTGACATCGTACTCATGTTGAGAGGTTAATAAACGCACAAACACGCAAACACACACACACACACACAAACACACACACACACACACACACACACACACACACACATATATATATATATATATATATATATATATATATATATATACATATACGTGGTTCAAATAAACAGCTACAGTGGGAATTGGAATACACCCTATTAAAGCCTGATTATCACAGTTGGTGAATTTCAAAAATGCAATCTGGACGTGATGACATTTTAGAAGAACGATATGCAATAAAGTTCTGTTTTAAACTTGGAAAAATGCCACAGAAACGTATGGAATGCTTCAGACTGCTTTTGGACTATCTTGCATGAATCGAACATCAGTTTATGAGTGGCATAAGAGATTCAAGGAGGGTAGGACGTCTGTGAGGGATGATGAGAGGTGTGGGAAGAGTAAGGAAGTCAATAGACCAGAGGTGATTGGCCCAAGGGTTAGGATGAGGGTTACTATGTGGAGGTTTTAAGGGAGTTCAGCAAGAGATTCCGTCGGAAGAGGCCAGTACTATTCAAATCGGGTCAGTGGCATTTCCACCAGGACATTGCACCAGTCCACAACTCCATCCTTGCCACAGACTATTTGACCAAGATGGGCATCAAGACAGTTTCTCACCCTCCCTATAGGCTAAACCTTGCTCGCTGTGACTTTTGGTTATTCCCTAAGCTCAGAAGCTGTCATTATGAGAGAATTGAGGAGATGAAAGAGGCTGTGACGAAGGCCATTGACACGCTCACACAAGACGACTTCCATGGGGCCATCCAGAAGTTGTTGAAACGGCACAAGTACATTTCAGCCGGAGGAGATTACTTGGAAGGGGACTAGAGTTTCATGCGTGTATTATCAATAAAAGTGCCCATACGAAAAAAGTCTGGAAACTTATTTAATGATCCTCGTATATATATATATATATATATATATATATATATATATATACCCATTGATGGTTAAGTAATAGGATAGATTAGGCTCTCTACTTCCAGTTGGTTTAGGAGAAGGACAAACTCTGAATTCAACACTGAGGATTCTGGTTCAAGAGAAAATGTCTCACAGTGGTCCATCATTCTTCAATAAATATCTTATCTAAAAAGCGTGGTTGGTTCTACACAAATTTCCATCATTTTAAACAAATCAACAGTGTAGATAATCTAATTGTTCATATCTTGAGATCGATAAGAGTCTCCATTATATATATATATATATATATATATATATATATATATATATATATATATTTGCTTGTCCTATGACTTTATGCTAGATTGATTTTGTCATTTTACTTTACGTTAAATTATTAATTCTATCATGCAACTAAATTTGATATGATTAATTCTTATATATGAGCAGAGTAATCGTGAATTCGTTAGTCTCCCGTTGTGAGAGAAGAATCTGCTGGCATTTGTTCCTGTGGTTGGGAATAAATGAAGGATTTTAATTAGCACTCTGATGTTATCAATGTTGTATCAAGAAATTGGATAATTACAAAATAACATTTAGAATCAACGACGGTCTCCCACATCATCATCATTGAAATTTTCCTTCCTATCCAACATTTAAAGTATATTTACTTAATAATGAAAATCTCTCTATGATGTGCTCTATTTACGACAACACAGATGCATATTAGCAAACATCCGAAACTGTAATCTTTCTTTCATACGAGCGCACATACACTTGGCTTTACGCTTAATGCCGTTGGAAATAGAATCAAGAACATGACTTTAAATCTTGCTCCAGTCTGCCTGTGTCTTTTCTTATTTTAGGAAAAGCATGAATGTATACGTTCTCTCTACAGCTACGGGTAATTAGTAAGGTAGACTGTGTTCCTTAGTTCTGCTTATAAAACTAGTTTAGGAGAAGAAAGAGACCGTATACAAACAGGGCGTACTTTAATTTAAAATAACTTAAATCAATTCCTTCACGTGGCCGAAGGTTTGGGTAAACACACATACGCAACCATGTTCATTTTGGAGATGCTGCTGGTGTAACGGTTATCGTCGTCGTAAATTGAAACAGAGGACCGAATTCAAATACGACGCTGTTCGAGTTTCACATAAGACTAATGCCCAGATGAAATTTAAAATTCCTACTATTCTCATTCTGATTATTGGTTAATAGTTGGCAGGAATGGGCTCTTTTTTTTAATTGAACACCAATCAAAGGACTTTTTTCTATAAGAAAATTATATACTGGGCATGATTAGTTCCGAATATACATGTGTGTCTGTCGAAACATTATGAGAATTTCGTTATAATGAAGAATTTTGTAGAGTACTCAATATAATCCTGGTTCTACAAAATAAATATATCTTCAATATGAACTTAGGGAATCTTAAAAAGAAAATCGAACGCAAAATCTTGTTTACATAGAATGCTAAAATTATGCCCAAGGACAAACTGAGAAAAATAGATTGAAATTCACAGTGATGCGTATTTTTAATTGTTTACCTCCTCATCGATGCAGGAAACCATTAAATGGATTCGACATTTGAACAGGATTTCCGATGACACCAACTGCCGATTGCCTGGCGTTTTAACAGCAAACAAAAACACTAATGTATCAATTATAAAAAGCCAAATTTGATTTTTAATAGGATAATCTTAATTAGTGTAAAGGAAAATGAAGCGAAGTAATGATGTAGTTTCTTCCATTTAATCAATCTACTGACTAATCAAATATACAAAATTATAAAAATTCATATTACTATAAATTTAAAACGAGGAATGGAGGAAAAGTGTGAACTTTCAGACAACCACGCTATTGGAAATCTATGATATTGATAATAAAAATAGGTAATACATTCAGGAAAATGCATTTGGCGAATACGTAGATTTTATAATAAGAGGATGCAAGAAATATATACGTGGTGTATTCAAAAGATTCCAGACTTTTTTTGTACAGGCATTTAAAATTGTCGTAGACTCTTGAAAATACAGTACCTTATTGCTATATATCTTATAAGATGACAGACCATTTTTTATAATTTCAGGTTCAAATGAACAGCTACAGCAGCAATTGGAATACACCCTACTAAAGCCTGGTTGTCACAGCAGGTGAATTTCAAAAATGCAATCTGGACGTGATGACATTTTAGAAGAAAGATATGCAATAAGGTTCTGTTTTAAACTTGGAGAAAAATGCCAGCGAAACGTATGGAATGCTTCAGACTGCTTTTGGACTATATTGCATGAATCAAGCATCGGTTTTTGAGTGGCATAAGAAATTCAAGGAAGGCAGGGAGTCTGTGAGGGATGCTGACAGGTGTGGGAGGAGTAAGGAAGACAATACACCAGAGTTGATTGGCCCAAGGGTTAGTGTTACGATGTTGAAGTTTTAAGGTTGTTCCGGAAGTGATAGCGTCGGAAGAGGCCAGCTCTACTCAAATCGGGTCAGCAGCATTTCCACCAGGACATTGCACCATTCCACAACTCCATCCTTGTGACAGACTATGTTACCAAGATGGGAATCAAGAAAGTTCCTCACCCTCCCTATAGTCTAAACCTTGCTCGCTGTGACATTTGGTTATTCCCTAAGCTCAGAGGCTGTCATTATGAGACAATTAAGGAGATGAAAGAGGCTGTGACGAAGGTCATTGACACGCTCACACAAGAAGACTTTCATGGGGCCTTCCAGAAGTTGTTCGAACGGTACAACAAGTGCATTGCAGCCGGGGGAGATTACTTCGAAGGGTATTAGAGTTTCGTGTATGCACTATCAATAGAAGTGACCATACAAAAAGTCTGGAAACTTATTTAATGATCCTCGTATCTATGAAAAAATTGCCAAAATCAAACATTTTAGTTTTAAGAATAAACCGTTATTAAGGCATTAAATATGCGATGTTTTATTTCCTGAATTATATTTAATTCCAATTTCTTAATATTTCTAAAAATGAAACGAAAGATTGAGAAAGCTTTAACCATTATATTTCCGTTCATGGTATTTTGTTTCAAAATTCTTTGTATTAATAAACGTTCGTAATCTATTTTAAAAGCATAAAGTATTTCATTGTTTTATTCGTTGTATCACAACTCTTTAATGAGGCTAGAAAACAGGACGCTTCAATCTGGGATGAAAACCCGTCTAACTTTATGCTAGACTTAGTATCTAACCCCTCAGCCCTCATGCGACAAATGTCTACTTGGCAATTGTAACGCATTATGTATTACATTAATTTTGTTTTGTTTTTTTACACTTCTGCACTACCATATATCGGAGCGCTGAATTATTTTGAAGAATTTTGCATTACGCGGGTAGCAGCCGTTAATTCCTTCGCCAGAGTGCTCAACCCTCTGAAGGAGAGCGTATATGTTGTCATCCACAGATAAGCTGTTTCGTTGTATCATAACTCTTCATTGTGGCTAGACACGTGGGACGCATAAAGCTGGGATCGAAACCCGCCTACACTGTAAAAAATCAATTTTGAACAAAAATTACGTCCCTCATTTTCAAAAGGCTACACATATAGAGTAACTTAATCATATTTACCAACCCCTCTGCTCAGGCAGGATATGACACAAGGTCAATTTTTAAGCGGAGTTTAACAGGTTTGAATTCAGAGTTTTCCTTCTGCTTGACTAGTTGCTTCACCAAGGCTGAAGAAACTAGTCTGCCCTACTATTTACCCATAGCTGGAGGGAGAATAATTGGATTCATACCTTTCCCAAGGGTATTAGTGCTATGTGAAATGCAATCAGTCAGGTCTAGGATTTGAACTCGTGTCGCCGTGTCCATATCCTGCATCGATAACAGTTACACCACGGGCGCTTAATGGTCTTCCAAATTACGCAAAAAATTAAAATAAATCTGAATGTAACTTTATCAGATATCTTTATCAACATTGCAGGAAAATATCTTGATACATTATAGATTAAATTAATTCAAAGCAATCGCGATTGGCTTCTTCTTCATCCTGCAGATGATTCAAGAATCTCTTTCCAGCTTTTGTGTGTATTTCCGAGTTTAAATTGGTAAATACTGGCAGATCATCTTTGGTGATGCATCTCACACATAATTATGAAGAGAATTACAATTTGGGAAGTTAAGCGGCAATAATTTGCGGGTGTCACGGTTACAGCCAACATTCAGTTCACTTATTTGTGCAGTACAGTGTTTAATCACGTTGCCGGACACTGGAACTTTCAGCTGCAAGCCTCACTGTCAAGTTTGAACCCATGTGGGAAGATGTGAAAAGTCATGATGACACCATAGCTATTGCTCACCCCAAACATCATGATGTAGATGGAGAGGTTGCTTTTATCTCTATAGCTTAAACCGGCGAGCACAGATCGAACCAGCGATTGATCCTCCCAGTGATTTTCCTCATTTGAGAAAAAAATAAACAATCTTCTGATTGGGGTAATGCTTGAATTTGCAGAAAAGCTTTGCAAACCGCTTTTCCATCTTGATCTTCATTGTCCCTTTTTCCTCTTGAACGATACATACTGACTTTCTTCGTGCACCACTGGCTTTGCTAAGAAACTTGCACACTTCCATATCCCAGGAAAGAGACTTGATTGACTTATTGAGATAGATAGCAATAAAGGGAACTCTTTGCCATCTGAACAATCAGAGTGAGGTTTCCGACCTGCCTTAACTAAGAAATCACCTACGTAATAAAGTATTTTTGAGTCCCTTGCATAGACCCCATATTGACCCCTAAATTACGCTCAAGTTTCTGTATTGGTTGTTAAGGCGTGAATTCTAACAGTATAGAGTTCTGATTCCAAACTTTTTTTATTTCGTCAAAATGCTGATATCCTCAAAGATATTGCTCAACTGACATTTACTTGCTGATTATTAACCAAAACCCAAATAAAACGTATGCACAGATTAAATGATTAAACAGGCTGAGAAATTACCCATTAAATTCTCTCTCTCACTCTCTCTCTCTCACTCTCTCTGTTTCTCTGTCTAGCTGTCTGCCTCTGCCTCTGCCTCTCTCTCTCTCTCTCTATATATATATATATATGTATATATAAGTTTGAGGGTTTAGTCTTGCAATTTCCATGTACATATCTACCACCCACTCCGCAAAATGTTAGGGGGTGTCACCGTGGTGTAATGGTTAAAGCGATGGTCTGCGAAATCGTAGCACACGAGTTCGAAAAGTCACGCTGTTATTTTCAATTTCGGACAAATACCGTTGGGAAAAGTATGAACCGCCTTATCCTCTCAGCTATGCGTTAAATAGCACCACCACCACTCTTCTTCAAGGAGAATGACTTTGTCATTAAATAACCCACGAAGGTTGATATGCCATAAAACAAAGAAACCAAACCAAGCAAAATATTACATCATACCAAATCTAAGGGGAATTTTTAAGCGAGTTTGAATTAATGGTTTTAGTTCTTTTAAGTGTGGGTCATGTTTATCTTTCGATGGCTGTTTTTATTCTCTTCTATAGAAGTCACTTTTATAGATGAGCAGCAGAAGTTCCCTGATCAAACTAACGATCCTGAGCGTTAAGTCGCAAAACTCACGTCCTGGACGAGTTTAGGTATTGAGTTTGGCCGTCAATGGGTTTATTCAAATACCTTTACGTCTGTTGCGGAGCCGATAAATATGTCGACCCCGCAAATGAATTATGTGAATGAGGAACAGCCAAAGCAATAGGAAGGAACAAAGGCGAGGTAACGATAATAACAAATGACAATTTATTTTGTCGTATTTACAAGCGTGAATGTAAATGTTCGTGGCGGTTATATGTGTTCGCAGCTGGGCGTTCGACGAGGGTCGCTGGCGTAGGTCGAGTCGTTGAGTTCAGCTAGACGTTGGATGCTGGTAAGCTGAGGTCGGTCGAGTCGTTGAGTTCAGCTAGACGTTGGATGCTGGTAAGCTGAGGTCGGTCGAGTCGTTGAGTTCAGCTAGATGGTCGGTGCTGGTCGTTGAGTACAGCTAGATGGTCGGTGCTGATCGTTGAGTACAGCTAGGTGGTCGGTGCTGGTCGTTGAGTACAGCTAGATGGTCGGTGCTGATCGTTGAGTAGAGCTAGGTGGTCGGTGCTGGTCGTTGAGTACAGCTAGATGGTCGATGCTGGTCGTTGAGTACAGCTGGATGGTCGGTGCTGGTCGTTGAGTACAGCTAGATGGTCGGTCGAGGTTGGTAGATCGATATCCCTGGTTGTGACGGTATGTTGTGGTTAACCAGGGGTGTGTCGATCGGGTTGGTGACTCGTACGGCGGGTCGTACGTGAGTCAGGTGTTGCAGTAGTAGAACAGTCCGTAACAGCGAGTCATTACGTGGACTGCGTTGTACCTTGCAAGAGCGTCGAGCTCGGTAGATCGACATCCTCGGTTATGACGATATGTTGGATTAACCGGGGGTGTGTCGGCCTGGTTTCTGGCTCGTACAGCGGGTCGTACGTGAGCCAGTTGTTGCAGTGGTAGAACAGTCCGTAACAGCGAGTCGTTACGTGGACTGCGTTGTACCTTGCAAGAGCGTCGAGGTCGAGGAAAGGCTAAGGCCTTGCTGGGCCCCCCTAGCCGTGCGGACGTATCGGACGGGAACGAAAGCTTTGCCGTGTCAAAGCCGTGCGGACAATGGCTATGGCTAGGTTCGCGCCAAAGCCGTGCGGACGAGCGGACGAGAGCGAAGGCTTTGCCGTGTCAAAGCCGTGCGGGCGAGCTGACGGGAACGAAGGCTTTGTCGGGTCAAAGCCGTGCGGACGAGCGGACAAGAGCGAAGGCTTTGTCGGGGCAAAGCCGTGCGAACGAGCGGACAGGCCATGAGGCCGAGGCTAAGATGGGCGTTATCTTAGCGCTGCGCAGATAGTGAAGCCGTAGCTAAAGGCTGGTCCATGCCATTAGCGCTGCGCAGCTTATCGGACTATCGGAACCGAGTGAGAGTTAAGACCGGTTGGTCTTAGAATCCGTCTTCGTGTTTGCCGCCTGGCCGTCTACTTCGACTGATCATTACTGACCAGTCAGAGATGCTCTGACCCGCAGACAGAGACCTCTTATGGTCCTAAAAAGGACCTTTGTGCATACCTATGTAGGTGGGAGAAAGGCAGGTCTACCACGAGAAGTGGGGCCAACGCCGTAAGTTAAGGTGAATGCGACCGCAGAGAATGCGGGATTCCTCCTTAATGAGCTTCGCCAGGAGCGCGCCGTTTAAGCGTTGAAAAGGGCTTGCTGATATTTCGAAGGTGCTGTGACACACAGCTCCAGCCGCGTGGATATAAAATTCTTTGATAAAAAATGAGTGTAGCCGTAAAGTATTTTCCTAACCTGCTATAGGCTAGCGACGACTATTAGTTCAAGTCTTATCAGGTAATTTTTGGCCGAAGTGTTTTGTAAATGTTATCAATTTTAATTCGTCTTTTTCTTTTAGCTATAACGAGATGTCATGGTCGTTAGAAAGAAAAAGGGCTTAGTCAGTTCCGGTCGTACTCGGATATAATCGTCCTAACTCGGGCGTGTAACTTGATATGTTTAGGTTTATCAGCAGGTCACGGCAAGGGTTTATCGGCCGGTCGCGGCACGTCCATTATGCTGCTTCACATGTGTACGTAAAATAAAAAGGAAAAAAGGAGGGGGCTTTAATTTCCCTTAAGTTTTAACTTAGTTAAATTCCAGGACTAAGGTATATTTTCACCTATCTTCTGATACTGGTACTGAAAAGTGTTTTATTTATTTATTTATTTATTTATTTGAAAACTATCCAAGTTAGATGAACCAGACATGTAGGTCACTGCTGAAGAAGCAGGGATGAGCTCATAAGTGATGTACTCCAATGGACCCCCACATATGGCCGGGCAAAATCAGGACCACCAGCATGAACATACATTCAGCAGCTATGTGAGGATCGGGGATGTAGCCCTGAAGACCTGCCAGAGGCGATGAACGATAGGGAAAAGTGGCGAGAGATGGTCAGGGATATCCGTCCTAGCGGCACGACAAGTTAATGATGATCAGGGTTTTTTTTAAACTGATTACCAAAATATGCCAAAAGAATTCAACTGCTTTACTGTTTTCCCCGATATAGGAGTAAACAGATTGATTTTTACCTTTCCCAACGAAAGTAGCACTAAGTGAAACGCAAGCAGTACATTTCAAGACTTTATCTTAGATCACTGTTTCCATTCTTGACGATGGCAACTTTTTATGCTCAGCTGGCCTCTAGCAAATATCCACCCTAGAATGGAACTAGATCAATTCTAAATAAAATGAACATCATACCATATATTTCTGAGTGTTTTTATTTTTGATTTCCTTAGAGTCATGATAAAATAATTTGTGTTTTTTTTTATTTAAGAAGTATATTTCTTTTCTGGTGTATTTCTATAGACAAAACTATCACATATATATATATATATATATATATATATATATGTGTGTGTGTGTGTGTGTGTGTGTGACAGGAAATCTAGCCTTCAGCAAATCAAATCCTGTATGCTTTAATAAGTGTTAACTACCAATTGCGTTCTATCAGTCAGTAAAATTAAGAGGAAACCTTTTTTCACTTTACAAAGTTTTTGACTAAGATACTCATCGCACAAGAGAAAATTTTGTTCGTTATTTATCTGGTTATAAAGAAATCTGTCGTCTTTCTGGCTAACTCGAAAGACATTCCAAAGAAGGAAGACTTACATTAAACATAGCTATACCCTATCAAATGCATGATAATTCAGCCTACTATGTCTTTGCCACAAACAATTGGAATGCAACCAAAGAAACACCAAACAAGCCAAGTGAAGACACTAGATATATGGAAATAATTAAACATCCGATAACCAGCCATGTCAATATCATCATCATCATCATCATGTCGTGCTGGTATCACGGATATCCCTGACCCTCTCTTGCCACTCCTCCCTATCGTTCAAGTGACTTAAATAATCATGTTATTAACATATTCTTATTTTCTTAATTTTTTGTTGGAATATAGCTTATATCTTCTCGTTTTGTCAGTGTTCTCGTCATTTTGTTGTCGTCGTATTATGTGTGTCACCATCCTTCTTCTTGTTCAGGTCGTTTTATTCATGGCGTTCCTTTGTCACTCCGTCTGTTCTTATTCGTTTTGTTAATCCAATCCATCTTGGTTCTTCTTTGCAAGGGTATCAATAACGCGTACAAGATTCTTATACGCCCATATTTCATTTCATATGATTAACAAAATTCTATATCAATTTTCCTCAAAGAGATCTACTTAACCGGTTGTGACCTTTTTTGAGAGTGACAACAATAGCGGATCTCAAATGATCCCTTCGAAAAGTATTCTGCTACTAACAAATAGTTCAAACTTTTGAGTGTGGTCTGATCACCAGACATTATAACCAATCGTCGCTGTGGATTCAAACTGAACTTGTAATTCAAATATATGACTTATGGTATATATCCACCGCTTAAGGGTTTACAACTTATCTAAATTGACTATATACTGCTTCGAGTTAAGGGAATTCCTCTGCTAATTTCCAAAGCTTGCCACTTAAAAGAGGGATTGCTCATTCTGATATCTCTGATAAAATAAAACGGTAATTATTCTAAGCTGTGACCGTGTCGGTTGTACTCTGTGGATGCACAATCTAGACTCTAAAGAAAGCACGGAGAGGAGGCTAGGTAGAAACTTCACGAGATAGGTTATAATACTCTTTTGAACACCCCCCCAAAAAAACAGGCAAACAAACCGGAAACAACAACCAATAATACGGAAGCTGTACGGCCACTTAATTCCCATCTCAAAACCATTTATGAAGAAAATTACATGCTGGGCACTGCTGGGTATTTCAGGACAAATTCATCATGCGGATTCAAGTAAGTGTTTATAACAACTGTAATATAACAGCCGGGGGATTTCGGTTCATGCTTTTGGGTTTAGTTAATTTGAGAACCTTTCGGCTCAGCATATGGGTTAGTTAGGTAAAAACATTGATGCAGGTGTTAACGCGGGCACGCGCGGGCGGATGAAGGTATCACTCAGAAATGGCACAATTGTCCAAGACGAAACGAGTGACGGTGTGAGAGTGATGTCACGCACCGGAAGCTCGCAGAGGTTTGTGGTTAATTGAAAAAAAGTTATAAGAGTTGAAAGCTAGACGCGGAATGAGGAGGTTCCACTGTTGGGGCTCGCTGAGGCAAGACGAATTTGCGCGCCGTGGGTGTCGCATGAGATAGGGGCCAGATGAATAAGACAGCATAGCAAGATTGTGTCTCTCCTCCTTATGTCGAAACCTTTTACTCAAAGTTATTAAAAAGGTTTCGTACCTGAACAAGAAGTCGTTACGTGTTTTCGAATTTCGAGATTCCTATGTTCTTTATATGTTTTATCGTTATGAACATTATATGCCTATTTCGCACATGGCGTTAATTGTGGATATGTAACACAACAACAACTACTGCTCTTGCAGCTGGTGATAATAATTTCAATAATAATAATAATAATAATAATCAATGCTTTAAATATAAGACGGTCAGCAATACCCATATTTCTTTGAGCATCCCACACAGCAACAGATTCGTTCGGTTATTCTGGTTCAAGCCTTAATAATGTTTTGAGTTGCGGTTGTTTTTTTATGTATTTTTTTATTTATTTTTTATAATTTTTGACTGGGGGTGGAGAATTAATATAAATATGGGTGTTGTTGACCGTCTTATATTTACAGCATTGATTTTTCGTTTGATGTTTGGTTAACAGTTGTATTTAAATGAAGATTGATGAATTCCCTAATTTATTTCAGCTAAATAATTTGGTGGCCACGAAATAGATTGGTTTTAATTTAACGCTTCATCCTCTCTATAGCTCATTTGTGAGTACTCGCTATCTAAGTAAATGGGTATTTGATGTAGCTTGAAACCATTAGAACTGTTTCCGTCGTACGTATAACGGAAAATTATCAGGAGCTTAATATTTATTCAAACATTACCATTTTGAGGGAAATATTCTAAAAAAGGACAGTAAATACAAAACAAAAAGATTATACTTGAATGCCTGAAGTTAGTTCAGATACCTGTTATGGAATAAATCATAAGAGTATGTTCATGGACATTGACTAAGTTAAAACTTAGGATTATTTGTTGTTTTTGGTATATATTCTTTTTTTTTTTGTGACCCACTCTTAATGAACAGTAACAATGACTGTCGTCGGTCACACCCGTGTCAGTTGCACAAATAATAAACAACCCCTTGGTCTGGTATAGCCACAATATACCACCCATAATAAAATATCAAATTCAAATATTACACAACGTGGGAATCAGGCCCCAAACTTGGGTGTCATGATCGGCAGGTGTTCCCGTGATATCCAATATGGAAGACCCTATAGATATCATGCTAATGTTGGCTTTTCTCTTTTCAGGAAAACAAGTCTTCATTTAAGGAACCACATCAACCAGAGAACTAAACAGAAAGCATAGACTCGGGAAAACAACCAACTTGTACTACATAGCAATTTTTGAAGTAACCCTACACAGAGAGGATATAGGAAAAGAATGATGGGTATCTGGCAAGAACTCTCTAATTTTCAGACAACTAGGCAGAGACTCGCTGATCAAGTTAGAACAATGATAAAGACGGGTTGGTTGTATGACCTTGAAATAATAGAAATGCACCAGAAAATAAACGATAAATAAAGTAGTAATAATAAATTACCTGGCAAATCAAATATCAACAAACAAAAACAGTCCATCAGAAAGGAATCACCAACTTTGGAAAATGGAACCTCGGGTTGTGTAATGGTTAGCAAGGTAGACTAGCAAACCTACACGAGTGAGTTCGATTCTCATTAGGTGCCCAATTCATGCAGCCTTGTGCTACATCTAAGCAAAAGCTTGGTAAATTACCATAACCAAACACTGCACAACCAAACAACCCAGAAAAAATACAATCACAAGAACAAAAGTTAAATCTTGAAAATTTAAAGAGAACTTTGAACAGGAAAAAGATCGCTTTACCATAATTAAGAAACATTGAATGGAGAATAGCTAAGGCTGACACAAATAAAGTGAATCAAGTACTGACATTCATATCAACGAATAATATAACCGAATTAAATGAACTAATTTATTCGGGATCGAAATTAGTTTCCGAGAAAATTGGGATCCCCTCAAAAAGCACTAAAGAAAAATCAAAACCAGGATGTGAATTTCGACTGGAAAATCAGATAAAAATCTACAAAAACAGGCAAAAAAAATAAAACTAAAGAAATGCGCTGGAATAATTAGGAACAGAAAAGAAAAGACAACACAGGAAAAAAAAAAAGATAATACAACTTGAGGAAGTAAACCAGGAAGTACTGGCAAAAGAAGGAACATTAAAGATATATCGAAAAAGAGTAAAAAAAAAATACTGATAAAACAGGACATTACAAAACAATGAAAGAAAATTCTATCAACTGTTGGAAGGAGATGACGATAAAACATACCATCAACTGGATGCAAAAGAAACCAACGACTTTGGACGAAATACGGCAACCAAAAAAGCATAACGAAAAGTCGAAATGGATTAACAATATCACAAGAAAATTAGAACTCTGAGGAGACCCAAAAGTGGAAATACACACCGATTTACTGAAAACGACACTTTAAAAAATCTCAAATTGGAAAACGCCAGGCCATGATGGAATACATGGTTTCTAGTTCAAGAAATTCCCCTCCATTCACGACATACTAGCTCTAGAAATGAATAAAAGCCTACTGGGAGCACACGTACCCGAATGGATGACCAAAGGAAGGACCCCTTTGATACCAAAGGACCTAAACAAAGTAACAGCCCCAAACAATTACAGACCCATAACTTGCCTACGAATGACGTTGAAAATATTAATACCAAAAATAAAGGAAAGGATTTACAACTCGATAACTAGCAATGGCTTGTTCCCTGACGAACAGAAAGGATGCTGCAAAGGATCCAGAAGCACGGCAGAGTTACTTCATATCGATCAACACATCATAAATGAGAGCAAGACCAAACGGAAAATCTAGCTATGGCCTGGATTGACTACAAAAATGCATATGATATGGTTCCGCATAGCTGTATAATCAATAATCTGAAAATGTACAAAATATCACATAAAGTCAAACTTTATCGACACAACCATGAAAACCTGGAGAATGGAATTGACGGCAGGATGAAGAAGATTAGCTGAAACAAAGATCCAAAGAGGTATTTTCCTAGGAGATGCATCATCACCTTAATTATTCATAATTGCCATGATACCACTTACGAATATACTCAGAAAATGCACATCTGGATACAAACTTAGTAGATCGCAGGAAAAAATCAATCATTTAATGTACATGGATGACATCAAACTATTTGCAAAAAAATGAAAAAGAACTGGAAACTCTAATACACGCAGTTAGAATATACTGTCAGGACATAGGAATGGAATTTGGCTTAGAAAAATGTGCAATGCTTGTAATGAAAAGTGGCAAACGACATAGGACTGACGGAATGGAACTACCAAATCAAGACAAGATTAGAACGTTCGCAGACAACGAAACGTACAAATACTTGGGAATCTTGCAGGCTGTCAATATCAAACAAGGGGAAATGAAAGACGAAATTCAAAAAGAATACCTCGGGAGAAATAGAAAACTACCTGAAACAAAATTCTCTGGCAAAAACCTTTTCAAAGGAATAAATACCCTGGGCTGTAGCACTCATTAGATATTCCGAACCCTATCTCAAGTGGACCAGAGATGAACTTAAAAAAATGGACCAAAGAACAAGAAAACTAATGGCAATGCATAAGGCCTTACATCCCAGAGATGATGTTGACAGACTATATGTATCAAGAAAAGAAGGAGGAATAGGACATGCCAGCATTGAAGACATAGTGGACGCATCGATACAGCGACTCGGAGACTACTATGGAAAATACGAATGAGGACTGATTACAGTCATTAGAAACGATACTGATAACACGATGGACAACAGTAAAGCAATAACTAAGAAAAAAATAGGAAGGAAAACATCCCTATGGGCGTTTTAAACGACTAATAAACAACATCTCACATGACAAAACTTGGACATAACTAAGGGAGAAACAGAACCTGTCCTAATAGCAGTACAAAACTACGCCGCAAGAACCAATCATATCAAAGTGAGAATCGATAAGACGCAGCAAAATAGCAAATGCAGGCAATGCGGTTACAGAGATGAAACCATCAATCACATAATAAGCGAATGCAGCAAATTAGCACGGAAGGAATATAAGACAAGACACAATTGGGACGGCATGGTGATGCACTGGGAGATATGCAAGAAATTTAAATTTGACCATACAAACAAATGGTATATACATAATGCAGCATCCCTCATAGAAAATAGCACTCATGAACTCCTTTGCAATTTTAACATACACACGCATCAGCAAATCTCGGCTAGAAGACCAGACCTAGTAATAATCAACAACAAAAAAAAAAGAGAAATTGCAAAATTGTTGATTTTGCTGTCCCTGCAGACCACAGATTAAAACTGAAAGAATATTAAAAGAAGGATACGTACCTCGACCTTGTTACGGAATTGAAAAAAACTGTGGAATTTGCAGGTGACAATTATGCCAATTGTAAGTGGTGCTTTTTGTATAGTAACTAAAGGATTACTATTGCGAATGGAGGACTTGGAAGTTGGCGAACGAATGGAGACCATCCAAACTACAGCAATTTTGAGAACGGCCAGAATACTGAGAAGATTCCTGGAGATTTGAGGAGACCTGCTGTAACTCACACTCCAGTGAATGACCATTAGCTAACGCTGATGTGAAAAATTCTAATAATAATAATAATAACAATAATAATAATCTCAGGAGAACTAAAAATCTAATCAAGAAAAAACTATCAAGCAGAAACCTTATCAAAGGAATAAATACCTGGGCTGTTGGACTCGTTAGATATTCGGGAACATTTTTGAAGTTGACCAGAGAAAACAAACCGCAATAAAACTAATGACCATGAATAAGATATTACATCCCAGAGACTACCTTGACAGAATATACGTATCAAAAAAGGAGGAAGAAGACTTGCCAGCATTAAAGACATTGAGGACTACACGGAAAAAATACGAAGGAGGACTGATTACAGCTATCAGAAACGATAGTGACCACACGATCGACAACAGAATGACAATAACTAGGAAACACAAATGCGAAGTAAGATAGCTCTACGGGGGTTTTAAACGACTAATAAACAACATTTCACTCGAGAAATTCTGGACCTGGCTAAGAAAAAGAAACTTTAAGAGAGAAACAAACCTCCTCCTAATAGCAGCACAAAACAATCCCATAAAAAAACAATCATATCTAAGTGACAATAGGTAAGACGCAACAAAATATGAAATGTAGGCTTTGTGGTAATAGAGACGAAACGATCAATCAGATAATAGGTGAATGCAGCAAAGTAGCACAAAATAAGTATAAAACTATACACAACTGGGTCGGCAAGGTGATCCGCTGGAAGATGAGCAAGAAATTGACATTTGAGTATACGAATAAATGGTATATACACAACCTAGAATATGTCCTACAAAATGACACTCATAAACTTCTATGGGACTTTAACGTACACATGGATCACCTAATCTCAGCCAGAAGACCAGACCTTATAATAATCAACCAAAAAATAGGAATTTACAAAATTGTGGACTTTGCTCTCTCGGATGACCTCGGAATAAAACTGAAAGAATGTGAAAAACTGCGGGACATGAAGGTGACAGTTTTACAAATTGTGACTGGTGCTTTTGGTACAGTAACTAAAGAATTATTAAAGGGACTGGAGGACTTGGAAGTTGGAGGACGGGTGGAGACCATCCAAACTACAGCATTATTGAGAACGGCCAGAATATTGCGAAGAGCCCTAGAGACTTGAGAAGACGTGCTGTCTCTCAAAACTCAGTGAAAACCACCAGCTAAAACTGGTGTGGAAAACTCTCAATGAGAAAATAATAATAATAATAATAATAATAATAATAATAATAATAATAATAATAATAATAGTTTATTTTACTCATAGATGCATGGTCTATAGCTGTCTTATACAAATGATTCCCATACAGATCTTGGTTGGTCTTGTTTTCTCTATTTAATGGCATATCAATCTTTGTGGTTTATTAATGCCAAATCCATCCTTGTAGAGTAGCAGTAGTAATACTATGCAATCCATAATCTAGAGGAATATAACGATTTAAAGATTTTCCGAAGATATTAGTGTGAAAATGAACGTAATAGCGTGACTGTCAAACAATTCTCTTTGGCTGGTGGATTTAAATATTAGATTGTGGTATTCATTGGTAATCTATTGATAGCCAATTCATAGATTTTCAATCAATTTCCTCAAACTTTAACAATATCAATATTGTGTCTGCTTGCGAATATATCATCCATGTACCTATGTTTCTTTTTTTTTTTTAAGTATAGCTAAACTATATGAAATTAGAATAGAAATAAAGGAAAAAGAAAGGTTTAAGTATTTCATTGAAACGCAAAAACTATATCAGGTTTGTTTAAGAGAGAGCTCATGGGTAAAGTAAGTTTGCAAAAAAGTGTTTACAGTTTATCGCTTCCTTGTAATAGAAATTGTAAGAAATAAATGCTTTATTTGTATATTGTTTTGAACCTAGAATCAACTATCAATAGTAAAATACATGTTATCTCATTATTCTAAAAGTAAATTGTCAAATCGAAAACGATTTTAGGAAGCGGATTAATTAAATTCCCATAATATTTTATCGGCCATTCTTCCAGTCTGTATATGAAGACAATTTACAAGACATCTACAGAAAGAGATAGATAGATAGATAGATAGATAGAGAGAGAGAGAGAGAGAGAGAGAATAAACACTCACACACACACACACACATATATACGATAGTTTTATCTCAAAATCCCTGAGAACTCCCTGCGTTCGGTTCTCCAGGGAATATTATGGAATTACATAGACAATTTATCTTCATCATCAAATTTTAGAGGCTTCCCAGTGGATCACCTTCACCCCCAGTTGTCGGTTGCTGTTTTATGTCATTTCTGCCATTGTTGGTTATTTAATGCCAATTCCGTTTTCATATATATATATATATATATATATATATAATTTGTAGACGAATCGTTTGTTAGTAACTTCATTTTAAAGGAATTTTTAGAGTTCTTTTATTGCACAAAGTTAAACAGTTTCAAGTATTCCTCTTTTATATTAAGTAAGTTAGCCGACCGTAGTCGGTGGTGACCCAATACTAATTTTCAATAGCTATTACATTGAAGTTTAAAGAAGGGCACTACCCCTTACCCTGGATTAATCAACTTACCCTTAATCCATACCTCATAATGCTGAGTGTTAAGCAAGAAGACATCAAGTTCCATTTCGAGTCTTTGGCATGATTCGACCTGAGATGCAACCCCAGTATCCCGGATTATTGGCTAACACTTTAACACTATGCCAATTCTCCGGTACATTATTTGTTTTCACACAGTAAAATAGTTTAAATATTGTTATTAATCAATATTTAATATTTAAATATATATATATATATATAATGTCTTAACAATTCTATTAAACAAGTACTCCATTTCAGGCTCAGAGTGAACTGGGTAGTAATAGTTATAAGAGGTTACTTCACATTCCCCAAAACTCCAGGATTGCAGTCTCACTATCATATTATCTTTGGTCTCACACCCAGGACACCAAGTGTGTGGTGGGAAGGCTTAGCATTCTGCTAACTCGCAGTCGTGTATTCTACCGTCCCAGTCGACAGGGAGCCACACGGTCAAATTCCTTCTGTGCTGGTTTCCTTCCTCCGCTCTTATGTAGTTTATTGGTTCATCTCTCTCTCTCTGTCTCTCTCTCTCTCTCTGTCTCTCTCTCTCTGTCTCTCTCTCTCTTTCTCTCTCTCTCACTCACTCTCACCACAAAGCCTACTTTTATCTTTCTTAGTTTTGTCTATTCTTGTATCTATATAGTTCTAATAGGATTTTTTTAGCCTGCAACTAGAAGTCATCTAGTTTTCAGATTTAGCTTTCCTCTACGTCACTATATACAAACTAACAACTGTGTCCTTATCTTAGTGTAACATCTCAAGTGTCCGTACTGCATTTTTTTTTTTCAAATCTGTTTTGTCGACTTAATAATTTCTGTTTTCCTGTTTCGTTTTGTTTTGGTACTCATATTATTATAGTTGCTGTACTTGGCTGCTCTGATTATCTCTCTTAGCTCTTTCTTGTGTATTATTGGCTTCCCTGAACGGCTATATCCACACCAACCTTAATGCAAGCTAATCCTTTTTGTAACATTTTCTATTTACTTACCAGACTTAAAACTTTGTCCATTTCCATCAATTTTCTCGTTGTGTGATCCATATTTCTGAGCTCCTCTTTTTTCATGTTTGAAATGAGGATATGCTAATAAACACAAACACGCACATACTAACGTTCAGTTAAATTCACTTGATATCAAATATGTGGATATGAGCCGACCTGAATTGTGATTTCAGGAAATTCCTTATATTCAGTAATTCATTAAAGTACACGTGTGTGTGTGTGTGTGTGTGTGTGTGTGTGTGTGTGTGGGTGTGTGTGGAGTTTTCTTTGAAGATCGAACTGTGTTGAGCAATACTGTTTTGTTCAGAGAAAAATCAGAGTGAGCCTTATAAAGTACTGTCACTTAAAGCACCAGTAACGTCCGATTACTGCACAAGGGAAGACCTTATTTCTTGGATTTTGATTGGTCGGTTGTTATGGTTTGTCTGTTTTTAACAATATAATGAACACTTTGGTCATATCTTGTAGTTGCTCAAGAGTGTATTTTGCTACACTGTCGTTTTTTTGTATGGTGAATGGACGTTAGTCATAACCTATCTGTGAAGGTATGTAGGAATATCTACTATATATATATGTATATATATATATGTGTGTGTGTGTATTCTTTGGCTAGAATGTATGTTCTTAGATTATATGTTTAGAAGAATGAATTTTATGACACTGTCGATTATGCTATATATAAAAATAGTCAGTACCAGTGAAAGTCATACAAAAGTACCTTAATGTTGGACTTTAACTAAGTTAAAACTTAAACCAAAATACCCCCCTTTTCTTTTTTTTTTTTTATTTGCGTACACATGGGAAGCAGCATGATGTACGTAAAGGTATTTGAATAAACCCATGGACGACCAAACTCAATACCTAAACGGGTCGTGGACGTGAGTTTGACGACTTTACGCTCAGGATCGTTAGTTCGATCGGGGAACTACTGCTGCTCCTCTATAAGAGTGGCTTCTAGAGAAGAGAATAAAACAGCCATCGAAAGATAACTATGACCCACACTCAAACCACTTACACAAACCGCATCGCTCTTTGCGCGAGTAAAAAAGGGGCGCGTCCTGCTGAGGTTGGAGCCCTGGCCTCAGTGTTCGAAAAATCAGCTACAGAGCTCAAACAATCAAAACTACTAAAATGCAAGCAAACACTACAAATAGCCACATTTAACGTAAGAACCTTAAATAGAATAGGACAACTCCCAGAGCTAATCGCATCGGCCGAAGAACATAAGATAGACATAATATGCATACAAAAACACAGATACAGGCACTCCGAAGATATCAAATATCACGAAACTGGCAATGGGTGGTCGCTCGTCACTGTATCCGCATGGAAAAACTCTGTCAACGCCGCAGTAGGAGGGGTAGGATTACTTATAGGACCTAGAGCATTAAAAACGCTTAATAGCGTTGAGAAAATACAACCTAGAATGATGGCAGCTACATTTAACGGAAACCCCAGAGCAACAATCATCTCATGCTACTGCCCCACCAATGTTAGTGAAGAAACTGAACTAGACACCTTCTACGATGAGTTATCCTCATTAGTGCGTAGCATCCCGAAACACAACATGTTAGTCATTGGCAGAGACATGAATGCCCAAATCGGGAAAAACGGAAACAACAAATACAGCCTCCACAACACGTCAAATAGGAATGGGCAACATCTAACAGATTTCATGATAGAAAATAGATTAGCATGCCTCAATACAAACTAACAAAAAAGAGAGGGCAAACTATGGACATACACGTACGCAAACAATACTAAAGCTCAGGTAGACTACGTCCTTATAAACAAGAAATGAAAAAATAGTGCACTGAATTGCGAGGCATACTCCTCTTTTGAGGGTGTGTCCACCGATCACCGAATAGTCACGGCGAAAAAACGGTTAAGCTTACGAAAAAACGCCAAACGAACAGCGACCACCAAACACTATGACTGGGCCCTATTAAACAACAAAGATATAAGAGATAAATACGTATTAGAATTAAGAAACAGATTCGAAAAACTACAAGAAAAGACGGAAAAAAGTACACCAAACGACGAATACGAAAATTTCGTCAATGCACACCTCGAGGAAGCAGCAAAATACATTCCAACAAAACTTAAAACTAAATATAGAGTACCATGGGAAACTTTAGCGGTGAGAGAAAAACGTGAACTAGTGAAAACAGCCTCCAAAAACTATCGAAAAAACCCAACAAACACAAATGCCTCAAAACTAAAAACGGCACAATATCAATTAGCGGGCATATATATAAAGGAAGAAACAAAATACATTCAAAATCAGATAGATAAGATTAGAGACTCGGTGGAAGATAGACAATCTAGAATAGCCTGGCAAACAATAAACGAAGTGAGCAGAAGAAAGAACACTGCCAAAGCAAAACTTAAAGCAGCAAACCAACAAGAAAGAATAAAACTGTGGAAACAGCACTTCGAAAACTTACTTGGAAACCCACCAAAAATAACGCATGAACCAATCACCAGAATAATTAGCAAACAATTAGACATTAAACTAGGACCGTTCACACAAGAAGAACTCGACTCGGTTCTCAGAAAAATTAAAAATAGGAAAGCTGCAGGGCTGGACGAAATTCCCCCGGAAGTATGGAAGACCAGAAAATTCGACGACATACTGCTCCGACACTGCAACGCAGTATACAATTAAAATCCGATAGATAGATGGATGAAGGGATGCATACTCCCCTTCCCTAAAAAGGGGGACCTCGGATTAGCCAAAAACTACCGAGGCATAACACTTACATCCATAGCTGCTAAAATCTACAATGCCCTACTACGAAACCGAATAGAACCCAAAATCGACAACATACTTAGAAAAAAACCAAAATGGCTTCCGAAGAAATAGATCCACGACCTCACAAATATTAACCATCCTCAGAATCCTAGAAGGTGTACGGGCAAAGAACCTACAAGCGACATTAATATTTGTCGACTTTACCAAGGCTTTCGACTCCATTCACAGAGGAAAGATGGAACAAATCCTACTAGCGTACGGCATACCTAAAGAAACCGTAGCGGCAATAACGATTCTCTATAGAAACACTAAAGTAAAAGTACGATCACCGGATGGAGACACAGAATACTTTGACATTGTAGCAGGAGTACTATAAGGAGACACGCTGGCCCCGTACCTCTTTATCATGTGTCTAGACTACGTACTTAGAACATCGATTGACAAAATCAAAGAGAATGGCTTCGAACTGACGAAGAAAAGAAGCAGAAGATACCCCGCAACAACAATTACCGATGCCGACTACGCCGATGACATAGCGATACTGGCAAATACACCTGACCAAGCCGAATCTCTTCTGCATAGTTTGGAACGAGCAGCAGCAAGCATAGGCCTCCATGTTAATGTACACAAAACGGAATATATGTGCTATAACCAAACGGGGGACATCTCCACTCTAGAAGGAGCCCCACTTAAACTAGTAGACAAATTCACGTACCTAGGAAGCAGCGTCGAATCAACCGAAAAGGACATCGAAACGAGATTAACGAAAGCATTGACAGCTATCAATAGGCTATCGATTATATGGAAATCAGACCTAACCGATAAAATGAAACGCAGTTTCTTCCAGGCAGCGGTCACATCGATACTGCTATATGGATGCACTACATGGACGCTAACAAAATGACTGGAGAAGAAGCTAGATGGCAATTACACAAGAATGCTGCGTGCAATCCTGAACAAGTCCTGGCAGCAACACTATGGCCACCTACCCCCTATCACGAAAACTATCCAAGTTAGACGAACCAGACATGCAGGACACTGCTGGAGAAGCAGAGATGAACTCATAAGAGATGTACTCTTATGGATCCCCACACATGGCCGCTCAAAAGCAGGACGACCAGCTCGGACGTACATTCAGCAGCTATGTGAGGATACAGGATGTTGTCCTGAAGACCTACCTAGGGCGATGAACGATAGGGAGGAGTGGCGAGAGAGGGTCAGGGATATCCGTGCTACCAGGGCGAATGATGATGATGATGATGATTACTCATCGGGTGAGTGACAATTAATCTGAAATCAAAGCTGTACGATGCTGAGTCTACGAAATTTCTAGAAAAAACCTTAGAAAATTAGTATATCTGACAAGGAAGGATAATTTCGAAAAATATAGATTTGTTTTTAATGTAAAATGAATGTTTCTGTTCTTTACGCTCCAGATACTGTTATAACTAATTTCATTGTCTGACAATCTATTTATCTTCCTATCTCTCGTATGCGTCCGTGTGTGTGTATGTGTGTGCGTGTGTGTGTGTGTGTGTGTGTGTGTTTGGGTATGTATATCTATGTGTGTTTAACTGAGTGTGTGTGTTGGTGTGCTGCATGTGCGCACTCTTATATGAGATCGTGGCTTAAATTTAAAGAACGTATAATATACATTATAATACAAGTATGTTTTTGGTAGGTGCACAGATTTTCGTGCTTATTCGTCTCAGTATTTTCCATTTTAACGATTATGTCATTGAATTTTATTCCTAGAAAAATGCAGAGAATAACAGAGATTTACAAAACAACATCTGGAACATGGATATAAACAGCTGAATTTTCAGTAAAGATATAGGAATCAAATTTAGTATCGAGAATTTCACAAAACTTAAAATGAATATATGAAAAAGTTAGAGAGTCGCAGAAACAAGACTAGGCAATCATGATCCCATTAGAATGCTTGTCGAGAAAGAAAATTGAAAATTACACAAAAATCTTAGAAGCAGATAGAGTGAAACAAACGTAGCTGAAGGAAACGTTAGGAATATCGCAGAAGAATAAGATGGTTTATATGACATTAGTCAAAGAAACCAAAAACCAAATCAGAAGAACAATACAAACCTAAATAAAGTAAACACTTCCTGGGAAGTATCTCGCAGTAATCTACAAAGCCTTTTGTTAAAATGTGGCTCAAAGCCGTACAAATAACACTCGAACTCACTCGTAAAGGTTGGCTTGTCTAGCTGGATAAGCATTACACCACGCCCAATAACAGTCCCTCTTGTAAGTTATTCCTGCTATTTTCATTTACTGGAAAGAGCGGAACCCGTAATAGATGACGGGAAAACAATATAAGTTTTGACAATGCATACGGTTTTAACCTGAGAGAGCATATACACAGAATATATATCAAAAGTATAAAATTCTACCTCTTGACTGATTGAAGGGAAGTGAAACCGACGAGACCGTATAATGACTAAATTGGGTATCAATACTTGGAAGAGTCCTGGAAACATGAGGAAAGTTCTTTTCTATACGAGTCAGGGGAAAAGTTTTCCGTTAGAGACGAACAGAAAATTAATAATAAAAGAGATGAGACCATCAATCACATAAGCGAATGCAGCAAATTGGCACAGAAGGAGTACAAGGCTAGACACGACTGGATGGGCAAGGTGATCCATTGGGAAATATGCAAGAAATTAAAATTTGACCCTCCCAACAATTGGTGTATGGTAAATAACACACACAAACTCCTATGGGATTTTGATATACAAATGGATCACCTAATCTCGGCAAGAAAAGCAGACCTTATAATAATCAACCAAAAAAAAAAAAAAAGGAAATCTGGAAAATTGTCGACTTTGCTGTCCTGGATGACCACAGAATAAAACTGAAAAAAATATGAGATGAGAGATAAGTACCTCGGTCTTCCGAGAGAATTAAAAAACCTATGGAACAGAAAGGTGACAATTATACCAATTGTGACTGGTGCTTTTGGTACAGTAAGTAAAGGATTATTAAAGGGCCTGGAAGATTTGGAAGTTGGCGGCCGAGTGGAGAGCATCAAAACAACGGCATTATTGAAAACGGTCGGAATACTGAGAAGAGTCTTGGAGACTTGAGGAGACTTACTTTCACTCAATCTCCAATGAAAGACCATCAGCTTACGCTGATGTAAAAAACTCTAATAAATAATAGTAAAATTAATCATAATAATAATAGGTGAGAAGACTAGAATTCAAACTCCAGTGAGAAACCAACGATTAACGCTTGTTTGAAACACGCTAAAAAGATAATAATAATAATAATAATAATAATACCGGGATGGGAAATTCGACTGGAACCGTAAATAAGAAAAACTTCGAAAACAAGCCCGAATGATAAGAAACAGAGGGACTGAAATAATCAGGAAGAAGTAACAGGCAACGTGGGGCAAAAATAACAGTAAAACTTGAGGAAAGAAACCAGAAAGTACTGGCCAAAGAACGAAGACTAAAGAGATATCGACAAAAGATGAAACAATACAGACAAAAAAAGGACATTCCAAAACGACGAAAGAAATTTCTATCAACAATTGGGAAGGAGTTACACGAAAACATACCAACAACCAGATATAAAATAAACCGAACGATTTTGGACTAAAATATGGCAACCAAAGAAACATAACGAAAATGCTGAATGGATAAACAATATCACAAGAGAACTAGACAAATTTGAAGTAGGCCCCAAAATGGAAATACACGTCAACTTACTCAGAAAAACACTAAAAATAAAATCAAACTGGAAAGCGCCTGGCAATGATGGAATACATGATTTCTGGTTCAAGAAATTCACTTCAATTCACGACAGACTAGCACTAGAAATGAACAGATGCCTACAAGACGCGAAAGTACCTGAATGGATTCCCAAAGAAAGACTACATCAATCCAAAAGGAACCTAGCAAAAAAACTGCTCCAAACAATTACAGACCCATAACCTGCCTACCAATGATGTGGAAAATATCAACAGCATAAATATGGGAAAAAAATCTACTACTCGCTAACAAACTGCTGGTTGTTCCTTGAAGAACAGAAAGGATGCCGCAATGGATCCAGAGGCACACGGAATTACTCAACATAGATCAACACATCCTAAATGAGAGCAAGATAAGAAGGAAAAATCTAGCTATGGCCTGGATAGACTACAAAAAGTCATATGATATGGGCCAACAAAGATGGATACTACTCAGTTTCAAAATGTACAAAATATCACATGAAGTCATAAACTTCATCGAAGAGATCATGAAAACCTGGAGAGTGGAACTGACAACAGGAGGAAGAAGCAGAGCTGAAACAAAGATCCAAAGAGGTATTTTCCAAGGAGATGCACTATCACCCTTACTATACAAAATAGCCATGATGCCACTGAACAACATTCTCCGAAAATGTGCAACGGATACAAACTCAGCAGATCGCAAGAGAAGATCAACCACCTCATGTACATGGATGACATTAAATTATTTGCTAAAAATGAAAGAGAACTGGAAACTCTCACACACGCCGTTAGAATATACAGTCAGGACATAGGAATGGAATTTGGCATAGAAAAATGTGCCATGCTCGTCATGAAAAGTGGCAAATGACATATGACTGAAGGAATGGAACTACCAAATCACGACAGAATTAGACCGCTCGAAGAAAAGGAAACCTGCAAATACTTGGGCATCTTGGTGGCTGACACCATCAAACAAGTGCAAACGAAAGACACGAAAGAATATCTCAGGAGAACGCGAAAACTAATCGAGATAAAACTCTCCAGCAGAAACCTTAACAAAGAAATAAATACTTGGGCTGTGCCACTAGTCAGATACTCGGGACCCTTTCTCAAGTGGACCAAAGAGGAACTTAAACAAATGGACCAAAGAACAAGAAAACTAATGACCATGCATAAGGCATTACACCCCAGAGACGATGTTGACAGAAAAGAGTGACGAAGACGTCTTGCCAGCATCAAAGACACTGTTGACGCAACCATACAACGGCTTGAAGACTACATAGAAAAACACGAACGAGGACTAATTACAACCATCAGAAACGATACTGATAACACGATAGACGTAAGTGACAACGACTAGGAAACAAAAATGGGAAGGAAAACAACTCTATGGCTGCTTTAAACGTCTAATAAACAAGATCTCACACCAAAAAACCTGGACCTGGCTAAGAAAAGGAAACTTTAAGAGAGAAACGGAATCCATCCTAAGAGCAACACAGAACAACGCCATAAGAACCAATCATATAAAAGAGAGAATAGATAAGACGTAACAAAGCAGTAAATTTAGGCTATGCGGTGACAGAGAAGAAACGATCAATCATATAATAACCGAATGCAGCAAATTACCACAGAAGGAGGATAAGGCGAAACACGACTGGGTGGGCAAGGTGATTCACTAGGAAATGTGCAGGAAATTTCAGTTCGACCCTACAAACAAATGGTATTTGCACAACCCAGCACCTGTCCTAGAACATGACTTTCATGAATTCCTATGGCACTTTAACATACAAACGAATCACTTGATCCCGGCCAAAAGACCAGACCTCATAATAATCAACAAAAAAAAGAGAATTTGTAAAATTGTCAACTTTGCTGTCCTGGCGGACCACAGAATAATTCCGAAGGAAAATGAAAAGAAAGATAAGTACCTCGACCTTGCTACAGAATTGAAAAAGCTGTGGAACATGAAAGTAACGATTGTGCCAACTGTTATTGGTGCGTTTGGCACAGTAACTAAAGAACTATTAAAAGGCCTGGAAGACTTGGAAATTGGCGGACGGGTAGAGATTATCCAAACGCCAGCATTGCTAAGAACAGCCAGAATCCTGAGACGAGTCGTGGAGACTTGAGTAGACTTGCTGTCACTCAAACTCCGGAGTAAAACCATCAGTTAACGCTGATTTGAAAAATTCAAAAAGAGTATATAATAATAATAATAATAATAATAATAATAATTACAACTTCATTTCAGGTAAATTTTTTTGAGACGATGAAAGAGATTTGTCTTAAATTTAGCCCCATAATTTCATGACCATATCAATTTTTGTGTTATTGAAATATTTGTAGTTCTGAGGGAATTGACCATAAAATGAAATAATAGTTTTTTTTCCAAAATATTACTAAAAAAAAACCCTAAAACTTTTTAAAAAATTAAAACCTAAAACATTAACTTCATTTAGAATTAAAATAAAATAGATAATAACATAAATTAAAGAATAAAAAAAATAATAATAATCCCCCCCCCCAAAAAAAAGGAAATAGAAAAAGTTTAGGAAGGAATATTCTAGAATTCCACGTGCTGTTCATTTTTTTTTAAATCATAAATAATACCCCTTTCCCACAAAGCAACGACAACTCAAAAACCTTACGAAGCATGACGTAGGAAGACGGACGAAATCTATTGCTGTAAGTTATGCTCAAAGAAATATGGTTTTGGTAACTGCCTTATTTTAAAAAAAAACATTAATTTTCGTTTCTCGTAAAATCTTTTGCTTAACAGTTGTATTTCAATGAAGACTTGATAAATCCCTTAACTTCATTTCAGGTAATTTTTTTTTTGAGAAGAGGAAATAGATTTATTTAAAATTTAGCTGCTCATTATCTCTATATGAATTTAGCCACTTCTGTCTATCTACGGAAATCTGTATATGATGTAGTCTGAAAGTAATAATTTTTTTCCAGTATAACGGGAAAATATCAAGAGCTTAGTATTTATTATAACATTACCAGGTTAACGGAAATATTTAAAATATCGGGCAGTAAATACAATACCAAACAAAAAGATAACACGGGAATGACAGAAGTTTGGTCAGATAAACGTTAAGAAGTAAATCAAAAGAGGAAGTCAGTGGACTTTAACCAAGCTAAAAGTTAGTTTTTTTTTTTGTGTGTGTGTGACCCGCTGTCAATGAACAGTCACCATGACGTATACCTGTTACAACTGTATCAGGCGCGCAGATAATAAACAACCTCTTGGTCTTTTATAGCAACAATATACCATCCAAGATAAAATATAAAATTCAAATATTACAAAACGTGGGACTCAGACCTCAGGCCTGGGTGTCATGATCGGCAGGTGCTCTCTTGAAAGCCAACATTGGAGAACTTTTTGCCATCCTGCGAATGTTGGCTGGTCTCTTTTCAAGTACACAAATGTTGATTTAAGTAAACCTATCAACCAGGGACCTAAATGGAAAGCATAGACTGGGGAAGACAAACAACTTGTGCTACACTGATACTTTAGGAGTAACCTACGCGAACAGGATATAGGAAAAGAATGATGGGGATCTGGCAAGAACGTTCTAATTTTCAGACATGGAGTTAGAACAATAATAAAGACAGGTTGGTTTTCTGAACTTGAATTAATAGAAATACACCAAAAAATAAATAATCAATAAAGTAGTAATAATACATTACATTGCACATCAAATATTACCAAACAAAAACAGCCCATCCGAAATGAACCACCAACTTTGGAAAATGAAAACTGCACTCTACCAAACACTGCACAACCAAACAAACCGGAACAAACACTATCACAAGAACAAAAGTTAAATCTAGAAAATTTAAAGAGAATTTTATACAGAGAAAAGATCACTGTACCATCATTAAGTAACATTGAATGGATTATAATTAAGGCAGAGAAAAATAAACTGAATCAAGTACTGACATATATATCAACGAATTATAAAACCGAATTAAATTAGCTAATTTATTCAGGTTCAAAATTAGTTTGCGAGAAAATTGGGATTCCCTCAAAAAGCACGAGAGAAAAATCAAATTCCGTATTGGAATTTTGACTAGAAACTCAGATAAAAATCTAGGAAAACAGGTAAAAATGATAAAACAAAATAAAGACTTTTTGTACAGTAACTAAAGGATTACTAAAGGGAGTGGAGGACTTGGGAGTTGGCGAATGAGGGGAGACCATCCAAACTACTATATTATTGAGAATGGCCAGAATACTGAGAAAATTCCTGGAGAATTGTGAAGATTTGATCTCACTCAGACCCCAGGGAAAAACCATCAGCTAACGCTGATGTGAAAACTTTAATACATACACCATCAAACAAGTGAAAATGAATGACAAAACCATCAAACAAGTGAAAATAAAAGATAAAATTCAAAAAGAATATCTCATGAGAACTAGAAAGCTACTCGAGACAAAACTGTCAAACCGAAACCTCATTAAAGGAATAAATACATGAGCTGCACCCCTCAGATATTCTTGACCTTTTCTGTCGTAGACCAGAGATGAACTTAAACAAATGGACCAAAGAACAAGAAAATTAATGACCATGCATAAGGCATTACATCCCAGAGATGACGATGACAGACTATGTGCATCAAGAAAAGAAGGAGGAAGTGGATTTGCCAGCATTGAAGACAGTGTTGATGAATCGATACAACGACTCGAAGACTAAACAGAAAAGCACGAAAGAGCACTGATTACAGCTGTCAGAAATGATTATGACAACATGATGGATAACGGAATAACAATAACAAGGAAACATAAGTGGGAAGAAAAACAACTCTATGAGCGTTTTAAACGACTAATAAACAACATCTCACGCGAGAAAACGTGGACGTTGCTAAGAAAAGGAATCTTTAAGAGAGGAATCAAATTTCTCCTAATAGCAGCATAAAACAACGCTGTAATAACCAATCATATGAAAACGAGAATAGATGAGGCGCACAAAATAGCAAATGTAGTTTATATCGTTTTAGAGATGAAACCATCATTCACATAATATGTGAATGCTGCAAATTAGCACATAAGGGTTATAAAACTAGACACGAGTGGGTGGGCAAGATGATCCACAGGAAGGTGTGCAAGAAATTGAAAATTGAATATCCGAACAAATGGTATTTGCACAACCCAGTGCTAGAAAATGACACACAAAAACTTCCAAGGAACTTTGACATAGAGACGGATCACCAAATCTGGGCCAGAAGACCAGACAAAAGAATAATTAACAAAACAAACAAAAAAAAGGAGAATTAGCAAAATTGTGGAATTTTGCTGGCCCGGCTGATCACACAATAAAACTGGATGAATGTAAAAAGAAGGATAAGTACCTCGACCTTGCTAGAGAATTGAAAAAAAAACGATGGAACATGGTGACATTTATAGTAACCATGATTGTTGCTTTTGATACAGTCACCAAAGGATTAGTAAGGAGACTTGATTACTTGGAAGTTGGAGGAAGAGAGGAGACCATCCATACTACATTATACAGAATAGCCAAAATACTGAGAAGAATCTAGGAGATTTAAGGAGACTTGCTGTCACTCAAAATCAAGTGAAAGTCCATCAGCTAAAAAGGATGTAAAAATTCACTATAATTATAATTATAATCCTGATAGAAATGATTAAAGATTTTATGCCAACGACTTTTCAAAAATTACCTAAAAGATGCCCCAGCAAAACAAGAGGAATAGGTGAACAACTCTATATTGTTCAGCTCATCTTAAAGGGATCCAACACGAGACGGAAAAATGTAGCCATTGTTTGGATTGATAACTATAAGGCGTATGCTATAGTCACGAAAATGTGTATAATAGATTTTCTGCAAATGGACAAGATATCCGAGAAAGTCATTAAGTGCCATACAGAAATAATGAAAAACTGGAAAGTTGAATTGATAACAGGAGGAAAAACTTTAGCAGAGGTGAAAATCCTGAAAAGCATCTTCCAGAGAGACTCGTTTTTCACCACTCCTATTTCTAATAATAATGATAGCACTCAAATACATACTTAAGAAGTGTGCTGGGCGTTATACATTTACAAACTTACAAGGAAATATTAATCACCTTATGTACATGAATGGCAGCAAGCTTGGAAATGTCTCCGAAGGCTTCAGAAAAGGAACGGAAGAAATGGAAATCAGAGTACGAACCAAGACCATCAAGTATTATTGCTATAAGCCAGAATACTTTCAAGAATATTGGAGACTTGAAGAGACTTGTTGTCACACAGAATCCAGTGTAAGATCACAGATTAATAGTTTTGTAAAATACTCACATAATAATTGCGCCTGGATCTTGATAGTGATAGGTAAAAAATAAAGGTCAAAGTGACACCAGGTTTATTGTTATGATCGCCTAGAATAAAATCAGGTTTGTTGGAAGCCGGAGGAGAATTATCACTCAAAATCCAACTAAAGACCATCAACGTACGTAGGTTTGACAAATTCACAAAAAGTGGACTTCTTCTTCTTCTTCTTCTTCTTCTTCTTCTTCTTCTTCTTCTTCTTCCAATTATTATTATGAGTAGTACTTGAAGGATGAGGTGTAGGATCACAATTATTATTATTATTATTAATTTACTCATTTGAGTATTTTTCACACCAGCGTTAGTGGATGGTTTCTCATTGGCATTTGAGTGGGAGTCAGTCTCGTCAAGTTACCAGGACTCATCTCATTATTCTGGCCGATCTTAATAAAGCTGTAGTTTCGATGGTCTCCACTCGTCGTCTAATCTCCAAGTTCACCAGTCCTTGTATCAATGGTTTGGTAATTGTACCAAAAGCCACAGTCACTATGAGTAATACCGTCACTTACATTATTTTACTCATTTGAGAGTTTTTCACACTAACATTAGCAGATGGTCTTCCACTGGAGAGTGATTGGCAGCAAGTCTCCTCAAGTAGTCTTAGTATTCTGGCCGATCAAAATAACTTGTAGTCTGGATGGTTTCCAATCATACTCTCATTACAAAGCCTCCCAGTCCCTCTGCAAATCCCTTGGTGACTGTACCGATCGTACAAATTACAATTGTTATCACCGTCACTTTATTGTTCCACTTTCATTATTATTATTATTATTATTATTATTATTATTATTATTATTATTATACTCTTTAAGAGTTTTTCACGGCAGTGTCAGCAGATGGGTGTTCATTGAAATTTTAGTGATATCAAGTCTCCTCAAGTCTCCAGGACTCGTCTCAGGATTCTGGCCGTTCTTAGAAATGCTGCCGTTTGGATAGTCTCTACCCGTCCACCAATTTCCAAATCCTCCAGGCCTTTTAATAATCCTTTTGTTATTGTGCCTAAAGCACCAATCACAATTGTCACAATCTTTACTTTCATGTTCCACAGTTTGTTTGTTTGTTTTTTTTTAATTCTGTAGCAAGGTCGAGGTACTTATCTTTCTTTTCACTTTCTTTCAAATTTAATCTGTGGTCCACCGGGACAGAAAAGTCGACAATTTTGCAGATTCTCTTTTTTATGTTGATTATTCTTAGGTCTGGTCCTCTGGCCGGGATTAGGTGGTCAGTTTGTATGTTAAAGTCCCATAGGAATTTATGAAGATCATGTTCTAGGACAGGTCCTGTGTTGTGCAAATACCATTTGTTTGTATGTTCGAATTGAAACTTCCTGCACATTTCCTTGTGGATCACCTTGCCGACCCAGTCGTGTCACGCTTCTGTGCTAATTTGCTGAACTCGCTAATTATGTGATTGATTGTTTCTTCTCTGTCACCGCATAGCCTACATTTACTTTGTTGCGTCTGATCTATTCTCGCTTTTATATGATTGGTTCTTATGGCGTTGTCCTGTGCTGCTCTTAGGAGGGATTCTGTTTCTCTCTTAAAGTTTCCTTTTCTTAGCAAGGTCCAGGTTTTCTGGTGTGGGATCTTAATTATTAGACGTTTAAAGCGACCATAGAGTTGTTTTCCCTCCCATTTTTGTTTCCTAGTTGTTGTCATTCTTTCATCTATCGTGTTGTCGGTATCCTTTCTGATGGTTGTAATTAGTCCTCGTTCCTGTTTTTCTATTCGGGTGGTTATATCGATGCATCAACAGTGACTTCGATGCTGGCAAGTCCTCTTCCTCCCTCTATTCTTGATACATATAGTCAGTCAACATCGTCTCTGGGGTGTAATGCCTTATGCATGACCATTAGTTTTCTTGTTCTTTTGTCCAAATGTTTAAGTTCCTCTCTAGTCCACTTGAGAAAAGGGCCACGAATATCTGACAATGGTCTCAGCCCAAGTATTTATTCCTTTGATGAGGTTTCCGTTGGAGAGTTTTGTCTCGAGTAGTTTTATCGTTCTCCTTAGATATTCTTTTCGGTTCGTGTCTCCATTTGCACTTGTTTGATGGTATCAGCCTCCAAGATGCCCAAGTATTTGTATATTTCATTTTCTTCGGGCGTTCTAATTATGACGTGGTTTTGTAGTTCAATACCGTCAGTCATATGTCGTTTGCCACTTTTTATGACAAGCATGGCACATTTCTCTATGCCAAATTCCATTCCTATGTCCTGACTGTATATTCTAACGGCGTGTATGAGAGTTTCCAGTTCTTTTTCATTTTTTTGCAAATAATTTAATGTCATTCATGTACATGAGGTGGTTGATCTTCTCTTGCGATCTGTTGAGTTTGCATCCGGCTGCGCATTTTCTGAGTATGTGGTTCAGTGACATCATGGCTATTTTGAATAGTAAGGGTGATATTGCATCTCCTTGGAAAATACCTCTTTGGATCTTTGTTTCAGCTATGCTTCTTCCTCCTGTTGTCAGCTCCACTCTCCAGATTTTCATGGTCTCTTCGATGAAGTTTATGACTTCATGTGATATTTTGTATATTTTGAGACAGTGTAGTATCCAGCTTCGTGGGACCATATCATATGTCTTTTTGTAATCTATACAGACCATAGCTAGATTTTTCCTTCTTGTCTTGCTCTCATTTAGGATGTGTTGATCTATGTAGAGTAATTCCCTGTCGCTCTGGATCCTTTGCGGCATTCTTTCTTTTAGTCAGGGAACAATCCGCAGCTTATTAGTGAGTTGTAGATATTTTCCCTTATTTGTGCTGTTAGTATTTTCCACATCATTGGTAGGCAGGTTATGGGTCTGTAATTGTTTGGAGCAGTTCCTTTGCTAGGTTCCTTTTGGATAAATGTAGTCTTTCCTTTGGTCATCCATCCAGGTACTTGTGCGCCTTGTAAGCATTTGTTCATTTCTAGTGCTAGTCTGCCGTGAATAGAGGTGAAATTCTTGAACCAGAAGTCATGTATTCCATCATGGCCAGGCGCTTTCCAGTTTGATATTCTTTTTAGTGTTTTTTTGAGTAAATTGACGTGTATTTCCATTTTGGGGCCTTCTTCTAGTCCGTCTAGTTCTCTTGTAATAGTATTTATCCATTCAGCGTTTTCGTTATGTTTCTTTGGTTGCCATATTTTAGTCCAAAATCATTTGGTTTATTTTATATCCGGTTGTTGGTATGTTTTCGGGTAACTCCCTCCAAATTGTTGATGGAAATTTCTTTCGTCGTTTTGGAATGTCCTGTTTTGTCTGTATTGTTTTACCCTTTGTCGATATCTGTTTAGTCTTCCTTCTTTCGGCAGCGTTTTCTGGTTTCTTTCCTCAAGTTTTACTGTTATATTTCCCCATATTGCCTGTTCCTTCTTCCAGCAGATTTCAGTGCCTCTCTTTCTTATCAATCGGGCTTGTTTTCGTTTTTTTTTTTTATTTGCGTTTCCAGTCGAATTTTCCATCCCGGTTTTGACTGTTTCTTCGTGCTTAATAAAGTTAGAATAGTCTTTTCACTACTCATGATTCTCTTTACATTTTCTAGATTTACCTTTTGTTCTAGAGACAGTGTTTCTCCCTTGTTGTTTGGTAGTGTATCGTTTGGGAGTGTAGTATTTTGATTAGGTGAGGTTTGCGGTTCTTTCTCGTTGTATATTATTATTATTATTATTATTATTATTATTATTATTATTATTATTAATGTATAATTGTAAGTTTTATTTTCAGATTCGTTCATTCTTTTCTCGGATTTTCCCCGACCTTGGGCGAAAGAAGGTAATAGTAATTTGAATTCTATGTATTTTAGTTTTTGCAGCCACTTTGAGATAAAACTTTTCAGTCAGATTAAGAGAAGCCTCCAAATGTGAGGAGCAGTTCCGTTAAGTGCGTGTTTTTGTATTTCATAAAGGCTGGGACTGCCAGGTATCTTGTTCCTGTCTTTATCTGTCTCTTTCTTGATCATACTCAAGATTCCTACTCTAATTGGAATGGTTGTAGTTTTAACTTGTCACACGTTTTTTCTATTGCCAGGATTTTATATTAACTTGTTTTATTATATTCCATGACTAATATGTTATTGTCTATTGGTACTGTGATATAAATTCGAAGGTATCATTTTTATTCAGTCTTTAACCACGATAACTTCGCTATTACTCTTTTTATTTCTATCAGTTCAGAAAGGAATATTACAGAGAATAGTTGTTACCTTTGATTCTGTTATTGGCTCTGTTTGGGGGATTATACTATTTTTCATAATCTATTCTACTTAATTAAGTATGTTAAGCGATGGTTTATAAAATTGCCTACAACTACTAATTGATTTAAATACATACATTGCCAATTTGATCTCAATATGAGTTGCTAGATATGTTATTATCACAAATAGAATAAATGTGAATATATTAAGAGGTTTCAAAGTCTGGTAGAAGCAGCATCAACTCGACATTGTCACTCACATCGACGTAAAACAAACAAAGCTTCATGATATCATGAGGTATCAATTATTTACACTGGGTTAGTGGTAGAAATAATTGAACAAACCGTCACCATCTGACGAAGCTTTTACGAGAACACTAACAGAGTTTTTATATAGGAGCTGTAAACATTTTTAGTAAATGCTCACACAAAAACACCCATCAACATTCACACACACACAGATATATATATGTATATATATATACATACATACATATATATATATATATATATATATATATATATATATATATATATATATATATATATATATATATATATATATATATATATATATATAGTTGAAATTTCTTTAAAAATATTATTAATTTCGAACATTTAAAGAAATTATCATATTAAAGAACTTATTAAATAAAAAGTAAATATAAAAATTCCCCGGTTAAAGCAGTCAAATTTTAAGTAGAAATGCTTTCATAATCTATTAAGTAAATTTATTTATTAGGTACGAGTCATACCCAAGAAAGTTTCAAGGTTTCTTTATTAACTTGGAACATTTCCAGCCTTTTCGTTGGTTGAATTTTTTAATTAAGGTTTGATTTATTACGGTAAAATCTTAGCGATCTTGATATTTTGAAAAAAAATAGTGATTTATAAGACAGATCCTATTTTACCATTGCATTTTTCATAAGAACGAAAATCTTATCTCTCTATGAGGGTAGTAAATTTATCATCCTGTTAAATTGTTTAAATACAAAAAAAAACTGTCAGGATCAGTATTTCCCTTAAAGTGGCTGTAATTGGTGACAATTTTATATTTATCATTTTTCATGCATTTTGTAATTTGATTTCAATATTTAAATTTGAATTATTTAGCTTGAATTTGTTGCTAAAACGAAGCATCATTAATTGTTTAAATCCATATTAATGGATTTAATTATTTAGATTTTAAAATGATAGCTGGAGGTTATTAATTAAACGAAAAGAAATATACTTTTTCTGCATAAGGATTTCACGTGTTCTTTTTTTAAATATTTTTTACTACCCGAAGAAGGAAAATTTATCTTAATATAATATGTTAAAACCAGGAAGGCACTTTAAAAGTTTTGATTCTCCCCGTGGGAAAATCAATTTAATTTCGAATAATATAAATGAGTAGTATTCAAATTATTCAAATAAATATTTTACTCATGTGTGTATTCGATTTTTATTCAGAAAAAGGTAATTGGAAAAAATAATATTATTCCAATTTTTTGTTCCTTGTCATATGCTTATGTCATATATTAAGAGAATAATTATTTATTATATTGTAAAACAACCTAAATTTTAAATTCTTTTGGAATTATGAGAATATTTTAAAAAACAAGAAGGATATAAAACTTTTAAAATGTTTGCACTGAAAAAAGAAATAAAAACCGCTTGAAATCCTTAAATTTTACCTGGGGAAGTCTTAAAGACGACAAGATTAAACAATATAAGCTTTATAAGAAACAATCTTTTTTTCTTTAAATTTTATTTTTCATAATATTTTTTTGCTAAAAATTGTGTGACTAGTGAAAATAATATTGTTACTAAATATACTGAATCATTATATTTTTTTATCATTTGTTCTTATGTAACTTATTCACCATATGGATTTGTCGAATTATATTTTTTTAATAAATTGAATTTGGTAATAATATCTAGGTATTGAATATTTTTATTGTGATCACTAAGTAACTTAACTCTTAACTTATATTTTTTTCATATATATATATATATATATATATATATATATATATATATATATATATATATATATATATAACCCAAAATCGACAACATCCTTTGGAAAAACCAAAATGGCTTCCGAAGAAATATACCTCACTAATATTGACCATCTGTAGAATCCTTGAAGGCGTGAGGACAAAAAACATATAGGCGACATAACTTTTTGTCGACTTTACCAAGGCCTTCGATTCCATTCACAGAGGGAAGATGGAACAAAACCAAGTAGCATACGGCCTACCTAAAAAAACCGTAGCAGCAATAATGATTCTCTATAGAAACACCAAAGTGAAAGTACGTTCACCTGATGGAGACACAGAATACTTCGACATTGTAGCAGGAGTACTACAAGGGGACACACTAGCCCCATACCTCTTTATCATATGTCTAGACTACGTGCTAAGAAGGTCGATCGATAAAATCAGAGAGAACAGCTTCGAGCTGACAAAGAAAAGAAGCAGAAGATACCCGGCAAAAACAATTACCGACGCCGACTACGCCAATGACATAGCTTTACAAGCAAATACACCCAACCAAGCCGAAACACAACTGCATAGTTTGAAACGAGCCGCTGCAGTAATTGGCCTCAATGTCAATGCACACAAAACTGAATATATGTCCTTTAATCAAACAGGTGACATTTTTACACTAGACGGAACCTCTCTGAAACTGGAAGACAAATTCACCTACCTGGGAAGCAGTGTCACATCAACTGATAAAAACATCGACACACGGCTAACGAAGGCATGGACAGCTATGGATAAGCTATCGGTCATATGGAAATCAGACCTGACCGATAAAATGAAACGCTGTTTCTTCCAGGCAGTGGTAATGTCGATACTGCTGTATGGATGTACCACCTGGACGCTAACAAAACGGCTCGAAAAGAAGCCTGACGGCAACTACACAAGGATGTTGCGAGCAATATTAAACAAGTCCTGGCGGCAACACCCCACAAAGCACCAACTATACGGCCACCTCCCATCACGAAAATTATCCAAGTTAGACGAACCAGGCACACAGGTTACTGCTGGAGGAGCAGAGACGAGCTCATAAGTGATGTACTCCTATAGACCCCGAATAATGGACGAGCAAAAGCAGGACGATTAACTCGAACATACATACAGAAGCTATGTGAAGATACGGGATGTAGTCCAGAAGACCTGGTGGAGGCGAAGAACGATAGGGAAAAGTGGCGACAGAGGGTCAGGGATATCCGTGCGGCGGCACGACATGATGATGATGATGATGATACATATGACTGTGTGTGTGTGTGTGTGTGTGTATATTTATATATATACGTCGTAACCGATTTTAAACATAACTTCATATTTCCAACTGAAATAGCGTTAACGACAAACCGTCCTGATATTGTCCTCTGGTCTGTTAAAGCAAAAACTTCCTCCACAAGACAAGAGGAAATACATGGACAAGATACAATATAAGGCTCTAACTGCATCAGCGTAGATACGGCAATCCCATAGAGCGACAACAATCTGACAAAGTCTGGTGGTGTCGTGAGATACTGCTGGGGCACTCTGGGCTAGTGATAATGATGTTTCGGCCCCGAAACCATGCCTTAACCCAGAGTCATCATCCGATGAAGGCTTTGTTAAAAGCAATGATGTTGTATAAGCATGAGTTATTGTATGATACCTCCTATATCTATCTATCTATCTATCTATCTATCTATCTATATGAGTGCGTCTATGTTTTCTTTGTATGTGTGTGTGTGTTTTCTTTATATGTGTTTGCGCTCACATGTGTGTGTGTGATTAAACATTTATACGATATGTCAGTGCATGTGAACATTTTATACGCTGTTCGTTAGGTTTTTTCAGCGTCGTTACATGCATACGCTAGGACTCTTTGTTATCGATGAGGTGTGTTTAAGTAATGAGATCAGTTTCAGTGTTGTCTGTCTATCTCACTAGAGTTTTATAATTTAATCGAAGTTCCTTTTACTATCCATATCTTCTCACATCTACAATAGTATGCGTCTTTCTTGCACTCAATGTTTTCCCATATATGAGACGTGTTTTGAAATTATCTACCCTAAATCTGTAATTACGAAGGAAGTCTTCAGCAATGAATAGAGGTACATACAGACGTAAATAGAAACATATCAAGAGGTACTGAAATGTAATAGAGATGAATATTAGTGTACATTAAAAGTATTTTTTTTTACTTGAAAGCACATTATATATATACAACAAAGAGTTTTCGATGACTTCAGTTTATATATATATATATATATGTGTGTGTGTGTGTACACATATATATATATATATATATATGGGGGGTGCAAGTGTGCAAGTGTGGGGGGGTGCAAGTGTGTATCTGCACGTGTGTACGAAGAGTTTTCAAAATTTATCGAAATAAGCCATATTTACCAAAATACATTCAGCGAATAAACTTTCACGCTCTCGTTGCTAAACTTTGATGTAGACGGCTTAAACTGTGTCGAAAGTCAGACATTATATTATGAGTAGTGATCTGTTTTTATTCTCAAATGCATTGGTAGAAAATATTCTAAATTTAGATAGTATTGACTTAATCATTTAGTATAGTATTTTTCAATTCGATTTCTGTGTTTAATGATATTAAGCTTTGTGGGTTATCTAATGCCAAACCCAACCTCGTAGAAAAACAGATGTGGTTTTATCTGATCCATATCTGATGAGATAAACGAGTTCATATTTTTCCAGAAGCCATTTGGCTGCAAACGAAAGTAATTGCGCTCCGGGAAATCAAATGTGCTTATTATGATGTTGCAGTCCAACACGTTAACCACTGCGCCATGCAAACTCTTTCCGCAGTCTCTGGAGGTTGGCTTTTATGTGTCCCAATTTTTCCAAGTGCGATATTTTGTTCGAGAGTTTTTGTTTTATATTGACCTACGACCCGGTCGGGCTGTAAAAATAGGAAATGCACCTATGTAAATAACTGGTGCATCCGGTCGAGGAATATCAGAATTATAACCTTGACCGTGGATGGGTTGAATGAGTGCAGTTTGACGCCCACAAGAAGAACGTGACGTTGAACTATTATATAACTCGGTGTTGACAGGAAGTCAGTAAGTTTGGAGACCAGACCAGTTTAGAGACCAGACCAGTTTGGAGACAAGATGTGGTAGAGAAAGCCAACACCCAGTGGAGGGTGGGCCCCCGGGCCTCCGGTTGAGCAGCATCAGGAGAACGGGAAGGAAACTCTGATGGCCATAAGAGTGGGGATCAATATGTTGCAGTTCTGTTCGGTTTCCAACTCCCTCTCACACGCAGCCTTTCAAATTAAGTGAGAGGTATATTTTTCAAGGAACTGTGTCGCTCGTCTTCTTCATTGTGTCGTTGTGTTCTGCATGCATATGTAGATGTATATGCATTATGTGTTTGTATAGTTAATCATGGTCATGGCTATACCACATTTTTATGAACATTACCTTTCTTAAGTGTTTGTATGAGTCTGTATCTCAGAGTTTGTTATCTTTCTACATGTGTTTATGCGCCTTGGTATATTTGTAGATATATTGTATCTTATTTGTTTAGAGGGCTATTGCAATGGAAATAATTATTCTGGTCTAATTAACTTCGAACTAAAAACTTTCTCATCAGACACATTATTTTTAATATGACCTCGGTGTTTTATGTTCAAATAAATAAAAAATAAACACATGACATCGTGTTGGTTTTTAAAAAAAAATCCGATGATAACGTTTTTACTTCGAAATGAATGAGATTCCAAATAATTATTTTCCATATCAATAGCCCTCTAAACATATACAATACAATAAAATAAAATAATTTTGTGGGGAGGTTCCCCTGGTGTAATGGTTATCATCGTAGGAAATGGACACGGCAACACGAGTTCAAACCCTGGACGAAACTGTTTGCATTTCACATAGCACTAATACCCTTGGGAAAGGTATGAATCCAATAATTCTCCCTACAGCTATGGGTAAATCGTAGGGCAGACTGGATTCTTCAGCCTCGGTGAGGCAACTAGTCTAGGAGAAGGAAAACTCTGATTTCAAAACATGTTAAACTCCGCTTAAAAATTGACCTTGTGTCATATCCTGCTCGAACGGAGGGGTTGGTAAATATGCTAAAATAAAATAATTTATGCAATGCTTCAAGCAAATTATAAAATACTTATACATATATATTCATCAATACTCTTTAGTGTGGCTAGATACGCAGGACGGTTTAATTAGGGATCGAAACCTGACTAACTTTACGCTCGATATGGCATATAACCATCCAGCCATTTCGGCGACATACATCAGCTAAAGAATTATAATGCAAATGCAATGGCTTTCACTTGTTTTCATTCTGTGTTATCGGATACCAGAGTGCTCTATTCGTTAGAAGGGTTTTGAATTACGCAGATGGCAGATTCTTTCGCAGATTCTTTATTCAGAGTGCTCAACCCCAGGAAAGGTAGTGTGTATATTGTTATCCACACACACACACACACACACACATATATATATATATATACATACATATATATATATATATATATATATATATGGTTGCGGGAATGCTCATGTGCATATATGCGTTTGAATGTAAATGTATGTATATGTATGAATGTATTTACCGAGAACTTCTGCTACGAACAAGATAGGGACAAGGTCAACCCCTATGCAGAATACAGATTATTTGACTAATGTGTTTTCCTTCTCTTAGACAAGTCATCAAAGCAGTGGTAAAGAAACAATTCAGCCAATATCCCTCATGCTGGTAGGGGGGTAACAGATGGGTTAATGACATTCCCAAAGATTTAGCTTTGGTTGAAATGAAACTTAAATAGCTTTGTCTTTGATTTAACAGACTCAAAATATTTTCCAAAGGCAAAGAACCGCGGTAAATCATCTTTTGATATCTTGTCCTACTAAATATTATCTTTCTTGAGATGAATCTTCAGTTTTTGATACAAGAAAGAGTCGCACGAAGCTAGGAGATTATTTTTAGAGAGTTTGAGAATACCTTGAATAAGATGTTGTCCACCACAAAAAAAGGTGAGTTCTGGATATGACACTACATCTGTTGGTGAGGCTCAGGTTCTGGAGGTCTAGAGAGTTCCGTTTACTGGCCATTAATCACTGGCTCCTTTTGAGCTGGAATGGTACTAACCAATCCCTGTTCCCATCTATGGCTCAAATCAATGAGCTTGATAATTATTTGAATTACAGGGTGCGGAACATAATTAGAAATATTCTAGAGTAACAACAAACGACACTATCATAAGAGAAGATTAATTCTAATTTTGAAAAATAAACGACAAAATAAGAAGATAAATAGAAAACAATAAATTGATACAATATGGCCGACTGTTTGTGTTTTGAAATTATTGGATTAACAGGCCTTTGAAACTATCTGCATGACTTAAAATAAATAATTCTGGTGTTTTATTCTTCCTTAGTAATAGTCTTAAGCGAACCAATATTTGGATAGGAAGTAACTTTCGTTTTGTTTTGTTTTTTTAAATATAGGATAATCAAGGGGACCATAATAAAATCCAATTATTTCGGAATTTTTTTGGCTTGATTTCGGAGTTCAGCATGTCATAGATTCTTTGTCGTTTCTTTTCTAGCTGACTCATATTGGAAGGACTTTTAATAGAGTTAATCATGAAAATTTAGATATATGTTTTTTTTTTCAAAAACAGGACTAATCAAAGTAAAAAAAATGTTTTAAGAATTATTCCATATTTTACTTCCGCACACTGCCGATAAGAATATTCACTATCGTATAACTAATTGAATATTCACTATCGTATAACTAATTATTTGCATCAAGAATAGTAATAAAAACGTCACTGAGGATTATTTTACATATATGAAACTATCTAACTGTGTGCAAACAAATGACTATTAGTAAAAAAAAAAAAAATTATTTAAAACATATAATTATAAGCATCTGATGCTTTAAATCAAAGAATTTTCCAAGAATTTCGAGCATTTGAAAAGAATACTTGACGTCATTTAACTGTGGGTAAGAAATAATCTTAAATAACAGCTCCATAAAATATGTCAGTAGAAAAGAATCTGATTCCTAAACATCTTTGCATGAATGAACCATAATCAACCAATTGTTTAAGTTTGGAAATATACATTTTGAACTTTAAACAATAGTATAACATCAGTGCTTAAAATTTACTTTCGTGTTTTAATTGATAACAGTTAGGGAATCTTTGTGACGTTGAGGCTGACGTACTGGACAGTGACATTGTAGAAAGCGATTTCGAATACCAGTTGCGCTAGTCCATTCACTTTCTGCTTTATATCATTTTGAATGTGATGAATAACTTATTCTCCTAACTTTGTGTAATTAATACAACTACTTTTCTTGTGCAAAGATGGCTTTGAATTAAATAGCTCATGAATATAGACATGAAATTAAAACAAATTTATTCAGCCAAAACATTAATAGCAGGTGATGGAAAGAACCTTAGAACCATCTGCCAGAATGCGCAAAGCTTACTGAAAAACAAACTATGATTATGGAAAGATTATAGGTTGAATGTTCTTGATAGTAAATAGCAAGCTTGAACTAATTAAGTAGATAAAACAGTTTATAGATGGAAAACAATTAATTTCAGAAAGTAACACTGGTCTTTCAACTGTACAATACCGAAACCAAAAGACTTGAAAATAATGATTTTAAAAACAACCAGTTTTCCTCTCGCTGATTGTTTTCTAGATATGAAATAAAATCTTTTACAAGTTCAGTCTACTATTTCTTACGATTTCGTAATACCGGAAGTATTCTGCTTTTTTTTTCAGATACTTTTTGACGTATACTTTAAAAAAAGCAAACTGTGTTTAAAATGAATGAGAAGAATGATTTCTGTAGATGTCTGCGTTATCTATCGTCTTTTCGTTTACGAAACCGTATTTTCTGCCAAAGAACTACAGAGGTATAACTCTTACGGTCATATATCCTAGAGTTTATAATACCTTGGTTCTCAATCGTATCAAACCAAAAGTACGAGGCCCCGTCTCCTGGAGCATTAGAAAATACCGGCTGCATCTCGGCAAATGGGTAGGGCTCCTTTAACGAGGGTCCTAGATCTGACACTTAACAATCTGATGTTGAAGCTTCAGTTAGACGTTGGGGAATCCGGGGTACCCCTTCATTGCCATCACCCCCACGTCCACTCTGGCCCGGAGTGGTAGCCTCTGATAGGAGTCTATCTATTGGTCAAATAGAACTAAACTCTGTGCTTATGTTAAACTGAATTACTTGAAATTGCACTGGTTTTGACGTTTAAACTGTGTACTTATGTAAAACTGGATGGTTTAAAACAGAACTAGTTATATGTATAAAAATGGATTTGGTATTATATAACCTGCAATGGTTGATGTGCCATAAATTCAAACAAAACTAAAACAAATATTGAAGACGATTCAAAACTTCTCAGATTCAGACCATTTGTTGAACCACTTTAGGAGTACTTCTAAAATATCACGATGTTCTACTGGTTTTTATACATTTCTAAAAGACATTTGATTCTATACTCAGAGGAAATAATGAGCAAATAAGTCAAGCCTATGGTCACCGAAAGAAATCTTTTACCATTATAATAATGCTTTACAAAAAGACCAAAGCAATGATCGGTTCACCAGTATCGATTGCAATGCACAGATTATCGACCGTATGAAAATCGAATAACTTTAATAAAAAAAAATTGGAATTCATCCAAGTTGTAGGCCAGTCAGTATTGTATGGTTGCACCACGTGTGCTTTAAGTATGTACTTGTAGAAAAGCCTTGAAAGAAACTACACAATGATGTTGCGTATTGTTTTGAACGAATTCTGTCAGCAACACTCAAGTAAACAGCAGCTAGACTGACACGTGCAATCCATCTCAAAAACTATCCTAGTAAGACGAACAAGCACTACTTGGCAGACATGCTGAAACAGGAAAAAAACTCAAGCAAAGTTCTCCTGTCGGCTACGACACTTGGATATACCAATCTTGACTAAACACCTAAGATTTATATTCATCATAACTGTGCGGACACAGGATAATGTCTTGAGGGCCTGCGAAAAGCAATGACCGATAGGGACGTATGATGAGAGAAATCCAAAAGAATGCGTGATATATGGACGACTTCGGGATTATGATTAAAGGCTCGTCAGTGATATATTTCTTGGGATTCATCGAATATCTTGGTTCTTCGAAGAATCATATTCTCTCTCCCTAGTATCCAGTCGAAAATGAACAATTCCCAGTTGATATTCTTTTCAAATTCCTGCATGGCCTCGAAAATTCAAGAATCGATGTTGTAAGAGCTTGTTTATATAATTCACTTCTGTTTAATTTTGGTTTGGTTTGGTTGGATTTAATGGCATATCAACTCATTGTAGGTTATTTAATGCCAAAGTCATTCTCCTTGAAGAATAGTAGTGGTGCTATTTAACCCATAACTGGGAGGATAAGGGGGTTCATACCTTTCCCAAGGGTATTTGCCCGAAAGTGAACGTAATAGCGCGACTGGAGTACGAATTTGCTTACAACGATACCGCAATCCATCACTTTAACCATTGCACCAGGAGGACACCCCCCTGTTTAATTTTATTTAACTAACCAGAAGGACGGATTTTACAGTTAATGCTTTATTTGGCTCAACGATTATATTTTTAAATTGACTGACCTTTTCCACCAAATGTTTTGCAGGAACTTGAGTGCATGTGTTTATCTTATACCTTCCCTCCCACTTTTCATTTCATGTAATTAAATGAGGTTTTAAAATTACATTAAATCGTTCGAAATTTTTTTTGATTAACATACATATTTGTTGTGTTGAGATATATATATATATATAATAATCACCTTAATAAAATATAATCCATTCATAAATAAATTTAAAATGGATTAAGTTCAGTCACTATTATCTTCAGAATTATTTGGAATCTAATTCTTGTAAGGTATTCCGTAACATGTTGATTGCTCTTAAGTAAAATTCAGTTGGTTTTGAGCTAAAGAGTTCTCTCAGGGGTTTTCACATGAGTTCTTGAGGAAAAAGGAGTATGTAGAGCACGTTGTTGAGAATTGAAAGGATAGAAATCACTTACTGTAAATTCTAGTGAGTATGGTCGAAGAGGTAGAATAGACCAGGCTAAATCTAATATCTACATTGCTTGGTTCTTGTAAAATTTACCTTGCAATATCTTGAGAAGCACAACATTTCTCTTATTGATGAGGGAGGTATGTGTTCTCATAAGATATACTATTTTTCGTGATTTGTAACAATATTCTTGATAAACAGGTCATTCTCTGCCTTGAAAGAATATTTATAGCTACGGATATGATATTTTCCTTATTCTTCTCACTATCAATATGAGGAACCCAAACGCCCAGCTTACTCACTTTTTCTTTCTTTTTCGAGTAGAGGTAGATGTGGGATTGATATGGAAAGAGGTAGGGTGCCTTTTCTTTAGTACTTTTGTGATGATAACATTCTAACAATTATTTGAAAGCATCTTGACCGAGATTTGATGAGCGTCCAGGTCTGGGTCCATCTCTTAATGAAGTATCACCGGAACAAACATTCGAAAACCAGTTTCGAACTTGGGGGTCAGTAATGTCACCTTGGACATAAGCACTATGAACGTTCTTAGCGCTTTCTGTTCTTATTTTTCTCAAATTCCTACAATGTATTATGTCGAATATTAACTGTCAGTTCCTCCGGCTGTGAAGCGTGATATCATATTTTAAATTATGATGGGATCTCTTTCATTAGAATAAGAAAAACCAATTACGGCACTATTTAATCAGTTAAGTTTTTGCTACATTTAGAACACTGGAAGTTTGAAATTTGTAGATACAACTTGTTTTTGAAAACATAAATATATTGATGACTCTATAGTAAAATTGTTATCATGTTTATGTCTCTATAACCCTTATCCAGCAAAAACAGCATATCATATTCTACTCAGCTGGGACTGTTGAATACACCGACTGCAATACTGCTGAGGAGTAAGACCCCGCGCAGTGAGCGCCCGTATATGACACTAAACAAACTGATGAGGCTCCAGGAATGCTGGTGCTTTGGTGAATGCGGATTACCTTTTCATTGGCATCACTCCCAGCTCCACTCTAGGTCAGCATGGTAGCACCTTATAGGACCTTATATATGGATTAGATAAAAAAAAATTGTCATTTTTACTGAGTACAAACAAATGACTTACGCTAAATTGAATTGTTTTAATAAGAACCGTTTTATTATCTAATTGTGTGTAAACAAATAACTGATGTTTAATTGAATTATTAGTGATACATTGCAACATTAGAAAAAATTCGGCTTTGTTAACTTATCTTTACAAATCTTATCTTATATATACTTATATATATATATATATATATATATATATATATATATATACTGAATTTGGCAATTAAAAAAAAAACAATGGTTGATAAGCCATAAAACTAAACTAAATCAATCCAAACAAAATGACATATCAAGAGACTTTAATTGTATTTGTTAATTTCTTAACTGATTGGTTATTTTAACGGCATTTCAACCTGTCTAATATTATTCAGTGCCTAGTGGTTAAGGAATCACGTCATTTTACGTTCATGTTTATAGTTTATCTTGTAGTTCATTTCTAAGATTTGTTTTTTGTTTTTTTCCCACATGACTCTTTTGAGTACGAAACACTTTTAAACAAATCTTTAAACACATAGATTGGACGCGTTAGATCAGTTATGACATTACCACTCCGGGTCTGAGTTGATCTGGGATTAAAGATAATAAAGTAATAATCTACACTCCAAAGATATCCAAAACTCGAGCCACGACATCAGATCACTTTAATGTCTTATCCAGGACAGTTGGTTTATTTTTTTTATGTGGCCATAAACTCCAGTGCAGAATCGTATCATCTTATGCTAAGCTGCGCCGACATGACGCTTTTGACTTGAACAATACAGTTATAAATGTTATTTGGGATCAACTGAATTCCCATTCCAATTTGCAAATGATAGCTGAGTTCATGTAGTAATTATTCACTTTATGTGTCATGTTAATCATCCAAAATCATAGTAGAAAAAAAAACTAACATTGAAAAGCCTGATTAAAACCTTTTACAACTTGCTAAATTGAATCATTGATATCATCATAGCAAACAGTTATATGAAGTATCCAATTGTCTCGTATTTTCCAAATAGTTTGGGTGAACCAAATTCTATTTTATACACTCATTCGTAAAACTTTTAGTAAAAGATAATTGATACATCTAATGAGAGTATAAAACAATCTTTTTTTTTTTTTTTTTTTTGCTTTTAATACCGATATTAAATCACAACGGATTTATTTTCTATTTACAAGACGGTACATTTTCATGAAACACTTTTATGTTTTCTCGACCAAAATTGATGACAAAATAAATCCTAAAAATGTTGTATACAAGCCGATGTAAGATGATGACATTAACAAAATGTTTTTTTCAATTCCTCATGTTGGGAAGCAATACAAAATGACTACCCACAACAAATAATAGATTCTATACATATCAACTAAATATTCTTAGTAAATCTCTGTTGATTTTTGTAAATGACTATATTCGTTTTAGGTGATGTTGATAAATTTGGAACTCTCAGCAGCTTCATTTATAGATTACATGGATACATTCAAGAGCATACTATTACTCTGAAGTACACCAGAACAGCTTCATTTATATTACTAATGGTGGACGGTTCTTTTGTACTTTAAAAGCGAAAAAAGTTTTTCTCGCCCAGCCTGCTGGGGCTGTAGAATACACTGACTGCACCTCTGCAGAGGGGTAAGACCTCCCAACAATAGTCCTGGATATGACACTAAACGATCTGATGGTGAGGCTCCAGTGATGCTGGATCTATGGCGAATGTAGAGTACCCCTTCATTACCATTGTTCCCAAGTCCACTTTGGCCCGGAATAGTAGCACCCGATAGGGCCCTAACTATGTGTTTAATAGAACTAACTGCGTACTGATGCTAAACTGAATTGTTTGAATTAGAATTGTTGGTCTAAACTGAATAGCTTGAAATAGTTATGTTTTTGTCAATTAAAATATACTTACAGTTCAACAGCGAACCTGTGCTAAACTGAATTGTTGGAAATATAAGTGTTTTTGACATTTAAACTGTATTTACACTGAACTGAATTAGTTAAATGTCAGAACAGTTTTATATTATATGTGTGTAAATAAAATCTGAACTTATACTAAACTGAATTAGCTTAATTAGAACTGTTTGAATAAACTGAATAGCTTGAAATAGAAATGTTTTGATAATTAAACTGTGTACTCACGCTGAACTGAACTGTTTGAAATAGAACTGATTATTTGCATAAAAATGGATTCAGCATTAAATAACCTACAAATGTTGATATGCCAGATAATCCAATCAACCAACCAACAAAGGTTTTATGTTAAGTAAATCAAAGTTGATATGCATACTAAAATGACCCAGGTAGATCTTCTCTTTTTAAGTCACAGCAACTTAGCCTTATATATCAATAATTCACTTTGCTTGTCCTTTAGTGACATACGCAATATTTAATGCATCCCTATCAAAATTATTATTTATTCATTTTGAACAGATCAAATTATTTTGAATATAAGTATGTTGTTTTCCATGGATATCTCGTCGTGTGATTTGGCTAACAATGAACTGAATTCTGCTGGAAGCCATGTTGCTTCAGGTTGTAAATAATCGTACAGAATTTAGATTTATAAACTTCAAAAGAAACGAAGTTTTTTTTTTCTTTTACTAAAAAAAATATTCAAACTCATGATCAGATTAATACGTAATTTACCTTATGTGGAATAATTAATCTAATTATTTCTTTATAAGATGTACAATTTTTTCAAGATTGTACAGCTGCACGTATTATTTACGAGAACTTTATTATAAACTGTTTTCCTTCTACGCGCCTCAAAATATTTAGGAAAGGATGACCAAAAGAATCTAATATCTATTGTTCTAATTAATGCGCTTTTAGTCGTCGCAAATAAGACTACAGAAATATATGTATGTTTCTAATTTTATTCGCCGAAAGCTCGATGCATCTTTTCATGAAAATGTCTGTTTGTTCGAAATACTGTGTGAGTTCTGTGTTATAAGACATAATGTTAAGTATGCGAGAATTTATAAAATGTCTCTGCATTTTACACATGGGAAATATTCATTTAAATCACTGATTGTATAATTGTTATCGTCTCAGGAAATGGACACTGCAACTCAAGTTCGTATCCTAGACGAAAATGTTTGCATTTTATATGGCGCTAATACTCTTGAGAAGGCATGAATCCAGTTATTCTCTTTCCAGTAATGGGTAAATAGTAGGACAGAATGGACTCAGTAACTGTGTTATTTTAACAGTTCGAAGAGAAAAAGACAACTCTCTATTCAGTCCTATTAAATCCTGCTTAAAAAACTCTAATGTGTAAGATCCTGCCGTTGTAAAGAGTTTGGTAAGACATAAGCATTTTTTTGTTAATTTCATAATCTAAATTTATGTGTCCATGATATATATGAGTACGTATTATTTTCAAAAAAATCAGTGAAAAGAGAATTAACGATAGTTACCCCGGCGAAATAACTAAAAAGCCGATATAACTAAAAAAGCCAAATGGCTACATAGACGAAATAAATGGCACGTTGTTAATCAGGTAGAACGAGAACGGTTTTCTCAAACTAACACATTTAATCCTATTTACCGACCCCTCCGCTCGGGCAGGATATGACACAAGGTCAATTTTTAAACGGAGTTTAACAGATTTGAATTCACAGTTTTCCTTCTCCTAGACTAGTTGCCTCACCAAGGCTGAAGAACCTAGTCTGCCCTACTATTTACCCATACCTACCACATTTAATGAAGGGTTTAGTTCGAAACAAACTGAAGGTTACTGACTAGGACAATTCATCCCAACAGAAGACCATCGATAAAAACATAATGTGAATAACTTGTAATTCATTTTAATATTAATAAACAAGTATTCAAATTATTTTTCATATTATTTAATATATTTTGGGTTTTGAATCTTTGTTTTAATTGCATATCAGCGTTTGTTTGTTATTTAATGCCGAATACATTGCTGTGTAAGAATAGTTGTGGTACAATCTAACTTATAGCTGGGATGATATGAGCGTAAATATTTTTCCTACAAGTATTTGTTCGAAATTTAACCTAATAGCGTTACGGAAATTCGAAATCCTTTTCACTGATGTCACAGTCCATCACATATTTAACTTAGCGAACGTTATAAATGAATTCACTCTGGCCCGGAGTGGTAGCACCTGATAGGGCCCTATCAATGGGTTAAATAGAACTAACGGCATACTTATGCTAAAATGAATTGTTTGATTAAACTGAATAGCTTGAAATAGAATTTTTTTTTTGACAATTAAACTGTACTTACATTTAAACTGCATGCTTATGATAAATTGAATTATTTCAAATAGAACTGTTTTTGACATTGAAACTATAGTTACACTAAACTGAATCGTTTAACATAGAACTGTTTTGATATGTAACTGTGTGTAAACAAAATCTGTACTTATACTAAACTGAATTATTTAAATTAGAACTGCTTGACTAAACTGAATTGCTCGAAACAGAAATGTTTTTCACAATTAAACTGTACTTATATTTACACTGCGTGCTGATGCTACACTTAATTATTTGAAATTGAACTGTTTTTGACATTGAAACTGTATTTACAATAAACCGAATTGTTATATATAACTGCTTGCATAGTTTGAAATAGAAATGTTTTTGACAATTAAACTGTATACTTATGCTAAACTGAATTGTTTTAAATTGAACTGATCATTTAAATACAAATGGATTTGGCGTTAAATAACCTATAAAGGTTGATATGCCATAAAACCCAACAAAACAACCAACCGACCAACAAATTAACTATCTGTCTGAAGAAAGAATGAAAGAATGAAACAGGTATTCTTTTTCAATTTTTCCATGATTTTATTTTTTTAGTTCAGGTGAATCATACACAGAACCGTCTGAATGGTTGTCAACTGCAGTAAGATGAGAGCTGTTTGCACGATCGGTGTAACACATTTTTACGAATTTATTTAAGATCTGTAATCTAGTGTAATCACAATGGCACATATATTTCTATTAAATAATTAACTCAACTTGATCTCATATTCTAGATATGAAAATAATGGTGAGGTTTCACTTCTGGAAATCGTAGTAATGTGAAATACTGCTAAATTGTCATTACTCCAAGGTTCTCTCTGACAAAGATTATTATTATCTGTTATGGTTTCATCAAAATATCAAATAAACCCGTGCCCAGTCAGCTGGGGCTGTGGAATACACTGACTGGTATGACACTAAACAACCTGATGGTGAGGTTCCAGCAGTGCTAAGGCTTTGGGGAATGCGGAGTACCTCTTCATTGCCATCGCTCCCAGGTCCACTCTGGCCCGGAGTGGTAGCACTTGATAGGGCCCTATATATGGGTTAAATAGAACTAACAGCATACTTATGCTAAAAAGAATTGTTTGAGTAAACTGAATAGCTTGAAATAGAAATGTCTTTGACAATTAAACCGTACTTACATTTAAACTGCATGCTTATGCTTAACTGAATTATTTGAAATAGAACTGTTTCTCGACATTAAAACTGTATTTACACTTAACTGAATTGTTACATAAAACTGCTTCAGAAATTTGAAATGGAAATGTTTTTGACAATTAAACTGAATTGTTTTCAATAGAACAGATTTTTTACATAAAAAATGGATTTGGCGTCAAATAACCCACAAAGGTTGATATGCCACAAAACCCAACAAACCAACCCAATCAAATAAATCCGTTGAGCAATAAGTAGTATTCTGTTTGAAAATTAATGACATATACTTGTTAATTGTTTGTATTAAGAATAATTATTTGAAGCTGTAATTGTGTACTAAGAATTATTATCATTTACTTTAAACGATATAAAGTTGTAAAAATAAGCTAATGTTATTGAATACATGAAAACATACAACTGTTCGCAAATTATTTCTTAGATAAGAATACTTGATATACAAGCTGTTTCAATATACATGGGACCCACGTGATTGCTAAAAACTCTACTAATAATAATGCTGTATTCTTTTTCGGTTCATTTTTTAAGATAGTATATTCTAACAGCTATTAATATTCGGTTACAGTGCCTTAGACAAAAGAGGAAAACTATTTTGCTTCACTACGTATTTGGAGAAAAAAAACATTCAAAATTAGATGCAACCTATTCATATGATAATAATTTATTAATGAGATAAGAAACTAAAATAAAAAAAAAGGATGTCCCGGAGGCTGATATAAAAATGAAAATAAAAAAAATGATTTTATGTTTCTAGCTCAAAGGATGCATTTTTTACAGAACGTGTCCCAAATGATCACAATTGTGCCTGTCTCGGTAATAAATCAAAATCATACTAATGGGCTGCATCTATTTTTAGACACCCTTTATAACTGTTTGAAAAAAACTCTGTAGAAAGGATACAAAATTGTAAATATAAATGAACAATGATTGAACATCTTTTAACCGTACAGGTATTCTTCAACTCACATCACCAATTTGTTCCAGGAGAGGCCTGTCTCCGAATTTACTTGTCTCTAGGCTAAATCACAAATAACCATTCCCCGTCCTGTATTTTATTTATAAATGCATTTTTAATAATAGATGGTCGAGAAGAATTTATTTTAATCTTAGAAACAAATAAATTTTAGTGTTTAATTCAGCACAAAAAACTAAAGAATCTAACAGTACGAATTCGAGTAAATGTAGATGTTTACGGTTTGGCGATCTTTACTGTATATTGGGGACTCTTTATTTGTGAATATGGTTTGGTCAAAGAAATTATGAAAAAAAAATCATTTTCTAAGTTAAATAACAAATGCAGATATTAAAATTATTTTGTGATTGTAGAAAATGAATTAATTCATGTTTAATTTACCAATATTTACATTCAATTTGGTTGGTGAAGAAGCTAGACGGCATTTACACAAGAATGTTGCGAGCAATATTGAACAAGTCCTGGTGACAATACCCCACAAGGCACCAACTATACGGCCACCTGCCTCTCATCACGAAAACTATCCAAGTTGGACGAACCAGACATGCAGGATACTGCTGGAGAAGCAGTGAAGAGCGCATAAGTGATGTACACCTATGGACCCCCACATATGGCCGGGCAAAAGCAAAGCGACCAGCTCGAACATACATACAGCAGTTATGTGGGGATCGGATGCGGGACACTGCTGGAGAAGCAGGGACGAACTCATAAGAGATGTACTTTTATGAACCCCCACACATGGCCGTGCAAAAGCAGGACGACCAGCACGAACATACATTCAGCAGCTATGTGAGGATACGGAATGTTGTCCTGAAGACCTGCCTAGGGCGATTAACGATAGGGAGAAGTGGCGAGAGAGGGTCAGTGATATCTGTGCTATCAGCGCGACATGATGATGATGATTTTGGGTTTTGATCATATAGTTTTTGCGCCAAGTCAAATATTATTGCTTGTGAAATATCTCAAAGAAATTTGAAACTCGCGCGTAAAAATAGATTGGTCGATAAATTCAAAACTACATAGAAAATTAAAGCTTCACAAGCCTTTTTTGAACAATAATTGACTTTTTTTTGCTTTGTTTTTTTAAATTCGAATAGGCTGATACACCGTAAGTACATCACTTATCCTTGCAGCTGATATTAAATAGTGGTGCAGGATAATTCATTTACCCTTGGTAAGATATCCAGTCAAGAATTACTAAAAACCTTAATCTACACAAGCTGTATTTCGCTTAAAATAGGTCTTGTATACCATACTGTTTGTGTTCGAGGATTTTGGTATATATATATATATATATATATATATATATATATATACATTAAAATATGAAGTTAATATATCCTGATTTGTTCAGTATTAAACGAAATTCGCCATCAGATTTTTTAAATGTCTTATCAGGACACTCGTTGATGCGGGTCTTACCCCTCTGCACAGAAGCAGTAGGGGCATTCTACAGCCCCAGCCATCTGAGCAATACACAGAGTTAATGTCAAAACAGTTTTTTTCAGATGATTCAGTTTAGCTTAAGTACCATCTTTAGATATCAACACAGTTCTATTTCGAGCAATTTAATTATGCATAGGTAAGCTGTTTAAACATCAAAAAAGTTATATTTTAAACAATCCAGTTTAGCATAATTGCACAGTTTAAATGCCAAATGAAAATTCGATTTAAGATCCCATGGTTTAGTTCTATTTAAGCCATAGATAGGATCCTTATAAGGTGCTACCACTCCCGGCCAGAGTGGACTTGGAAGCGATGGCAAAGAAGGGGTGACCCGCATTCCCCAAAGCTCCAGCATTACTGTAACCTCACCATCAGATTGTTTAGTGTCATATCCAGGACACTCTTTAGTGGGGGTCTTACTCATCTGTAGAGACAGTCGATGTATTATACAGACCCAGCCGACTGGGCAGATAATTTTGAAGAATGCTTTTTATCAAGTTAGTTTTAATCGAAATAGTCTTCACTCCGAATAGTTCTTATGCTAGATTTAACTACGTTTATTAACATTGTAAATTGCGACATCATCATTATATCGCGCTGGTAGCACGGATATCCCTGACCCTCGCTCGCCACTCCTCCCTATCGTTAATCGCCCTAGGTAGTTCTTCAGGACAACATCCCGTATCCTCAAATAGCTGCTGAATGTACGTTCGTGCTGGTCGTCCTGCTTTTGCGCGGCCATGTGTGGGGATCCATAAGAGTACATCTCTTATGAGTTCATCTCTGCATCTCCAGCAGTGTCCTGCATGTCTGGTTCGTCTAACTTGAATAGTGTTCGTGATAGGAGGCATGGGGCCGTACAGTTGGTGTCTTGTGGGGTGTTGCTGCCAGGACTTGTTCAGGATTGCACGCAGCATTCTTGTGTAATTGTCATCTAGCTTCTTCTCTAGCCGTTTTGTTAGCGTCCATGTAGTGCAGCCATATAGCAGTATCGATGTGACCGCTACCTGGAAGAAACTGCGTTTCATTTTATCGGTCAGGTCTGATTTCCATATAATCGATAGCCTATTGATAGCTGTCCATGCTTTCGTTAACCTCGTTTCGATGTCCTTTTCGGTTGATTCGACGCTGCTTCCTATATAAGTGAATTTGTCTACTAGTTTAAGAGGGGTTCCTTCTAGAGTGGAGATGTCCACCGTTTGGTTATAGCACATATATTCCGTTTTGTGTGCATTAACATAGAGGCCTACGCTTGCTGCTGCTCGTTCAAAACTAGCAGAAGCGTTTCGGCTTGGTCAGGTGTATTTGCCAGTATCGCTATGTCATCGGCGTAGTCGGCATCGGTAATTGTTTTTGCAGGGTACCTTCTGCTTCTTTTCTTCGTCAGTTCGAAGCCATTCTCTTTGATTTTGTCAATCGATGTTCAAAGTACGAAGTCTAGACAAATGATAAAGAGGTACGGGGCCAGCGTGTCCCCTTGTAGTACTCCTGCTACAATGTCAAAGTATTCTGTGTCTCCATCCGGTGATCGTACTTTTACTTTAGTGTTTCTAGAGAGAATCGTTATTGCCGCTACGGTTTCTTTAGGTATGCCGTACGCTAGTAGTATTTGTTCCATCTTTCCTCTGTGTATGGAATCGAAAACCTTGGTAAAGTCGACAAATATTAATGTCGCTTGTAGGTTCTTTGCCCGTACACCTTCGAGGATTCTACGGATGGTTAATATTTGTGAGGTCGTGGATCTATTTCTTCGGAAGCCATTTTGGTTTTTTCTATGTTGTCGATTTTGGGTTCTATGCGGTTTCGTAGTAGGGCGTTGTAGATTTTGGCTGCTATGGATGTAAGTGTTATGCCTCGGTAGTTTTTGGCAAATCCGAGGTCCCCCTTCTTGGGGAAGGGGAGTATGCATCCCTTCATCCATCTATCTATCGGATTTTGATTGTATACTGCGTTGCAGTGTCGGAGCAGTATGTCGTCGAATTGTCTGGTCTTCCATACTTCCGGGGGAATTTCGTCCAGCCCTGCAGCTTTCCTATTTTTAATTTTTCTGAGAACCGAGTCGAGTTATCTTGCGTGAATGGTCCTAGTTTAATGTGTAATTGTTTGCTAATTATTCTGGTGATTGGTTCATGTGTAATTTTTGGTGGGTTTCCAAGTAAGTTTTCGAAGTGCTGTTTCCACAGTTTTATTCTTTCTTGTTGGTTTGCTGCTTTAAGTTTTGCTTTGACTGTGTTCTTTCTTCTGCTCACTTCGTTTATTATTTGCCAGACTATTCTAGATTGTCTATCTTCCACCAAGTCTCTAATCTTATCTATCTGATTTTGAATGTATTCTCTCTGTTCCTTTATATATATATGCCTGCTAATTGATATTGTGCCGTTTTTAGTTTTAAGGCATTTGTGTTTGTTGGGTTTTTACGATAGTTTTTGGAGGCTGTTTTCACTAGTGCACGTTTTTCTCTCACCGCTAAAGTTTCCCATGGGACTCTATATTTAGTTTTAATTTTTGTTGGAATGTATTTTGCTGCTGCCTCGAGGTGTGCATTGACGAAATTTTCGTATTCGTCGTTTGGTGTACTTTTCTCCGTCTTTTCTTGTAGTGTTTCGAATCTGTTTCTCAATTGTAATACGTATTTATCTCTTATATCTTTGTTGTTCAATAGGGCCCAGTCATAGTGTTTGGTGGTCGCTGTTCGTTTGGCGTTTTTTCGTAGGTTTTACCGTATTTTCGCCGTGACAATTCGGTGATCGGTGGACACACCCTCAAAAGAGGAGTATGCCTCGCAATTCAATGTACTATTTTTCCATTTCTTGTTTATAAGGACGTAGTCTATCTGAGCTTTAGTATTGTTTGCATATGTGTATGTCCATAGTTTGCCCTCCCTTTTTTGGTAGTTTGTATTGAGGCATGCTAATCAATTTTCTATCATGAAATCTGTTAGATATTGCCCATTCCTATTTGACGTGTTGTGGAGGCTGTATTTGTTGTTTCCGTTTTTCCCGATTTGGGCATTCATGTCTCCGCCAATGACTAACATGTTGTGTTTCGGGATGCTACGCACTAATGAGGATAACTCATCGTAAAAGGTGACTAGTTCAGTTTCTTCACTAACATTGGTAGGGCTGTAGCAGGAGATGATTGCTGCTCTGGGGTTTCCGTTAAATGTAGCTACCATCATTCTAGGTTGTATTTTCTCAACGCTATTAAGCGTTTTTAATGCTCTAGGTCCTATAAGTAATCCTACCCCTCCTACTGCGGCGTTGACAGAGTTTTTCCATGCGGATACAGTGACGAGCGACCACCCATTGCTAGTTTCGTGATATTTGATATCTTCGGTGTGCGTGTATCTGTGTTCTTGTATGCATATTATGTCTATCTTATGTTCTTCAGCCGATGCGATTAGCTCTGATAGTTGCCCTATTCTATTTAAGTTTCTTACGTTAAATGTGGCTATTTGTTGTGTTTGCTTGCATTTCAGTAGTTTTGATCGTTTGAGCTCTGTAGCTGATTTTTCGAACACTGAGGCCAGGGCTCCAACCTCAGCAGGACGCGCCCCTATTTTACCCGCGCGAAGAGCGATGCGGTTTGTGTATGTGTTTTGAGTGTGGGTCATGGTTATCTTTCGATGGCTGTTTTATTCTCTTCTATAGAAGCCACTCTTATAGAGGAGCAGCAGTAGTTCCCCGATCGAACTAACGATCCTGAGCGTAAAGTCTTCAAACTCACGTCCAAGACCCGTTTAGATATTGAGTTTGGTCGTCCATGGGTTTATTCAAATACCTTTACGTACATCATGCTGCTTCCCATGTGTACGCAAAAAAGGGGGGTAATTTTGATTTAAGTTTTCATAAGTTTTAACTTACTTAAAGTCCAAGATTAAGGTACTTTCGTCAGACTTTCACTGGTACTGATTTTTGCTTTTTTTTGGCGGTATTGGGACTTTTCCTAGGCTTTTTAGTTTTTATTTTTATTTTTTCTATACTAGTAGGCTTCAGGAATTATAGAGCTTTAATTTTTTTTTTCTTTGTGTTTTAGGCATTTACTTTTTCTTCTAAACTACTGTTAGGGCTTTCTTTACGAATTTTTAAATTATATTATAGAAGAGATTCAAAAACATTCTGTCTTGTTCGCTGACATTTGGAAAGAGTCTTATACTGCAAGGTATTATTTCTTTCAAAAGTTTATATTACGTTTATAAACCTACAATACCTATATTATTTCCTTGGAGAGCATCAAGGAATTCTATGATGTAAGACATTTGTTTTCGAAGTTATTAAGTATTATTTTTCCTGAACAGAGTTGTTTACTGAAGTTGGAGCTACATTTCTTTTCTCCCAATTGACTGTCTTATTTTTTGTCGATCTTAACAGATACCCAATAATCACGTACACTTTTCAACTCTAGTCATTTTCTATTCTCAAAAGTGGGAAGAAAGAAATAACCCTGTAGTCTAGTACGAAATTATTAGTATGTCTACAGTACCTTGAAGGACCTTCTAGAGTAATATCAAAACACCTACAATCGAGCAAGGACTTCCAGTATATATATATATATATATATATATATATAGAGAGAGAGAGAGAGAAGTGCAAAGTGATAAATATGAAATATATATATATATATATATATAAAGAGAGAGAGAGAAGTGCAAAGTGATAAATCTGAAGTATATATATATATATATATATATGTGTGTGTGTGTGTGTGTGTGTGTGTGTGTGTGTGTGTGTGTGTGTGTGTCGCTTATAAAATATTAGATTTTTTGTTTTCTTTTATGAAATAACAGTCAACAAAGATATAGAGATAACTGAGGGACTAGAACTAATGTTACATTGTGAAAAATATTTACTTCAAGCGATTTTGAACCCTTCTTCTTTCTGTTTTTCTTTTCTTTTTTTTTGTGTGTACTGAAACCTGATATTTGATTCTTGGAAAGAAATCCCTGGAGACATTACAAGTGTATTAACCCCAATTATCTATATCATTGTCGGACGATTCAATGATGAAACCGTATACATCATAATATTTTCGTATATAGAACATATACGAAATAATTATACATTATCGAAAACGTATATAAATACATTTCAGGTATTAACAGGCCAGATAGACATCGCCATGTTGGCGGGAATTAAATACACTGATTTATCCGCTGAAGTGTGGGAAGACTTGATAAAAAAAAGGGTTCTTGGTAGGACACTAAACTGCATTTATTCGTGGGGTTTCAGTTCTTATGCTCTAGGGAGTGTGCAGTACCCCTTCCTTATAGATATTACTAAGTCTTCTCGTACCTCTTAGGGTTCCATATTTAGATCAAATAGATACATTTAAACATTGTTTATATCAGATAAGAACATAAAATATAATATAGCAGTGTGCAAAACACTCAGACACAACAACACAAAAAAGGTAAGTGTAAATGTACAGAGTATAAAATTCCCATAATTTTCGGAGGAATTCTTGTTGTGTAGTTGCTAACGTGCTTTACTGTAACAGCGTTGTGATCGAGTCCAAACTCATGTTGCGCCATCCGGGACATTTTCGGACTCATCACTTTACCCCCAAGCAAGGGGTTAAATAATACATCTATTGGTTTACTCTAATGATAGTCGTGGCTTTAAATAGCCCAAGCAGGTTGATATGTTATGGAGCAAAAAAATACAACCAAAACTAACTCAACTTTTAGGCATAAAAGAATCCCAGATATGCTGACTTACTTGTAATATAACCAATCAATCAATCAAAAAATCATCGGTTTCTAGGTGAAATGATCCTTTAAACTTAGAATGAACCCTTCCAGTCACACTGATTAGTCTGTTGTTGTTGTTTTTTAACCATAACTGTGGAGAATATAATTGTTATGCTTGAATTAACCAAACAGAATTTTGTTCTTGTCGGAAAGTTACCCTCGAATATCAATGCCACTACAATTGACAAATTGTTTCAAACAGAAGAAAGATTACACGATTATATGAATAAATATTTGAACCAACAATCGAAAAAAGTTGGAGTTGGTCTGCGCAATTTAACTGAGTAACCCTCATTAATACGTCTTGAAGCTGTTGGAATGCACAGATTGCATCTCTGCGGAGGGAAAAGATCTCATCCCAACAAATGTCCAGGGTATGATACAAAACAATCTGACTGTGAGCCTCCAGGCTTGAACATTTAGGGTATGTTGATTACTCCTTATCCTTCGTCCAGTGAAGGTTATATAAGCATGGTGATATTTTTCGTGACTACAAATTGGTGGATGCTCATAGCGTGGTGAGCCAGTGAACTGTCGTTGTGAATCAGCCACGATTTGTTTTACTACAAGTCCGGTCTTTCACTGAGCGAATCATATGCCACAGAATCTCCATGTAGATTAATTATCTGATTGCCAGGCCCTGTAGCAAGAACTCGTTGTTGACAATACTCACATATCGAAGAATGTAATCAACCTGACTTTGTCTTCTAACTTTGATTATCTTGCTTTCTTCGGCTATAGAGACGTTGGAGATTTCTACTGACCACTCTGTCACTTGGTTTCCGGGTCATACTCAAAAATTCCCAATCTTCATCCAGAAATGAGGCAAAACAGTAACTCTGTTTCTGTTTGAATACAGTTGATGTTGTCCTGAAAAACCTTCTGATCATCAATCAGTAGTTTTGGTGCCAATTTTGCGCAGACTTTCCGCATGACGAAGTAGTCGGTTATTATTTTCTAAAAATTGACCTTGTGCATGTCCTGTTGACCTGCGACCCTTTGAACTCTCAACTGACGATCAGTGGACAGCCCACTCGATGATGACTCAATCTAGCTAGTTGAAAGCCTCCAGCTACTGGAGTCACTTTGTAGTTCCTCGAACCTCCCCTTAACAACTTATACCACTCATAAATGTGTTTGTGCTATTTGTTGCCACATCCATACAGTAGCTAATTGTTGCGTTCTGGTTTGTGAACGCTTGTAATATTAAATAAAGGACAAACCACAATATGAGAGGAAATAGAGATATATTCTCAGGAATAGGTATAACCAATAGAGAGACTATTAGTAGACAGGAACATAGGATTAGTGAGTACAGAATAAAGATATAGTCCAACGATAGTATTGGCTTCCTTTATTACGGTAGTAAGTAATCTGATCTAGTGCGATCTGCAGTCATCAACGCTCTAATACTATTCCTATAAGAAGTTGCTCTTCAGTTTCTAGTCTGCCCTGGTATTAGCAGCTACTGCTATATATGGCAGATGGACAAGTTCATTGTGCGGAAAAAGGTGGGTGATACCCAACACTAATACATTTCAAGAGACTGTAACTGAGTTTTCCTTATCCGGATCAAAAATGTCAGGATTATTCGTTGCTCAGTGTTAATCGTTCGTTTTGGGTGCTGATAACAAAATGACGAGGAAAAGAGGAAACGGGAACAAAAACAATCGAAAAAAGTTCAGTGGTTGCAGAAAACTAGCATTACAGTTAGATATTCCCAGGATCATATGTTTGATAATAACACAACCGGCTTCTTTCTCTTTCGCCCATTGCTTACATTGTATACTCGAATCCTTGGTACAATTATTAATTCCTATGAAACAATTTCATTTATTCCAAGATTTTTTGAAAAGTAATCGCACGCTTATTTTTTTAAATAGCTGCATTAAGCATTTCAGATCTCTGAATTACTCAACAAGAGATTTAAAATACTTAATGCTTGCAAGCATAAAAACGTGTAGCTACATGGCAAATAAATCATTTTTGTTTGTTTGTTTTTTCTCTTTTGGATGCTATTTTTTTCTTCTTCTGGTTGCCGCTTTACTAATAAAATGTCACTTGGGTCAACCCTATATAGTCAGAATTATCCTGATGATCAGTTCGGTGAAAGCCAGGTAGGTAGTGTCTAGCTGTAGGTATTCTAGTTTTGCTCTCCTTAGTGTACTGAGCACTTTTACGTTTTGATTTAGGTAACTTAGTTGTTTGTTTCTTTTCTTCTGGCTAGACATTGAAGGGATGATTGATTATGTCCTAGCACATATTTTTGTTAGTTTTTTCTTTTCACAAATATCAGTTTGTGCAATACATTTTTCATTTTAAATAACATATTTTTACACGTCACCAGAGTTATAAAAATAGGTCTAAGAATAAGTTGTATATATATATATATATATATCCCAGGATAAAAATATAAGAACATTCATAAAAATGAATTTGTTTCAATTTTTAAATCATGAAAATCACATATATGAAAGATAAGACATGAAGACAGTTAAATTTAAGATATGAAGAAATTTCCTTTTTTTTATATGTATATTAGCATTTATGCTTAGTTTAAAAATTGTCTTTCCATATAAACATAAGACCAATGAGTTGAACTATAGAATATAAAGGCATCTTTTAAGATATTTTGTAGATCCGCCGTTAACTTTGATAACCTCAAACATTCGCTCAAGCAAACTATCAATTAGTTTCTGAAGTTGAACAAAAAGTGTTTTTCCATGCGTTAAAGATAACGTATTTGAATTCAGAAATTGCTGAATATAGTCGACTTCCTTCGTAAACTTTTGTAAGAATCAATCCCCTCAAATTTTCTATAGGATTGTAGTCTGGAGAGCACACTGAATGGTCAAGAAGTCTTATTTTTTATTCAAGCAATTACTTCTTGGTTATTGATGCATTGTGTATAGCAGCATTATCTGGCTGAAAAATCCATTCTTCTCCACATAGACACCCTTCTTGTAGAAGAGATAGATCTTCAGATAATCTGCTGCTTTTTTTCGACCACTGACAAATTTTAGTTTAGTTTTTCTAAAGATGAGAAGGCCTCCCAGATCATACGAGACTCTCCTCACTATTCCTTGTTGAGTAATTCTCCTCTGGATTTTTTTTTTTGCGTGCCAGTACTTCTAAAAGCCATTTAGACTGTGTAAATTGAATTTCTTTTCGTTGGAGAAAACAACGTTTCGCCATTCTTTGGCAGTCATGGTTTGATATTGAGCATATTCCAGTCGTTTCTCTGTGTGCTTCATAGTTAACCTTGGACGATGAAATATTTTTATGCTTAATTTTTTCGTTGTTTTAATGTCTTCAAACTGTTCTAGTCCTACTAAGAGCATCCACTAGACATTTCAATATTTTTTTTATGTTGACAAAGTTTTCTTTTTTTTACTTCGCGATCGATTCTTCTCTTTAATCATGGCGATACTTTTTTCTGGTCTGCCAGTTGGTTTCTTGTTCCATAGTTATTTGAACTTCAAGTAATTGCAGATAGCGGATTTACTGTATCCTAAAGCCTTCTAAATTTCTCTCTGATTTTGTCTGATTCTTTTCAAAGCTGTAAACTCGGCTTTCTCAAATTCAGATAATTTAGTTCCTTTATCAATTTATGTTTTTAGTATTTTAAGTATTACAGTTTTAATAGGTTTTATATTACGTAGTCTATATATATATATATATATATATATATATATATATATGCATATATATATATATATATATATGTACAAATATATATATATATATATATATACATATCTACATATATATATGTATATATATATATACCTTAAAATTCCCTTAGCCAACGTGGTCCGCTTGGTGGCCGAGTGTTCTGAAACTCAGTCTAACGTAAAGTTAGACGGGTTTCGAGCGTCCTGATAGAACGAAACAGTCTGTCAGAGGATGACTATATATATATATATATATATTAAATTAAATCATGTTCTTTCTTCTTTACAATTTATAAGCGGTTTAATATTTATGTCTAAAATAAATTCGAAAATTTACCATAAATGCTATACATATAAAAAATGAACTGAAATTTCTTCCTTTTTAAATGTCTTAACCTTATCTTTTATATCAGATTTTCAAAATTTAGGAAATGTAAATAACATATTTTTCATTTTTTGAGGGCCTTCTTATATTTTTGTCCAGGTATATATATATATATATATATATTCATTCTATTTTTCACTAATAATTTTGATGACTATTACTATCAATTATTTATTACACTTGATACATGCCTTATATTGCCAAGTGTTAAGCAAGGAGGTATCAGGTACCATTTTAAAAGTCTTTGGTATGATGCGACCGGGGATTAAACCCAGGTCTTCGTGGCCAAAGGCGAACACTCTAACCACTAGGCTAATCCCTAATAATTATGGTGACTATTTAAAATCTTCCTCTTAATATTTTATATTCATCATCCAATGTTTGCATTCAACTCGGATGGTAAGTACATACTCATTACAATCCTGACTACATCATTATATATATATATATATATATATATATCATGTCGTGCCGCCAGCACGGATATTCCTGACCCTCTCTCGCCACTTCTCCCTATTATTCATCGCCTGGCAGGTCTTCAGGGTTACATCCTGTGTCCTCACATAGCTGCAGTATGTAAGTTCGATCTGGCCGTCCTGCTTTTGCTTGGCCATATGTGGGGGTCCATAGGAGTACATCACTTATGAGCTCGTCCTTGCTTCTCCAGCAGTGTGCTGCGTGTCTGGTTCGTCTAACTTTTATAGTTTTCGAGCCATGGAGTTTATATAGATAAAATTTCAATTGTTAAAGTGTTCACCAATGGTCCGGGATACCGGGGTTCAATCCTAAGTCAAGTTATGCCAAAAAGACGACTTGATACTGCCTTGCTTAAACGTCAACATTATAAGTTATGGATCGAGAGTAAAATGGAGCAATCCGGAGAAAGGAATTGCACCCTTCCCTACCCCTCGGTGTAGTAGCTATTGAAAAAGGAGACATTGGGTCACCCTGGGCTAAGGTCACCAACTTTACTTTTATCTGTTTAAAGAAAAATGACAGAAATTAATTCATCAAATATACCTCCCCTTCCGTTAAATCTAACAGCCTATCATACATTTTTTCATCGTTACTGATTAAAAACTTTATACGAGGAATATCACCCGAACTAATTTTCAACGCTTACGCCTTTTGATCGATTTCAGTCATTTTACTAACTAAGTAATAATCTTTTTTTTTTTTTCTATTCTGTTGTTTTTGTAAGTGTAGCAGAGAATATACTTCCAGTATCTTAAGAAATAATGGAAAATAAAGATTTCTAATTAAATAATTTTCTTTGCTTTTATTTAATGCTGCATATAATATAATGCATGTATTACTGCGTGCAGAATGTGTCCAATGTGGCACTTTTTTGAGATGGTTATCGTTAAAGTAATTGAATCCGTGCTTTGATTCCAAATCCTTGAGCAGGCTTTTTCCAATGCTCTTCACACTCATGGATTTGGAAAAGGCTTGGATCAACTCCTTTTTCTTTATAGTCGGAGTAAATAATAGGACAGACTGTTTTTCTGCTTTGGTTAGGCGGCTAGCTTCGAAGAAAAAAAATCTGAATGAGAAATTCTCCTTGTGTCACAGCCAACCGTGCTGGGGAGGTTTGTTAAATATATACTTTTTGAAAATGTCTTTGGTATAATACTAAACTGTATCTGTCGAGAAGGTTCTTTGTTGGTAATTCTTACGAGTAAACTCTTCCTAGTTATTACTCCCAGTTCCACTTAAAATGTAGTTGTAATTCAGTGTCCGATCATTGGTTAAATAGACATGCTTGGAGATTATTGCTACTTATTATTATATTACAGTATATGTTAAAGTTCCATCTCTCGATCTAATTGGTCTGTATAAGATAATGATTAAAATAATTTTGCACTAATCAATACATTAGCTCATTTTCAAGAGTCAATATATATATATATATATATATATATATATATATATATATATATATATATATATATATCCTACCCCTTTGCCCGTATAGGATATAACACAAGGTGACTCTTTATGACATGTACAGCTGCTTTTCAATTCAAATTATTCCTTCTCCTCGAGCTGTTGTCATACAAAGGTTACAGGACATAGACAATCGTACTATATACCTATAACCTCAGGAAAAAAAGTTGAATTCATACCTTTTCACGGGTATAAGTGATATGTGAAAGGAAATCAGGTTCGTCCAGGACTTAAATTTGAATGGTTGGAACCATTTCCTGCGACGATGACTGTTATGCCTTATATATTATTGTAAGTCAAAATCGATTATCTTACAATTTGGAACCAGATAATTATTTACCAATTATTATTATTATTATTATTATTATTATTATTATTATTATTATTATTATTATTATTTAATTCTTTCATAGTTTTTCACACCAGCATTACCTGATTATTTCTCCCTGGAGTTCGACTGACAAGTCTCCAGGATTCTTCTCAGGATTCTGGCCAATTTTAACAATGCTGTAGAGTGAATGCTCTTCACGTGACCTCTGATTTCTAAGTCTTCCAGTTCCTTTACCAATTCATTTGAGATTGTCTCAAGTGCACCATACACAAATGGTATTACCGTCACCTTCATGTTCCATAGTTCTTTTAGTTCCCTAACAAGTTTTTGGTAATACTCGAAACCATATATCAGAATTGATCATTTCTAGTAAGAATAAGCACTTTAAGCTTTAACTTTTTTTCAAAAGATTATAATAATTAGTTTCTTAAAACCTTGTGATTGCTAACAAATGATAACGGAAATGATAATCAAGTTTTTATATGAACCAAACAACCATTCTACGTGAACTAATACATTTTATTTTAAAAGACAATTGATTGTTTTCAGTTAATCTGGTAAATTCTAAATATTTTTTTCCTTCAAAACAAAACATGTAGGGAACATACATTTGGTAAAAGGTCCGTTTAGTTGTGAAAAATTAGTTTTTGACTATCAACTTCGAAGCGGTTATACCAACTCTGGTGATTTGCGTCTGTTTCGAGGAAACCCGTGAATTGTCACTGACGGTGAGCCGAACGCCTTTCTGCAATTAAGAATCTGAAGCAAACTGTCAGCAGGATTGTTATCCACTAGGAAAGAGTAAAAGTGAAAAGGAATAAGATATAATTTTACAAACACGTTTATGGAACAATTTTTAGAAAAGTTATCTGGAAATGGAGGGAACCTTAGGCTAAATAAATAAAGAGTGGCAGGCACTTATTCGATAAGCGGGGGTAATACTAAAAAAATCAACACAACTAACAGAAGAATGGAAATTACATTGGAGAGTGGAGTTAACGGGCGAAGCGTAATTAAGACAAACAAACACTAAAAAGAGATAACAGTAAGTGAAGTACACTAATGGGAAATACAATGAAATGTCAAATAATTAAGATAATTCTGTGCTTTAGGAAAAAAATAATTTTAACGATGATTCTCAAAATATCGGGCTTCTCTAGAAGGATTAAGATAGCTACTGTAAGAAGTGGAGTCCTAGTTCTTTTACTCAATGACAGAATTAAACTGTGAGTTATCTCCTGGAGACAAATCTTGTACACAGACATACAGGGGACAACAAGGTGAGATAAACAACGGGGGAACTAATGTCATGTGTAACACAAGACCTGTATGTCTCAGCTTAGAATGAAATATTTTTATCGATATAAGAACAGTTAGTATCCATGCAATGTTGTCAATATTAAACAAGTAAATTTATTTTAGCAATGTAGATTTACCCAGTTTTTGAACCTATGATTATTTCGAAAGCGTTTGGAGCTTTTTGCAGATTTTCTCTGTCACAAAAATGCCAAGATACTTGAAAAAGTTATTGTCCACAAATGAGTAAGCTTTGTAAGACTAAATTGATTGAGATGTGCCACGAGCTCATCTTAATCAATTTTTTCAGAAATTTACCGGCTGATTGGCTCGGAAATCTTAAAGGAAAAGTACTGTTTTGTCAATTGAGCCATGTTGAACGCCAAATCATTGCAGTTCTTATATTTCCTTGCAATATCATTCTATTATAAAGATTTAGGCAGGATTTTGTGGATGCTTCCTCTTTCTAATGAACAAGATATTATAATCATTTTTACCTCTGTCCAACAAGTGTTGGAAACACATTTTTTTTGTATAAAATTCATTTTTTTGATACATTTTACTATGCGATGAAGAAATGAGTATTTTGGGTGCAGTTAAATGATATTACAATTGATGTGGTTTTTCACTAAGCATTGTGTTATATCATCTAGGAATTAGCCCGGTATGTGATTAGATAAGTTATGAAAATGATCTTCTGCTAGAAAAAAGGCCGATGGACAAAGTTCAACATTCTCTCCAGTGATCAACAAGTTGTAACAAGGTATGTTCGATTTATCAGCTCAGACTGAGCATTGTCGAAGTGATTTGCCCTCAAAGTTTTTGTGGGGTCTTAACGAACGATGTCACCAACCCAAGACTGAAATGGAATTAAGTTTTCTGGGAACCAGTACATAATACAACAGGTTTTTGGTGTGTTGGGTTTGAGGATTCAAACGTTCGTGTGGACGAAGAACGAAGAATAAATCGAAGATACGAGAATAGCCGGTTGCAATGTGAACGAAGTCGCTTACTCCACGCATTATGTCTGTCATCCATTATCACCTGCTTGCTGCTGCAGAAAGAAAAATGAGGTGTAAAAGGTTCAAGATTTCCCTGGGCGAGGTGTAAGATAATATGTGTGATCTCTCAACCCGGATAGAAGACAGTAGTTAAACTGGAATTGCTGATATCACCAGATTCAATCAACTATCGAAGTAGTAGCGAAGGACGAAGAAAGTATTTGATATTCTTTTGATCACAATAAAAGACTATACGTTTTCTCGATTCGCCTTCTTATAATGGCTGGTGTAATACGAGGCAAGCGTCCTCGTGAACGGAGAACGAAGAACGGTTCTAAATTCAGGAAGACATAACCCAAAGTAGAGCTAGGGTAACCCAATCGACTGAGACTGTAGAATAGACCGGCCGCTTGTCTGCAGAGGGGTAAGAACCATCAATGAGAGTTCTGGATGCGACATTAAACAATCTGATGGTGAAGCTCCAACCTTCGAGATTTCGGGAATATGGAGTATCTCTTCATTGCCATTGCTCCCATGTCAACTCTGACTTGAAGCGGTTACACCTGATAGGGTCCTATCTATTGTCAAATAGAACTGCTTGACATTCAAACTATGTGTATTCTAATGAAGTGAAGTAAATTGAAATGTTTGTGATATATAGCAATAGCAGGAAACATTTAACAACGTGGAAACGAATAAATAGTGTTGAATAGTTTAAAAATTTGACGACCGTAGTCGAGGGGAACCAGGAGGCTCCCTTTTCAATAGGTACAACACTAAGGTGTTGGGGAGAGCGCTACTCCTTTCCCTGGATTGCATCACGTTAACCTTGATACTTAACTTATATTGCTGTGTACAAGGAAGTATCAAGCACTATTTTTAAAGTCTTTGGTATGACGTGACCTGGGATTGAACCCAGGTTTGCCGGACCAGCGTCGAACACAGTACCCATTAGGCCAATGAGCCGGTTTTGAATAGAATAATTAGTGTTAATAGCAACATTTGCTTGAAATCGTTTTACTGTAGGCTGAAAGTTAGCTCAGCCTTGGTAAAGACTTTTTACAGACTCTCTCTCTCTCTCTCTCTCTCTCTCTCTCTCTCTCTCTCTGTATATATATATATATGTATGTAAAGATAAATTGATAATTAGGTAATCTAAGTTGAATAAGATATTTATTGAGAAGCAAAGTCGACACTATATCGTTTCGGTTCAAATGAATCTTTATCAGGACCATGAGGGATGATATTAGTGATGTTAAATCAACGATGGATGTTTAAAAGAGCAAAATACAAAAACCTCGGGAAATGTTTTTATAACAAGAAAAAGTTGGCCGTCTAATTAGTGAATCAAGCGTTATTTTTGTTTTAAATTACGTCATTTAAACTATTGGAAATATTGTGTAGAATTTCTGACCCGTTTGTTTACTTAAAAAGATTTTTAATCAAAAGGAGGAAGAAAAAGAAAGATAAAAAGAAAAAGAGAATGCATAAAGTCATGACTTTTGTGGAAATATATTAACTAAAGATGGAATATATCGTAACTATTTAAAATGGATTAGCTCAAGTATTGAGAAATATTATAAAAGCCAGAACGAGTATTTAGGGAATTACAGAGTGAAATAGCAGCGTCTTTGAAAATTTGTCTTAGTCTTTTATTGAGAATGTAAATGAGCATCTTTGCAGAATTGAAATCGAAGTTGAGATTAGATTGAGAAATGTGTTGAAATGGTGCATTGTTTTGGTTACTAATTGTTATGTCTTTTTTGTGTTCTTGCAAGCGAGCGTGAAGGTTCAGAGATGTTTCACCAATATATTTTAATTTACAGTTCCTACAAAAGATACAATAAGAATTGTAAGAAAATCGTTGATTTAACATCACTAATATAATTCCTTATAGTCCTGATGATGGTTCATTAGAACCGAAACGCTTTAGTGTCGATTTTGCTTTTCAATAAATCTCTCTTTCGACTTGGAGAGCTTGTTATCAATTTTTCTTTATATATTTTCGGATTATACTCCATTATTTATTTCCATATATATATATATATATATATATATTAATGTACGTATAGAGTGCATTTGGCATTAAATAACCTAATAGGAAAAACTAAACTAAAAAAAAATCAAATTACTAGATTCTTTTTTTGTCTTTAACTTAATTGCAAAAATGAGCAATAATCATAATGGTAAAGCAATCCAACATATTGCATTATCTGCAAATTTGTAAGACCTTACCGACCGAATCACTGGTTCTGGTTTTAATACCAAATTGCATTCGGTGGTGAGGCACCACTTCTACAGTTTTGGATAGTGTAGAGTAAACCCTACATTACAATTAGTCTCTTATTCTGAGAGGAAGGTGTGGCATCTTTAAGGTCCGAGATATAAGTTTTATAAAGATGGAATATTTGAAGCCATTAATGTATCTACCAAACATCTCTGCAAGGAATTTGATGTGGCATAGTCATTTTTTAAAGCAGAGTTTTATCGTGTTTGGATTCAGTGATTCCTTCTTCTAGACTGGTAGTCTAACCAAGGCTAAAAAACCTAGTATGCCCTAGTATGCCCAACTAATTATGATGTGGCGGGTTTATACTTTTCCGGAGGGCATGAATGAGAAATTAAATAAAAGACAGCTCGTCGCGTTTTCCATTTCCAAGGATTATAAGCGTTACATTAAGCGTATCTCCAATCTATGGAGGTTGTTTATATGAAATAAGTATACTTGAAGCCATATAAATATGTTCAAATAACTTGCATTTGATTAGAGTTCCTGAAACAAATTAATTGTTTAAAAAATTGCTATTTGAAGCAATAATCCTTTATAATGTAATATTATGTAGTTACTAGAAACAATATAATTACTTGCAGAAAAAGAAAACAATGAATTTGTCATTATGTAACCTCATAAGAATTGACAAGCCATTAACCTAACAAATAAACCATTAGAATAAATCTATAGAAAATAATTCGTGCTTAAAATTGTATATTCATACGCATAGATAAATAATACGTGATTCTAAAATAAGTATTTTGAGTTACTGTCCGGCTTTTGAGGACATTCTAGTACAGAAAGTCGTTAAGATGTTTAAAATAAGAAATAGCGAAATTATTTTTGCACTAAACTAATGTATTCTTTCACCATTTACTTCTGTTTGGTCATCTAGCAATTAATGTTATATTCTAATGGTATATATTTGCTTCCGCACGAAGGCAGATTAGATACGATATCGAATTTGTGTATGCAGTTGTGTACAAAGCGTACATTGTTCAATCTTCCATGACGTGTACTGCTAAGTCGTCAGAGAGGCTTCAATGCTTCAAGTTTGTAGAGAGTAAAGATATTACTCTGCAGTTGTAATCTCCTGAGACTGGGTATATTTGCTTCACCTCTGAGCCTTTTCTTAACAAAGACAAGGCCCAAGATCCGGTAGAGAAAGCCAGCACACAGCAGAGGGAGCCCTCAGGCCCCCAGTTGAGCAGCACAGGAAAACAGGAAAGAAACGCTATTAGGGCTAGAAGAGTGGGGGTCAATATGTTGCAGTTCTGTTTGGTCTCCAACTCCCTCTCACACACAACCCTTTCAATAAAGTGAGAGGTATATTTTTTCTAAAAGACTGTTGCTCGTCTTTATTGTGTCGTCGTTATGATTCTGCATGCAGATGTATATGTATTATGTGGCTATACAACAAAATGAGCATTTCAGGTGAAATCATTTCAAAAATCGTAGATTTCGTCTTGTTTTTTGAAAGAAAAGTTTAAATGAAATAAATGAAAACAAATAGGTAAAGACTTATCGATCGATTGATTGATTGATATATTCGATTCGAAATTCTCTGAAAGTTACAAAATATGATATCTGAAGAAGGCCTGGGTGATATACTGACCGAAACGTTGTCTGGCAACGCTGATGATAATAATAGTTTGAATAATGTGAAAACTGGGCTCAGTTGATAACATAAATATTAAGAGTTGCAATAAACTTAAAAGCAAGAAGTTTGAGTATGAGATAGAATAAGAAATCGATTGATATTTTGATTCAGTGAAAGGTTTTAACGACATATCATCCCTTCTTGGGTTATTTTATTCGTACATGATAGGGAATTGTGTTTATTGTACATTCATATATTTAATGTTGTATCTCTGAATTGTTTGCTCATAGTTATATGATATCCTGTAATCCTATCGAATACTTGTCTCAGTCGATTCGGGGGTGGGCTACTGAATACTCCGATTGCATCACTGCAGAAGGGTGAGACTCTCTCAACGAGTGTCCTTGATATGTCACTAAGCAATCTGAAGGTGAGTCTCCAGTAATGCTGGGGTTTTCGGGAATGCAGAGTCCAAGGTCCACTCTGATCTGGAGTGGTGGCACCAGATCCGGCACCATCTAAGATTCAAATAAAACTAAACTGTGTACTCATGCTAAGCTGAATTGTTGAACTACAGTTTCTAATTCAAATAGAGGAATTTATATTGTGAATTGAATAACCATGACCAGAAAATTCGGCAAACACGTGCGTACGACATACAGAAACACTGGACAGCTGTTTCGATCTTATTAGGACTCATCAGCAGTGTATGCTGTGATCTCCACCCGAAAAGACCTAATAAACCAGCCCGTGGTATAATGGTTATCGTCGTAGGAAATGAACACGGCGACACGAGTTCAAATCCTGGACGAGACTGATTGTATTTCACATAGCAATAATACCCTTGGGAAAGATGTGGAGGTATTATTGTCCCTCCAGAATGGATAAATAGTAGGGCAGACTAGGTTCTTCAGCCTTGGTGAGGCAACTAGTCTAGGAGAAGGAAAACTCTGAATTCAAACCTGTTAAACTCCACTTAAAATTGACCTTGTGTCATATCCTGCCGAGCGGTGGGGTCGGTATATATATATATATATATATATATATATATATATGAATTTACCAACCCCTCCGCTTCGGAAGGATGTGACGCAAGGTCAAGTTTTTCAGCGGAGCTTAGCCGGTTTGAATTCAGAGTTTTCTTTCTCCAATGCTGCTTGCCTATCCAAGGCTAAAAAATCCAAACTGCTCTACCCTTTTCCAAAAGCTGAAGTTAGAATAATTGGATTCATAGCTTTGCCAAGGGAATTTGTGCTGTATGAAATGCAATCAGCCCTTGGAAAAGTATGAATCCAATTGCTCTCCCTCCAGCTATGGGTAGATAATAGGAAAGACTGGAATCTTCAGCCTTGTTGAGGCAACTAGTCTAGCAGAAGGAAAACTCTGAATTCAAACCTGTTAAACTCTGCTTAAAAATTGGCTTTGTGTCATATCCTGCCCGAGCGGAGTTGCTGGTAAATAGGGTAAATAGGGTAAACCAGCAACCACAGATTGCAGACCTGAAACTCTACAACTGAACCCTCAATCCATATCGCGCAAAAGTGACACCGAATTAACTAGTCATGGCAACTGCGTGTCTAATTAACCTGAATGTCTCTTGCAAGTTACATCAGTACTTTTTACAAAGGACACGGTCAACTCTAGTGCCACGTCTTCCTAAGAGGATTATAAATACGCAGCCGCTTAATTATCATCACCCCAAAGGCAAGGATATAGATCTACATTTTCTTTTTTTGTTTTGAAATACAGGAATTTAAAATAAATGTGGCATTAAATGACCTACAATTATTGATACGCCATAAAACCAACTAAACTTATCCGAGACAAATGATATGGATATAACTGTATGATGTCAATCTTACGTATCTAATAATAATGATTATACAGTTGCAAATAATTATCTTTATTTCAAAAAAGTCAATTTGGCACACTGTAAATTGTTTTTCTCGCAAATAATAATAATAACACTGGTTTACAAAAAAATTAGGCAAGCACAAAAATACCGGTTTTTACCTAATTTGAGGGTACAGAATTCAAATTTGAAATCCGTTTTTACTCATCACCTCTAGTTTTTTAGATATTCATAGTGTGCATAGTGTGCATTTTGTGCATATACAGTGCATAAAGGCGTATATGAATTCAGGGTTAATTCTAATATTGTGAGACTTATGGCTTTTTTTTAGTTATTATGCACTAAATATAAGTGATAGCATTACATTATATATATATATATATATATATATATATATATATAGTTAGAGTTATATATCAAGACGGACTTTAACAGTTAAGGCAGCAGGTCTCAATCCACACTCTGGCAGTCATTGGAAGAGGTTGTCTCGCAGGCGGCGCAGGAGGTTGGTGTCCCTCAACTATCGTGTTGCACATCTTTTGGGTTACTAAATATTAGTATTACATTTTTCATATGCACATTTAGTTTTACTTTGTTATATTTTCAGATTCTCCAATGGCTTCAAGCACGTCAAAATGTCGAGGATACCTCAACAAGGCCAATTCTTTCTGCTACGTGTGTAAGTAAAGATTGTAGCATCAAGTAACTATTCAGTTAAAAAGTTAAAACTGGATATTTTATTTCTTCATCAAAATCTGCTGGGGCTGAAGAATACACTAACTACATCTCTGCAGAGGGGTAAGACTCCCCACCAATGACTGTCCTGGATATGACACAAATTAATGTGATATTGAGGTTCCAGTAATGCTAGGGCTTTGAAGAATACGGAGTACCCCTTCAATGCCATTGCTCCGAGGTCCAATCTGGCCTAGCGTGGTAGCACCTGATAGGGCTCTATGTATGGGTTAAATAGAACTAACGACATACTAATGTTAAGTATGTTGTTTGAATAAACTGAATAGCTTGAAAAAGAAATGTTTTTGATAATTAAACAGTACTTACATTTAAACTGCGTGCGTATGTTAAACTGAATTATTTCAAAGAGAACTGTTTTTTGACACTGAAACTGCATTTACACTAAACTGAATTATTTAATATAGAAGTGTTTTGACATTTAACTGTGTGCAAAAAAAACTCTCCTTTTGCTTAGCTGAATTATAACACCTTGAATAAACTGAATAGCTTGAAATAGAAATGTTTTTCACCATTAAACTGTACTTACATTTAAACTGCGTGCTTACGCTAAACTGAATTGTTTGAAATCGAACTATTTTTGACATTGAAACTGTACTTACACTAACTGAATTGTTACATATAACTGTTTGAATAAACTGAATTGTTTGAAAAAGAAATGTTTTTGACAATTGAACTGTGAACTCGGGCTAAACTGAATTGTTTTAAATAGAACTGATTATTTACATGAAATGGATTTGGCGATAAATAACCCACAAAGGTTGATATGCCATAAAACCTAACAAACCATTCATCAAGAGTTGAGAATATAGCCTTCTAGATACTTTTGTGGTCAAAAGAAAAATGACATTTATAATAAACAAAAACATTTTCATTTTAAACCTAATACAGTATTTAATTTTGGATTAAATGATCATCTGAAGCACATATATATATATATAATTTGGGTTCAGATGATTTTGCATACCACTAAGATTAGCTACGTTTTCGGTGGAAACAGAATTTTGTTTAAAGTGGTGGTGGCTCCGTAGTGTCGTCGGTGGTGTTTGTTGATGTTTACAAGAAACATCAGAGGAAAATTATTTTCACCATGTTTTCATGCTTGGCATATTTCCTGGGATTTGAGATTTGTTCCATAGAATTAGAAGTAAAACAGTCAAGTTGATTCCATGTATTTTATTGGACTTAAGTTTTGACAAATTTAAAATTTCACTGAGTATGTGTGGGATATGCTGCTGGCCGGATTATATTTCTTTCTGTCACACTCAACAAACACATCTGAATAATGAACATTTCCAGAACGGACATGGAGAAAAGGACTCACGCATTAAATCTCCATGAAACGTTACATAATGCCCGTTGTTCAGGTAAATGGAGTTGGTTGGAGGTGGCTTTTTAGTATATTTTTACTTGAATGTTCAGTCCATATGCATAAATGTATACACATAAATAAGCGAATTCTGGCGAAGGAATTGTCGGCCGCCCCTAGCGTAATGCAAAGCTCTTCGTAAGAATTGAGCACTCTGGTAGCCGATAGGGTATTATTAAAAAAATGTAAACAAAGGCTGCTGCTGCTGTTGCTAAAAGTAAAATACCTTAAAATTCCCTTAGCCAACGTAGTCCGCTTGTAGCTGTGTGGTCTGAAACCTTAATCTATCGTAAAGTTAGACGGGTTTCGATCCCGGCTTCGAGCGTCCTGCGGGTCTAGCCACACTGAAGAGTTCTGATAGAACGAAACAGTCTGTCTGTGGATGACAATATATATATATATATATAAATATATATATATATATATATATATATATATATATATATATATATATTAGCATGTGTGTTTGCATCTAATCATATGGGTGTATTTAGTAGTTAAATCAGACATATCTTCTCATTCTCTATCAGTATGTCTATGTATTTTTCTGTCCCCTCTCTTTCCGTCTGTCTCTCTCTATCTCTCTCTCTCTATATATATATATATATATGACAGAGACAGAGATAGTGAAAGATAAGTAAAGTTTGATTTAACTAAACGAACATACACACACATAATTATTCGCACATACACGTAAGCATATACAGAGAGATAGATAGATAGATTGAGAGGGATAGAGAGTGTGAAAGAGAGAAAATAAGGGAGAGAGAGAGAAAAAGATCTTAGTTTGATGATCGCATTAGCAGAAAAACTGATATTAAGTAAGGGCGTATTACGCTGTATTTACGCGTGCTCTATCACCGATATTGAGCAATTTTTATTTACAAATATACCAAACAATTTAAGTATATATATATATATATATGTGTGTGTGTGTGTGTGTGTAAATATGTTTGTGTGTGTTTTCCTGTATATGTTTGTGAGTCTGTCTGTGGTGTGTGTAAGATATGCCTATAAATCTACGAAATGCATTTGTGGTTATATATTTGTATACTACCATAAATGATGAAAGGATTATAGATGATTCATCATTTGCAAATACGCCTGTGACCGTATTTTCCACGGCTCACCTACTGCCGCCTGATAAATGACCTCAATCCTAAGGTGTGTTTGTTTATATAAGAAGACCGACCACTGATTTTAGTTAAAAATGCAAAAGACATTCTTCAGTCCCCCCCTCCCACAAAAATATGAATTCAAGATTACTCACGTATTCTTCATTTTATTTAATCTTCGAATGATAGTGGATGAGGTACAAGATACTTCTTGAAATGGGTGAAGGATGAAGATAGGGGCGTAGTTCAGTTTTCTCTTTGCCCCGGATCTAAAAGTCAACTGCTATTGATGGTTTATTGAAATGCTACCGTACCTAGGATAGGTAATACCAAGGCTCTTGTCCGACACAGTTCTAGCAGACTCCCGAACGTTCCTTTGGAAATATCAGGCCCTGATTTCCGGGAAAGAACATGGCTTTTTTCCAGTTCCACCTTCAAGAAAATAACGTAAAAATAATACCTGTGGCGGTAATAGCACCGAGGACTTCAGTTTATTATATACCTTAAAAAATTAACAAGTTAATTCCCATCCATAAATCCTTCTCCCTTCCTGCTATCATCTATTAAAATGAGCCTACCTCCAAGATTTTTTGACAATGCATTTTAGAGTACTTTATTTTCACCTTCATGTATACACATACATACACGCTACCATTAAGCCCATATAGATCCATAGAGATATGTTCGCAGCCAGATGAATATACATGCAGATAAGCTATGTTTATATACCCACGTACTCATATAGACATGTTTACACCTACGCTTTTATGCAGATTTGCATCTAGATATGTACAGCAAGACAAGGAAGAGCTGATAGTGTCTCGTGCTTAACTATACCCAAAATGTCTATGAATGAATCTTATCATTTTGAATTTGGCATGAGATTCTAAATGTATTCTTTGATTGTATCCTTTACAAACTTTATAAAAATTTGTTACCAATCAGAGAAAATCTTTCTGCACATGCGTGAATAGGAGTGGATGTTGACTTAAACATCCCCGATAATATACCACTGCAAGTTTGCTTTGTAGTGGTTACCATTTATTTGGTAACATTTGGTACTATGGATGATATCTACTCCCGCCCAGGCTTACAGAAGACTAATGTTAACATTAGTATATACAACATACTAACATAGAAGGGTAAAGTAAAGTTTGTGACCCAAGTCGACGGTGACCCGAAGGTTCCCTTTTCAATAGCTACCACACAGAGGTATAGTAGATGGCGCTACTCCATTCCCTGGATTGTGCTACTGTACCCTTGATACTTAGCTTATAGTGCTGAGTGCTAAGCAAAATGGCATCAAGTACCATTTATTGAGCCTTTGGTATGACTCGACCTGGGATTGAACTCCGGACTCCTGGACCATTGGTGAATACTTTACTCATGAGGCCAATTCCCAGGTCTAGTCATACCAAAGACTCAAGAAATGGTATTTGAGTCCCCCTTACTTAATACTCAGTATTATAAGGTATGGATCAAGGGTAAAGATGAGCAATCCAGGGAAAGGAATATCACCTTCCCATTTACCTTGGTGTTGCAGCTATCGAAAAGGGAGCTTTCGGGTCACCCTTGACAACGGTCGCCAATTTAACACAGAAGAAACGAAAGGTAACCCAAGATAAGCTCATATATACCTGCAGAATATTTGATACATGCATTTAAAATTTTTTAGGAAATATTGCAACAATAGAAAAACGTATTCCAATGGAGGAAACGGGTGTATTATTACATAAACCAGCAATATATAAAAAGTGACACAAAAACTGATAAAATATAACTTGCTGTTTTGGTTGGGGACAAAGACATGTTAAAAAGAGACAAAATCTATAGTCTATTCCACAACAGAGACTAACATGTCACGACTACTTCGGTCGAAAAATAAGAGACGAAAATGCCCCAGAAATGATTTTTGTATTCTCATGTGACAACAGTGTCCTAAGACAGGCACCACCATAATTCAAGGGGTGTCATTTATTCATCGTATCTCTCTAATTTCTTCGGTTTTGTTCTTTATTTTAACTGCATTTGAATTCCTTATGTTTTTTTTAAAATTAGAATTCTTTCGATATGTAAAGATTTGGTTACAATCCAAATACTTTCAATACTTAACAGAATTTGAAAAAAAATCAAAATTATCTTTGTTTAAAATCATTTGCTTGGACAAATTTATATCATATCCAGTTTGCATATCAAATAAAAATAATTTGTAAATTTGTTTAAAACGTATTATATCATCTATTGTATCCATATTCACCAACCCCTCCGCTCAGGCAGGATATGACACAAGGTCATTTTTAAGCGGAGTTTAACAGGTTTGAATTCAGAGTTTTCCTTCTCCTAGACTAGTTGCCTCACCAAGGCTGAAGAACCTAGTCTGCCCTACTATTTTACCCATAGCTGGAGGGAGAATCATTGGATTCATACCTTTCCCAAGGGTATTAGTGCTATGTGAAATACAATCAGTCTTGTCCAGGATTTGAACTCGTGTCGCCGTGTCCATTTCCTACGACGATAACTATTACACCACGGGCACCTCCGTCATCTATTGTATCTATTCTTATTAAATGATTCTTTATTGCTTATATTCATGGTTTCAGGTAACTGAATTCCTTAGTAAACAATTGTAATGTCAAGTAACTATTCAAGATATAAGTATTCTGCATGGTAGCAAGTATTTCTTTCTTTCATAAAATTGTCTAATAGTTCTGTATGACCCATACCAGTTATTATTTCTCGTGGTTTATAGCAATGGAGGGATACTCCTGACCCCCCAAACTTTCTAGAACTAGAGCCTCACGGCTACATGCAGTTTAATCTCTTAGCCAGGGCACTCATTTCCTTTTTTAGTGAGGGTCTTACGACCTCTAAACAGTATGGATCAACCTATGGGAAACCTTGCCGACTGGGCTAGTCACTGAATGAGTCCCTTAATTGTGTGACTGTCGCATTTACAATGGCCAAGTAACCATAGCAAATGGTTTTCTCCGAGGTTCACAACGATCACAAAAGTCTGTCAAAGCCTCTAAAATCAAGCTTTAGCTGTCAGCGTCTTTGTTATTCTTCTAAAGTTTACATATTCGTTAAAATTCCTCCAAGGAGATTCGAGAAGACTCGAGGAAGCGGCTGTTGGCGATACTCAAATAATATATAACAGATAGCTATCAAAGGTTTTACGCAAAGCTGAGATTATTATTTGAGGTTTTAAAAGAGATTAATGTGAAGTGTAATAAAAGTACCAGTGAACCAACTGCGGTAAACTTAATAATGTGCATTTGTGTATGTTTGAATATGCGTGTGTCTATGTATGTGCGTGTGCGTGTGCGTGTATTTGCGCGTCTCTGTAAAGAAAAAGAAATGGTGTATTTACTTTCGTTATCTTCAATGAAAATAAACATCGATGCATAAAGACACTCCCATACGTAAAGACGTAGATATAGACAGTGAAACTGGCTGACATACAAATAGTTAAATAAGTATTTATAGATAACTAGAAAGTCTAACATCATCACAAAGAACAAAATCAACAAAGTTTCTTTCCAAATTAGATTATATTTATAGAGGATTTTGTAAAAATAGTATTCGCTGCCATGTGACTATTGTTTTCAGGCAATGGAATATCAATGTTTATAGAGTCTAATGACAAATACGAAGAAACTGATGAATACAAACGCACGCACACACACACACACACACACACATATATATATATATATATATAGCACAATTTGATGGAGACTCAAACTCGGTTAAGTCGTCATAATAAATTTATTTCGGCGGAGAATATTATTGCTATACTCTCCGTCTCGTCAGATGACCCTTTAGATGCTTCTCTCCTGTCGCAGAGTAGCGAATGTGGAGTTTCCGTTCGTATTCAGAAGATAAGATAAGGTAATAAAAAAATTGAAATAAAATAAAAATAAAAAACAAAAATAAGAAAATAAAGATTTAAAAAATAGAAAAAAGAATAAGGTGGAAATCAAATTACAAATTATTTCATTAATAGGTATGGACAGAGGGGGTTTATATGTTATGTGGTAGAAAGATTAAGAAACAGGAGTGGAATTAATCTACTGGTCAGTCCCTTTTAATTTTGCGTTCTTGTAGTAGTTCCTCCTACTTGGCAGGTGTGATTTTGTGAACAGACTAAGATCGTTTAACTAATGGCTATCGCATACATGATTTACATTTATTCCTAATATATCTGTTAATTAACTCAGCTGTTGCCATCCTAAATATTCCTCTTGTTTCCATTAGGACCGAAATAGTTAAACCAGATAAGGTGGAGACATTCTATATAGTCGTCAAGAGTTTTTTAATTTACCCTAAAAATGGTCAAGGGGAATTAACCTCTCCAGAATCACAGGCCCTTATTTTTTGATTAATATTCTACGTTCATCTGGCCCTTATCTATCTTTATCTTTCTTTGTCTTGGTGATATCTGTTATTGGGCTGATCTCTATTAGTTTCTAATACATCTTTATCAGTGGACTGGTGTTCCAGTGGTTCCCAATCAGGATAATTTAAATTTTCCGCTATGTCTGCACTTAAAGACGAGCTCATTTCTCTCGTTAAGCACACCAGTCTTCTTTACCGAGCCATATCTAATAATGAGATGCACCTCATACGAAATCAATTTCGTTGCGCTAGGCATTTTACTAGGATGGATGGTAGTAGGTTAGCTGTGCGGTTGTTTTTGGTTTCTTTGCTTAATGGGATGTCAATCTTCATGGACTATTCGATGTCAAAACTGTCTTTGTAGAACGGTAGAGTTACGATATAACCTATAGCGGGAGTTATAAGCGGACTTATAACGTTACGAAGATTTTAATCCGAATGTAAGCGCAATAGCGTCGTTAGAGATCGAACTTGCTTACTGCGATGTAAGAGTCCGACAAGTTATTTATTACGCCATGGAGTCCTCCTCCCATCAATTTACAGAGTGTTTCAAAGTAGTAATACCCTAGTCATAAACATAAGGAACGTTTTAAACTCTAAGAAAATGTTTATCTAGAAGCAGATGACTAAAAATCAATCCGTTTTTTGTTTTGTTTTTTTGGTGGGGGGCATCTACGATGGTTGTTAATACATTGAAATACGGAGAAATAAATACGCCATCTTACAATGATCTGTTCGAAAATAGGAATTAACGTCGGCCCTGGACACTTTTCGTTATGAGCATGTTTGTAACATTTGCAGTAGGTCCCGTTTGACCAAAGACTGTTTTGCAAGGCATATGTAACCTCATGAGAACACACAATCACAAACTGAATTTACACAGGTCCTTGTTTAGCAAACAACAGGAAATCTGCGTCAGTTACGTCACAAAATATGCGTGTATGCAGAAGCCATGAGAACCCATATGAGAGAGCACGAAATTAATATCAACATAAAAGACAGTTATTTTACTCGTCACACATGTGGTAGCGTTTGCAAGGGTGAAGTTGACTTCAAAAGTAACATGAGTGCTCATTGGTACTCTTTGAGAAACGGCCTTCTTTACAAATGAGTGGAAGTCAATATATATATATATATATATATATATATATATATATATATATATATATATATATCTGTGTGTGCGTGTGTGAGTGTGTGTGTGTGTGTGAGTTTATATAAATTTGCTTAGATTACGTACTGTAAACGTCAACAGTTTAAAAGAAAAAGGAATTGCTTGACACTAAAAAAGGTACTATTTACCAACCCCTCCGCTCGGGCAGGATATGACACAAGGTCAATTTTTAAGCGGAGTTTAACAGGTTTGAATTCAGAGTTTTCCTTCTCCTAGACTAGTTGCCTCACCAAGGCTGAAGAACCTAGTCCGTCCTACTATTTACCCATAGCTGGAGGGAGAATAAGGGGGTTCATACCTTTCCCAAGGGTATTTGCCCGAAAGTGAACGTAATAGCGCGACTGGAGTACGAACTCGCGTACTACGATTCCGCAGTGCATCGCTTTAACCATTACACCACGAGGACACTAAAAAAGGTAAGAGGCAAAAGATAGCCTGGGGAAACTATTATTGATGCAGATTACGTAGGTGGTATTCTACTTCTTTTAACTGCAGCTGATCAAGGCAAATTTCAGCTTAATAGCCCGGAGCAAGCGGCAGTCTCTAATTGAACTTAGATGAAACAGATTGTATGTGTAGTATTCAATAAAGCACCCTCTTCTGATTAAATAACAAGCCTCTGAAATTGTTAAACCTCATCATATACCTCGATAACAATATCTCATCTACTGAAATTGATGTCAACATAAGCATAGGTAAAGCATGGACAGCAACTGACAGATTATCGATATACAAAGATCTGATCTCGAAGACAAAATAAAATTGGAATTCTTCCAAGTTGTAACGTGTCATTCATCATCATCATCATCGTCATCATAATTTCGTGCCGCCAGCACGGATATCCCTGACCGTCTCTCGCTACTTCTCCCTATCATTCATCGCTTCTGGCAGGTCTTCAGGGCTACATCCCGTATCCTCACATAGCTGCTGTATGTATGTTCGAGCTGGTCGTCCTGCTTTTGCTTGGCCATATGCGGGGGTCCATTGGAATATATCACTGATGAGTTCGTCCTTGCTTCTCCAGCTGTGTCCTGCGTGTCTGGTTCCTCTAGCTTGGATAGTTTTCGAGACTGGAGGCAGTTGACCGTATAGTTGGTGCCTTGTGGGGTGTTGCCGCCAGGACTTGTTCAATATTGCTTGCAACATTCTTGTGTAATTGCCGTCTAGCTTCTTCTTCAGCCGTTTAGTTAGCGTCCATGTAGCTAACATATACCATCCATATAGCAGTATCGATACGACCGCTGCCTGGAAGAAACTGCGTTTCATTTTATCGGTCAGGTCTGATTTTCATATGATCGAGAGCCTATCGATAGCCGTCCATGCTTTCGTTGGTCGTGTGTCGATGTCTTTTTCGGTCGATGAAACGGCATAGCGTTACTGGCAAATACACCCAACCAAGCCGAAACACTACTGCATAGTTTGGAACGAGCCACTGCAAGCATTGGACTTCATGTCAATGTGCACGAAACTAGTAGACAAATTCACCTACCTAGGAAGCAGCGTCTCATCAACGTGTCATTACTACTGTATAAATGTATCACCTAGACTCTAACAAAACGCTTTGAGAAAAAGCTTAATGGGAATTACACGAGGATCCTATGTGCTTTTTTAAAACAAATCCTTGAATCAGCACCCTAAAAAGGGCAGCTGTACTGTAAATTACCTCCTATCTCACAAACCATCAACGTAAAAGAAACAAGATATGCTGGGAACTGCTGCTGATATAAAGGAAAACAATTAAATGACGTTCTCAAATGTACTCACAACCTTAGACACACCAGTTTTGGCCAACCAGCAATAAATATACGTCCTTCAGCTTGTGATAATACTGGATGACATTGGGAGGACTTCCCAATAGCGGTAGCCGTAAAGGAAGGATGGAGAGGAGTCATGTGAATCTTTGCTATCAGGATACATTGATGATTATGATGATGATCATGATTATCTTCAGGTGCAGAATTTCTGATATAATGAAAATTCTTCTGAAAATGAAAAATAATTTTACCCACATGTCGAAGGCCGAAGAATTGATCGGCATAAATCTATATTTTAGAAATCATGTTTAATAAATAAAGAGTTAGTCGTCCGAAAAGCTATAACGTAATATCCGAAGTAGCCTTAAAAATGACCGTCTTATAACATAATAATACTTCTGGTAAAAAAATATGGAATTAGCACGTTCAGAGGAAGTTCTCTGTCATCATTTTATTCTACTGTAGAAGAACTTAAAAACCGATAAAAAGATTTCATCTAATTGTTGAATCTTCTGGATCTAAATCTGAGTGAAAATTTAGAGTAGACTTCATGTTAAAATCATATATGTGAAAGCTTTATCCACCAAAGACGATCTTTCCCTGCCAATCGATTTGATAACGGATATCGCTTTAGATTAATGAAATAATACCTAAAAGAATTAAGACAACGAAAAAACATCGAGGATGGAAAACTAGGGAATAATTCTATTTTTTTAAATTTCTGAATTATCTATTTTTCTTCTATATTAAGCAGTCCACTCTGTTGGAACAGAATAGGGGTGAGACCCACCCCCGCGAGTGTCCAGTATATGACATTAAACCAACTGATGCCGATACTTTAGCTTGGAGATTTGGAAAATGTACAGTTCTCTTCGATTGCCATTGTCCCATGTCCACTCTGACCAGGAGTGGTAGCATCTGCTTTGGTCGTATCTAGGGGCTAAATAACATAAACTAAGTGAGTAAACAAATGACTGATGTTAAATTGTGACTGTTATATAGCAATTCTTGAAAATATATGCATGCCAGAAAAGCGCTCGTGCTCGTTTAAGAATGTTATCAAGGAAATATTTTTACAAATAATATATAAATTTAACATATATGTATAAACAGTATTTTGAATTAAATAACCCACAATGGTTGATATGTCATAAAAAACAACCAAACCAAAATCTATCTTCAGTTATTTCCTAATATTTTTTCAGCATTGCTTTGACAAAAATTACACCAACAATTTCAATAATTTATTCTAGGTTGTTTTAGGTAGATTTTATGAAATTAGAATATTCAGCTATCGAATATAACTTGTTTTTCGACTTTTGCGCGATTAGTTTATTTACTGCTAAATAAATTCGCAAAAATGTTTTCTGTCTAATCTGTCATTAGTTTAGTCACTGCTAAATACAATATCAAAGTGAACATTTCTGTATGAGAGCTGAGTCCATATTTTTTTGACAGCGATAGTAGTATTCTAACTTGTCCGTGAAGGAGTCATTTTTGGGATCCCATCTTTGGTAAGATAAATCTGATCTGGATTATGAAGTGTTTAACGATTTAAAATCATAAAGATGCATTTTGTAATTATCTTGAAGCATTGCGCAAATTATTTTTTTTCTAACAATGAACATGATGCTGTGTATTCAATTTTTTTTTTATTTATTCATTTTTTTAACATCCGCAATCGTGTTCATTTAAAAAAAAAAGTTTTTGACGATGTAGATTTATTTTGAATTTAATTAACTATCAATTCCCATTGCAATTGCGCTCTAAATTAATTCAGTTCAAGAAAAGAAATTATTAAGATGTAATTTCCTTGTATATAATACAAACATGTTCGGTGTTTTATCTGCAGTTTTGTCAGTTTCTTGGTTCTTTTTTCATCGTATATAATTGGAGAGCATAATTGTTAAATTAGGGACGACATAAAATAACACGACTTTAAACGAACGACGAGAAAAGCCAACCAACCGTCTTGACCTTTATTGCTACAATAGCGATTACAATATTAATTTGTGTACTAATTGCATGCCTTGTAAATGATTATTTAACATATTTCACATCCAAAAATTAATCAACGATATTTTTAAGTAGAAATCAAATTTAAATAGCAATTATTATTATTATTATTATTATTATTATTATTATTATTATTATTATTTACTCTTTGAGAGCTTTTAACATCAGTTTTAACAGATCGTCTTTCACTGGAGGTTGAGTGACCGCAAGTCACCTCAAGTCACCTCAGGTCTCCAGGACTTTTTTCAGTATTCAGGCCGTTCTCAATAATGATATACTTTTCATAGTCTACACTTGTTTTCCTACATCCAAGTCCTCTGGTCCCTTAAATAAACTTTAGGCGTCCGTACCAAAAGCACCTATCACGATTGGTACAATAGTCACCTTTATTTTCCATATTTTTTTTTTCGATTCCCCAAGGTCAATGCACTTATCCTTCTTTTCACAATCTGTCAGTTTTATTCTGTGGTCAGCTAGGACAGCAAAGTCCACAATTTTGCAAGTTATCTTTTTTTGTTGTTGATTTTTATTAGATCTCGTCTTCTGGCTACGATTACATGATCTATTTGTATGTCAAAGACCTATAGGAGTTTATGTGTGTCATTTTTAGGACAGATTATGGGTTGTTCATATACTATTTATTCGTATAGTCAAATATAAATTTTCGAATGGATAACCTTGGCCACCCAGTCGTGTCTAGACTTAATCTCTTTCAGTGCTAATTTTCTACATTCGCTTATGTGATTGAAGGGTTCATCTCTGTCACCAAATAGCCTACATTTGTTATTGTTTTGCATCTTATCTATTCTCGCTTTGATATGACTGCTTCACATAGCATTGTTTTGTGCTACTTTTACGAGAGATTCTGTTTCTCTCTTGAAGATACCTTTTCTTAGCCACGTCCAGATTTTCTCGTGTGAGATGTTGTTTATTAGTTGTTTAAAACGCCCATAGAGTTGTTTGCTTTCCCTTTATTGTTTCTTAGTTATTGTCATTATGTTGTCTATCGTGTTTTCAGTATTGATTCTGATGGTTGTAATCAAACACACTTCGTGTTTTTTTTTATGTCGTCTTCGAGTCGTTGTATCGATGAGTTAACTCAGCCTTCAATGCTGGCAAAAGTTCTTCCCCACTCCTTTCTTGATACATATAGTCTGTCAACGTCGTCTCTTGGATGTAATGCCTTATGCATATTCATTAGTTTTCTTGTTCTTTGGTCCATTTGTTTAAGTTCTTCACTGGCCCACTTCAAAAAGTGTCCCGAACATTTAACGAGGAGTACAACCCAGGTATTTATTCCTTTGATAAAGTTTCTGATAAATAGTTTTGTCTTGAGTAGCTTACAAGGTCTCCCGACATATTCTCATTTTTTTTCATCTCCACTTTTTTAATGGTGTCAGCTCCAAGAAACCATAGTATTTGAACATTTCCTTCTCTCCAATCATTCTAATCTTGTCTTGGTTTGGTAATTCCATCCTGTCTTTTAGATGTCTTTTGCCACTTTTCATTACTAGAATGGTACATTTTTCTCTGCAAAATTCCATTCCTATGTCCTGACAGTATATTCTAACTGCATGTATTAGTGTTTATTATTATTTACTCATTAGAGATTTTCGCATCAGTTTTAGCTGATGGTCTTTCACAGGAGTTTGAGTGACAGCAAGTCTCCTCAAATATCCAGGACTCTTCTCAATATCCTAGGCGTTCTCAACAATGCTGTTGTTGAAAGGGACTCCACCCGTCCTCCAACCTCCAAGTCGCCTAGTCCATTTAGTCCTTTAGTTACTGTACCAAATACACCAATCACGATTGGTATAATCGTAACCATAGTCTTTTCAATTCACAATCAAGGACTAGATACTTATCCTTCCTTTCACATTTTTCAGTTTTATTCTGTGGTCAGCCGGGACAACAAAGTCGACAATTTTACAAGTTCTATTTTTTTTCGGTTGATTACTTTAAAGTCTGGTTTTCTGGCCGACATTAGGTGATCTGTTTGTATCTCAAAATCCCATAGGAGTTGTGTATGTCATTCACCAGGACTGCTGTTGTGTAATGTATATTCCATTTGTTCGTATGTTCAAAGTAAGTTTCCTCAAGTATCCAGAACTCTTCTCAGTATTCTGGCCGTTCTCAGTAATGTAGTAGTTTGGATGGTCTCCACTCGTCCACCAACTTCGGAGTCCTCCAGTCCCTTTAGTAATGCTTTAGTTACTGTTCCAAACGCACCAATTACAATTGTTATAATTGTCACCTGCATGTTCCATAGTTTTTTTTTACATTCCTTAGCAAGGTTGAGGCACTTATCCTTCTTTTCGCATTCTTTCAGTTTTATTCTGTGATCAGCCGGGACAGCAAAGTCGACAATTTTGCAAGTTCTCTCCTGTTTGTTGATTATTATTATGTCTGGCCTTCTAGCCGAGATTAGGTAATCCGTGTTTATGTTAAAGTCCCATGGGAATTTTTTTATATTATTATTATTATTATTATTTACCTCTCCTCTTCTTTCAACAAGGACCTACATTTCTCTTATCATCATCCCTCTTTCTTCCTTTTTTCTAAAATTCTTCCTGGCCAAATGTGATTGGCCAAACACTTTTGCTTGTCTACAACCAAATCTAATAATATCAATTGGTAAAAGATGTCTTTCACATCAGTTTCAGTGTTATTTCAAAAATAAATTCTTGTTAATTTCAAAATGGTAAAATTCACAAATAAAACTTCAGTCAGGAATGAATTACTCATGTTAATACGAAATTTAATTTTGCAATTATTTATCATTATTTTTTCTTTTTACTGAATGCACTCAACATCCCAATGCTATTTCATCATCTTTTATCACCTGGTTGTCAATCGTAGATAAAAGTTAATTAACATATATGCAAATAAGAATGTATTTGATAGAGAATTGTTCAAGATATCAAAATAATATTAATATTTCCGAAAGTACTTCTAATACATCGCGTATTTGGCTCTGTCAGCAAGGTTTATAATATGCTGATAAAAACATATGTCCTGGACATTACTCTAAACTGCATTTGATCGCAAGACTCACGTCCTGGATATCTGAAAAGTGAGAAGTGCATTGAGAACATAAGTGTCATTGCCATTACGTCCAAGTGTCCTCGTAGTGTAATGGTTAAAGCGATGGACTGCCGAATCGTAGTACGTGAGTTCGTACTCCAGTCGCGCTATTACGTTCACTTTCGGGCAAATACCCTTGGGAAAGGTATGAACCCCCTTATCCTCCCTCCAGCTATGGGTTAAATAGTACCACTACTGTTCTTCTAGGAGACTAGCTTTGGCATTAAATAACCTACAAAGGTTGATATGCCATTAAAAAAAGAAACCAAACCATCCAAGTCTTTTTTTGTAAGGATTCAATCTATGTCATACAGATCGGCGAAGAAGTACATCAACGTTGCCATTAAGACCAAGTCAATTCTCTAAGTGACCAATCTATGGGTCATATTGATCGGTCTGAAAATTGTGTGCATTTGATTGGAATATTTGATACCATATAAATGAAGACTATAATTAGGTGAGTTATAAATCTGTATAAAATATATTAAATAAACGTACAACTAAAACCTGAGAAAAGTAAAATTTTGATAACAACGGATGCACAAAAAGGCGGTACATCACTGCAGAAAAATATTTATTTATTGGATGAGTAAAAATAGAATTTTAACAGAGCCAGGGAAAAATTAAAGTTGTTTCTCACAAGATCGAGAGAAGATTATCACTGAAAACAAAATCCGATCGCGTGTCAAGTTATTTATTTGTTGATTCAGCGAAAGTTTTCTGTTTTCGCGCATTTTCTCACTCTCTCTCTCTCTCTATATATATATATATATGAGAGAGAGTAAAAAATAAGGAGATGGAAATAGAACCATACATACATGCATACATACATACATACATGATGGCTGTCCTCTCGGTTTCGAGCGTGACCACCTCCTTTGTCCCATGTCCTCTCTCTCCCCTTCCCTACCCACCCTTAAATTGCATGTGTTCGTAGGTGACTCTTCAGGCTAGCCAAAATGGAACAGATTTTGCTATGGAATTGGCACAACTGATCAGTTTTTTTTTGCAGTGATATTATTTGGGTGCAAGATAGATTTTCACCATTTACGCAGATGGCTTTTGAGACCAGCCAGTGATAGACACAATTTTCCACATAAATCACAGTTAGTGTGATACATACATACAGACATACATATATTTGTAGATTAATGATACATAACTTAGGGACAAACACAAAACAACAAAGTAGAAGACGTCAAAATTACAACAATCCTAAATACTCTCGCATTTACGCTTTATCTTTTGTTTTAACACGTGCGGCCAATAATCAGGGAGATCGGAGTTCAATCCAAGGTCAAGTAATACCAAAGACTCAAAAATGATTCCGCCTTACTTAGCATTCAGCATTAAAAGGTAAGGGAGGTAAGGCTAAAGTGGAGCAATCCAGGGAATAGAATAGCACCCTCCCCTACATCTTGGTGTAGTAGCTATTGAAAAGAGAGCGTTCAAATCACCCTCGACTGAGTATGCGTGCGCGTGTGTTGGGGGTTATTGTTTCTCAAAGACTTTAACACACACACACACACACATATATATATATATATATATATATATATATATATATATATATATGCAGCAACTTCAATATGAACGATAAACTCGTTCCGACCTTCCCCTGAGGCCAAGAAGTATAAACAGGAAATTTAGTAGATCTACCGGAAACTATTTGCCTGTCACTCTTGCATCTATAAGATTTATGCATGAAATCTTTCTTAACAATGAATACAGGATCATCATTGGATTTCTGATTCGAGAAAACGAAATTGATATTCGAATGAGGTTGGCTCATGATTCGTTTCAAATATGTCTATTGTTGTCAATAAACAAACACATACAAACACACATACTTGAACATGTACATACATACGTTCACACACACACACACACATATATATATATACATATATATATATATATAACAACCCACCTGTCTATATATATATATATATATATATATATATGGTGCTACATACTCTGGGTCGGGGCTGTAGAATATGCCGATTACAACACTGCAGAGGGGTAAGACCTCAAAACAAGGCCACCAGTCGGTGGTGGGCGGCAAACCATTATGCTTCAGTCCGTAACCAGGCAGACAAAGAGGTCACTTATTGTTGGCTTTTACGTTGCTAGACAATCTGTCGACCTCTTGAATTCATATGATTGCACCAACGATATTCTTTACATTGCTATCGTAGCAATCAGCCAACCCTATTTTATTTTAAAGGCACAAGAAAGATGTAGCTGAGGATCGATTACGCTGAGATAGCAATAGTTAAATCGTTTTAAACTGCAGGCAAATTATTGATTAATATCAAAAAGCACTAATAATATTAGAAAGTAATTCTTGAACCATTTATAAAAAAAATAACTATTGAGCTTAAACAGCTATTTTTGAAACAAACTTTATACAAACCAATATTTTTTTACACCAACGCAGATGGTTTTTCACTGGAGTTTGAGTGACAGCAAGTGCCCTCCAGTCGTCAGGACTCTGCACATGATTCTGACTGATCTCCCCAATATTATATTCAAGATGATCTTGATTCGTCTTCCGATTTCCAACTCATGTAGGTCACTTTTCAAGCTTATAGGGACCGCTCCAAGAGCGTTAATTACAACTGTTATCACCGATATTATCATGTCCCATACCTTTCTAAGTTCTCGGGCAATTATTATTATTACTATTATTATTGACTCCTTTAGAGTTTTTCACATCAGTATTAGCTGATGGTTTTTCACTGGAGTTTGAGTGACAGCAAATCTCCTCAAGTCTCCAGGACTCGTCTCAGTATTCTGGCCGTCCTCAGCAATGCTGTCGTTTGGATAGGCTCCATCCGTCCGCCAACTTCCAAGTCCTCCAGGCCTTTTAATAATCCTTTAGTTATTATGCCTAACGCACCAATGACAATTGGCACAATCATTACTTTCATGTTCCACAGCTTTTTCAATTCTCTTGCAAGGTCGAGGTATTTATCCTTTTTTTCACTTTCCTTCAGATTTATTCTGTGGTCCGCCGGGACAGCAATGTCAACAATTTGGCAGATTCTCTTTTTTTTTGTTGATTATTATGAGGTCTGGTCTTCTGGCCGGTATTAGGTGATCCGCTTGTATGTTAAAGTCCCATAGGAGTTTATGCGAGTCATTTTCTAGGACAGGCGCCGGGTTGTGCATATACCATTTGCTTGTATGGTCGAATTGAAATCATTATTTACTCATTAGAGTATTTCACGTCAGTTTTTGCTGATTGTCCTCTACAAAAAGGATCCCGAATATCTAACGAGGAGTACATCCCAGGTATTTATTCCTTTGATAAGGTTTCAGCTCGACAGTTTTGTCTCGAGTAGTTTTCTAGTTCTCCTGTAATATTCTTTTTGAATTTTGTCTTTCATTTCCACATGTTTGATGGTGTAAGCCTCCAAGATACCTACGTATCTGTCGGTTTCCATTTCTGCAAGCGTTCTAATCTTGTCTTGATTTGGTAGTTCCATTCCGTCAGTCAGATGTCGTTTGTCACTTTTCATTACTAGCATGGCACATTCATCTATTCCAAATTCCATCCGTATGTCCTGACTGTATATTCTAACTGCTTGCATAAGAGTTTCCAGTTCTTTATATCCGGCTGCGCATTTTCTGAGTATGGGAGTAAGTGGCATCATGGCAATTATAAATCGTAAGTGTGAGAGTCCATCTCTTTGAAATATACCTCTTTGGATTTTTTTCTTCGGGTAAGCTTCTTCCTCTAGCTGTCAATTCCACTCACCAGCTTTTCATAGTTTTCTCGACAATGTTTATGACCTCATGGGATATTTTGTACCTTTTGATGCAGTTTATGAGCCAGCTTTGCTGAACAATATCGTATGCCTTATTTTGTTATTAATCGAAGCTATAGCTAGATTTTTCCGTCTGGTCTTGCTCTCATTTTGGGTGTGTTGGTCTATGTCAAGTAACTCTACTGTGCCTCTTGATCCTTTGCGGAATCCTTTCTGTTTCTCAGAGAACAATCTGAGGTTTGTTAGCAAGTAGTATACTATCATTATTATCATCATTTTCCCCCTAAGTATTTTTCACATCAGCGTCAGCTGATAGCCTTTCACTGGAGTATGAGTGACATCAACTCACCTCAAGTCTCCAGGACTCTTCTCAGTATTCTGGCCGTTCTCAATAATGCTGTAGTTCTCAAACTTCCAAGTCTACCAGTCCTTTTAATAATCCTTTTTTTACAGTAAAGAAACTACCAATCACGATTGGTATAACCGTCACCTTCATGTTCCAAAGCTTTTTTCAGTTCCCTAACAAGGTCCAGGTACTTATCCTTCTTTTCACATAAACGTTAACTGATGGTTTTTGACTCGAATTTAAGCGACAGTAGGACGCCTCAAGTCTCCAGGATTCTTGTTAGAAGTCCGGCCGATCAAAATAATGCTGAAATTTGAATAGTCTCCACGCGCCGTCTTATTTCCAAGTCTTTCAGTCCCTTTTACCGATCTTTTGGTTACTATACCAAGCACACCAGTTTCAGCAATCACCGTCAGTTTTATATTCCATATTTTTTTCAGTTTTATTGTATTATATACTCACATAATAAATATGCTTATATACACATATACATATTCATGCAGGATACATACTGACGCAATAGATTAATCAGACGCAGTAATAAACGACGCAGGAAGACTTCGTTAACAAAATATGTACCTCTCACTTAATTGCAAGGGTTCGAAAAGGGTTACTCAGGGTTTTCGTGTGAGAGGGAGCTGGAGATCGAACATAACTGCAATATTTTGACCCCCAAACTTATGGACGTCAACGTTGTGTCTTTCTCGTTCTTCTTATGCTCAACCGGAGCCCTGGGTGCTGGGTGCCCTGGGTGCTGGCTTTCTTTACTGCATCTTATCAGCATCTTCTCTGGGCCCCAATTCATCAGGGCTTCCCGAGGGCCCCTTCGGCCGGGTGTGGCTTTCCTTACCACATCTTCTCTCCAACTCCGTCCGATCTTCAACTCTACTGCCAACTGCCCGCAACTCAACTGGGAACCCCCACTGGCTCGTCGAACTCAACTGAATTATATAATCGTTCGACGCCCACTCGAACTTTGAAATCGAATGTTTAATCGTCATCAAGCGGAAATAACTGTCATGCAGTTCAGAGGTCACTTTCTTCCAGTGCATCAGTCTATGAGTGTACCATGGGAATTTTTTAGCTCGTCCCATTTCATCAGCAATTTCCATCCACGCGATTTCCTCACATAACTGCCATTGGAATGTGTCACTTCCTTCCGGTGCATCACCTTGAATGGCATTTTGCTCGGGCCGAAGGTCAAAATATAGCAATTGCAAGGTCTATATAATTATCTTTCTTTTCGCTTTTTTTTCAATTTTAATCAAACCCTAGCCCACTATTCGACAGATTCTCTTTATTTATGTTGATTTTCACTAGGTTTTTGATAATCAGGCCGAGATTAGGTCACACGTTGGAATCTCTCAATTTCTTGTAGTTCTCACGGCAATCTATTTGTTTCTTATTGTCATATTATTATTATTAGTAGTAGCAGTAGTAGTTATAAGTTAATTTTGAAGGGAACTTTTACTGCATTATCATGAGCCATGCTTCTCGATGCGTAAGAATAAATTCAATTATTTACGTGCACATATGTAAATCCATTGAATGATTTCTATAAGCATAATTGTTAAAATGTTTTTAGCTTAGTGCTAATATGGATCCTCGACAATTCTTTTCTGTAAAAGGTAATGTTACTTGGAGAATTGTGGTTTCTTAGATTTATAATTAATTCTGTCTCGACTATTCAATTATCTACGCGTTTCCTTTGTTCTAAGATTTTTAAAAAATATTCAGCGAAAATTATGTCTATATTAACGACACACTTTAAAGGAAATAAAATGAGATAAATAAAAAGAAATCTCTCAGGATGTTGATATTTATTTTTAATGATTTGATAATTCTTTTTTATTCAATAGATATAAAAAAGAAATGCTTTATGAATGTATTTGCCTGCTGTTGCTGTCAGTTAAAAGCTAATGTTGATATTAATTTGTTGACACGAAATTGGAAAAATGACTGTGTAATTAATTATAATATAGGTCATGATAACGCCCGAATCCGGCATAAGATTCAATGAAACGATTCAGTTTAAAGAAAAAAATTCAGATTCACGAAGATCCTATCACAAAACCAAAGAAGTCAAGTTCATACAATAGCAGATAAAAAATATTTGCCCCAGTGAAAATTAATCTTAGTGACTTTTTTAATCGAACTTGAAAACAAATAAAAGAGATAAATATGATGCGCTATCACTGGGGCTTGGAAAAAGCTGAGAATATCCACTGAAGATGAGAAAGACACAAACAAAAATATTTACATACTATTGTACAATATTTACTGTCAAAATTTAGCTGTTAAGTTTATTAAAAAAATCTTTGAAAAAACGGTAAGTAAAAGCCATTCAAACCATCATTTTTGTAATTTGAGCCAGAAGTCTATCAATCTGAGAGATTTCGTTAGTTAGGTGGGGTTTATTTTTCATGGTTAAATTTTCATTGTCCCAAAATAAGTAACAACGTAATTTTTTTCGTTGAGTGACTTTATAATGAACACTCTCCGTAAAAAGTTATCTAAAGTATAAAAAGAAAGCTATGACTGGAATCGGGATTAGGGCTTAGCTATAGTCAAGAATAAATGATGATTTGGCATTAAATAACGCAGAAAGGTTGATAAACCATTAAAAGAAAAAAACATTAAAAAGAGAGCGTAGGGAAAAACGAAGAAATGGAAATTACCTGATAAACAACTCTTCATCTCGATTAAAAACACGAAAGAACATTGCTATATAAGACGTCCTCTAAGTATATTTCTTGCACGTAAATGTAACTATATTATGACCTGGGCGTAGTATATAATATACTGGACTGTAATGTAAAACTAAATAAGTTGCGACAGTGTGTTTACTCCAAATGGGAATGGTATGAACTCCCTTATTCCCCAAGGTTAAATAGTAACATTGCTATTCTTCTACAAGGATAGATTTAGCATTAAATAACATATAAAGGTTGATATGCCATTAAACAACGAAAGAGAAACAAAAGGAATTGAAGAGAGAGAATGAAATTCGCAATGTAAAAGAATTTTAAGTAAAGTTTAAAATGAAGAGAATGACACTAAAGCAAAATATAGTATTTAATTATATATGTTCTTTGTGGGGAGGGGGTTAGTGTGTAATATTGAATGGTAAGTTCTAACGGTAAGTTCCAACAGTAAGTTGTTTTTTTTCAGCAGAGTTCACGCGCTGAATTTTATCTTTCAGTTGATTTTAATGAGGCTTCTTATAAATTTTATTTTAATTTCAATTGAGACTTCTGTTAAGTTATCTTTTCTGTAGAATTCTGGAGATGAATTTTCTCTCAGTTGGTGTTAATTGAGTCCTTTTAATTTTCATTTAATTTCAATTAAGTCTTCAGTAAAGTTATCTTTTCAGCAGAATTCTCGGATTGAATTTCTTTCAGTTGTTTAACTTCGTAGAATTTCGGTAGTCAACTTTCGTTTGATTTTAGTTTTAATTCTTCGGAAGTTTCTTCCCTGTTTGAAATACTTATCGGCTATTCAAGAAGCGAGGGACGAAAGCTTTCTGTTGGTTATTTTTTCTGTCTTAACTGTATGGTCCCTGAGTTCGTACTGAGGGCCCAGTAGTAGTTTTCGACAATTAGTGAGAAGTAGCATTTTGGTGCCGTTTTATTTCGGATAACTTCTGCCTTTACCATTCTGGCCAAATGTAAGTGCCACACGTAGTTGTTTGTTAGAAACACATTTTTTTTACAAAACTGGATATGCACATTTTATGTCTGCACATTTACAATATCGAACAGCTTCTCAGATTAAAAAAAATAAGTTTTCTGCTTTGCAAAACTTCTTTTTTTTATCATGGAATAATTAGCCAGTTTTATTTATCAGATTTATGAATTGTCGTGAAGTTATTTTTCTTTATTATCAGAAGAGTCCATAACTTAATGCTTCATGCTTAAACTTTGGAATTTCTTATGTATGTATGATGTGCCCGTGATGTTCATGTATTGGGTAAGACATTAAACTGACTCTATTTGGGAGTTTACAACTCTGGATTTCTGACTTAAAGTGATAGTAACTGGTCGGTAACCATTTATAAGTCACAGAGATTCGTTTGAAAATTATTCGTATTAGATAGGCATATCTAAATCATAAAAGAATGTAAATATTTTTCTTCGTAACCTGTTTTAACACCAGTCTGAATGACAGCGAGTTTCCGTAGTTATGCAGGGCTTTTTAAAGTATTTTAACTGGTCATCTAGTGCTGTGGTTTGTTTAGTCTCTATTTCCAATTCTTCAGTCTTCTTTAGAAAAACACTTGCGGATCATTCCAAGTGCATCAGATTGGTGTCACCCTCACCTTTATGTTCCTCTGCTTTTTCACCTCTGTCACGATTATATATATATATATATATATATATATGTGTGTGTGTGTGTGTGTGTGTGTGTGTGTGTGTGTGTGTGTGTGTGTGTGTGTGTGTGTGTGTGTGTGTGCTACCAGCGCGACATGATGATGATGATGATATCTTGTTCCCAGTTATATAGGTAATAAGAAACCTTGCTACACAAAATTGTTGAATTAACAAGAGATTTGTTTTTGAATTTTATTAGTAGTGAAGAAGAATGTACCATAGGACCAACGTGTTGTGCTGAAAAGAAAAAAGTCCGCAGAAAAAGAAATATTCAAACTCGAAGGTAAGGGAAGAAAATATAGCAGTCGTTTATTATTCAGCTATGATCGCTGCAACTCGAAAAGTTCACTTTAGTTGCGTCCTTCTCCCTTCCTCTTGGTGGTGACGGGGTATGGGTGAGAGCTGGCTGTTTGACCGATAGGTTGTAGCAGACTTGGGTAGGACGGGTCGGGGCCTCGGAACCTTTAACGCACCCGTTTTGATAACTGCCTTTAACTCTGCCAAAATCTCGTTACTTGTTTTCTTACATAGAGATTTTGGAGAACAAATCGAAGATCACCGAATGTTCGATGTCACCAGAGAAACACGTGATAGTTCATCTGTGATTATTTTAAAATCACGTCTAACTTTGTAGGTCATTCTACCCGCATGCGCTAGTCTCGTGACACCTTCACTGATTGACGACAGCGCCCGTCCGTAATATTACAAGAAGTATTTGGCCTAAGAGTTCAAAATTGATTTTGTTAGACACCGTTTATTTTTTTCAGGCGTGCAGAGCTCATTTCAAGTACTTGGCTGTTTTGAAATGTTTGAACACTTGTATCAGTCATTAAAAGTATGTTTTTAAATTCTATAGGTAAGAAAATGTTGCACATAAACAAACATCCCGTTTGAAATTTTAAAAAAATTGTAACGATCATTCTGAGATTGAATGAATCTAATATTCGCTATAAAAAAGATATTATAATCTATCTAGTGGGAAGTGGGAGAATATTACCTTGCTGATATTTGATTTAATATTTGGGTCCACCAATTTACCCTTAATTTATTTAATACTAAGCTGTATTAAACAACATTTAGTATAACCTTACCTCTTATGTTTCAGCCTATACCCACGGTAACCTCACCGTGATAAAAAGAGAGTTAAACACAATATGATCCCTACAGGTTCTGCATGATACGAAAATATGTTTGTGCTGGACTATTTTACATTAGTCAACCTAAAAGAGAGATAGACTGAAGAAATACGTCAGCAAGTAGATCAGCTGACAATTCGTCAAAGGGCGATATCACTATATCGACTGTCGGATCTGCCATAGTTCTCCCTGAGTGTTGACCTAGGGATCTTGCTCCTATCTCTTAACATCCGTCCTAATATATATAAACTTACTATTTACGTAACTAGTAATTGACACGCCAGTTAAATACTTTCGTGACGTCATTGCCAAGTTCCAAATATCAGCTGATTCTAAACAATTGTTTATCTTAGAATATTAAATTACTGCTGATTCTAGAAAAACCGTTCATCTTCGAATTTGCTTATTATAACATGCTAGACATCTCCAAGTAAAACGTCCATACTCCCACCTAGACAGAGATATACAAATGAAATCCCGCAACTTTAAATTCCAAGTTTAACCCCAAAATAGTTACTTCTAAAATAATTAACTAAAACCCAAATTATTTTACATTAATGACTCAGAACTTGACACCAATCATTTTTATAATCAAACTGAAACTAAAGCCCGTTCACAAATTTAATTTCTTTATTTTATATTTATTTGGATATTGAATATATTAGATATTTCTAATTCTTATTTCATTTGCGTATCTTTTTAGATATGTACCCTTCAGTAAGACTCATAATATCATAGTCTGAATAGCTACAATAAAATAATTCAAATTCAGATGTAAGAAATAATGAAAATAAATGATTAAAACTAAATAAATCAATTGATAAATTAATATTATTATCAGACACGAAGTTTAAAAGATAATGTTAAGAGCCTCTTTTGGTAAAAATGCTTTTCTCTTTTTTCCTCCAGCAATTCTTTCAGGTGTTTGCTATTTCATTTTAATACCCTCAGAAAATATTTTACAACCAGTACACTCAACAGGACAACTTTCTTAGTTAATTTAAGATACTGATGATGGTTTTTCAATGTTAAAGATAAAAATAATACTTTATATTAACTTTCCATATTTAACATGCAATTAATCATCATAATTTTGATAAAAGACTTAGTTAAAGAATTTAATGATTGCTTCTTCATTGAAAATCTATGCCGACACTTTAGGCATAGGTTGCTTATGGTGTAATAGGAAGAACACATTTTAAAAATCTGTTTTATTATTCGATATATTGCTGTAGATTTTATTGATTTTTTTCTTATCTTTTATCCTCACAGTACATGATGGAGAACGTTAGACATAATAGAATTCGACAACTTGATAAAAGCGACTTCTTTATTGCAATAATAATTATTATCTGAACGCTCTCGAAATTGGTGGAACATTACAGCTAAGATACAGATGGCTTGTGTGTCAACCTTAAGAAAACTTGCACCCAAGTGTGTTCCAAATTATACATTACACTTGGTAAAACGGAATCAAAAATGTAATTACCCTTTGATACGTCAAAATTTCAATCAGAAAAAAAAAACTTAATGAGAAAAAGATTGTGATGTGAGATAGGGTTTGAAATTAAAGTGACGTTTAAGCACAGGATTTGTGTGCGCAAAAAGGTTTAAATAGGGTCAAAATCAAGGTAAGAGTTGTAAAAAAGAATAAAAAAACATCTATTTTTTTTCTTTTTCCTAAATGGTTAAAGAACATTCTTGAAAGAAGATATGCTTCAGATAAACGTCACTTTTAAAGCACAAATGTTCACTTCCAGGTCAGAGTATCAGATATATATATAATTTTATTTAAAGAATATTAATGAAACACTAGAATATCACCAGAAAATAAAATCAGCCTTCTTTCGTAATACTGAATATGACTGACAAAAATCAATGCTTACTTCCAAAAAATATCATGGAAAAGGGAAAACTCCCAGGTGAGGAACATGCGATTTACCTTATAAAGAAATGGTAAATAATATATTTGATACTGTTTAAAGCGCTGAATTTTCACTCCTGTGTAGTAGGCAACGCAGCGTAAAGATGAAAATAGACGGAAGATGGACGGAAAATATAAACAAAAGAAGAGCATAAGTGGTTTCACTAAACTGAAAGGCTAAGATTGAGTTGCTGCTTTACGCATTTAACCTCAGTTTTGGTGTGCGCTGGCACCAGCAGACTTTACTTAGCTCAAATGTACAACAATATTATTTTTTTTAATTTTCATGATTTAAGTGTTTTATCAAAACATATGTATATGGAAGAAAATATAATTCAGCTTTCTGTTTCATGAACAGAGAAGGTTTCACTGTCTATCAAGCAGTGTTCATTTTGTGCGAACCAGATAAGTTAAAACGAAGTCATCATCATCATCATGTCGCGCCGCCTGCGCGGATATCCCTGACCGTCTCTCGCCATTTCTCCCTATCATTCATCGCCTCCGGCAGGTCTTCAGGATTACAACCCGTGTCCTCACATAGCTGCTGTATGTAAGTTCGTGCTGGTCGTCCCACTCTTGCACATCCATGAGTGGGGGTCCACAGGAGTACATCGCTTATGAGCTCGTCCTTGCTTCTCCAGCAGTGTCCTGCGTGTCTGGTTCGTCGAACTTGTATAGTTTTTGTGATGGGGGGCAAGTGTCCGTATAGTTGGAGTCTCGTGGGGTGTTGTCGCCAGGACTTGTTTAATACTGCTCTCAACATTCTTGTGTAATTTCCGTCCAGCCTCCTCTCCAGCCGTTTTGTAAGCGTCCATGTGGTGCATCCATATAGCAGTATCGACACAACCGCTGCCTGGAAGAAACTGCGTTTCATTTTATCTGTTAGGTCCGACTTCCATATGATCGAGAGCCTATCGATAGCTGTCCATGCCTTCGTCAGTCGTGTGTCGATGTCCTTCTCGGTTGATGAGACGCTGCTTCCTAGGTAGGTGAATTTGTCGACTAGTTTCAGAGAGGCTCCGTCTAGTGTGGCAATGTTGCCTGTTTGGTTGTAACACATATATTCGGTTTTGTTTGCATTGACATGTAGGCCAATGCCAGCTGCAGCTCGTTCCAGACTATGTAGTAGTGTCTCTGCTTGATTAGGCGTATTCGCTAGTAGCGCCAAGTCATCAGCGTAGTCGGCGTCCGTGATTGTTTTTGCGGGGTACCTTTTGCTTCTTCTCTTAGTCAGCTGGAAGCCATTTTCTCTGATTTTGTCTATCGAAGTCCTAAGCACATAGTCTAGACAGATGATAAAGAGGTACGGGGCTAGTGTGTCTCCTTGTAGTACTCCTGCAACAATGTCGAAGTATTCCGTGTCTCCATCTGGTGAACGTACTTTTACTTTGGTGTTTCTGTAGAGAATCATTATCGCTGCTACGGTTTCTTTTGGTAGGCCGTAAGCTAGTAGGATTTGCTCCATCTTCCCTCTGTGTATGGAATCGAAGGCCTTGGTAAAGTCGACAAATAGTAATGTCGCCTGTAAGTTTTTTGCCCGAACGCCTTCCAGGATTCTACGGATGGTCAGTATTTGTGAGGTTGTGGATCTGTTTCTCCGGAAGCCATTTTGGTTTTTCCTAAGGATGTTTTCCATTTTGGGTTCTATGCGGTTTCGTAGTAGGGCATTGTAGATTTTGGCTGCTATGGATGTAAGTGTTATCCCTCGGTAGTTCTTGGCTAGTCCGAGGTCGCCTTTTTTAGGGAATGGAAGGATGCATCCCTTCGTCCATCGTTCTATCCTATTTTGACTATAGACTGCGTTGCATTGCCGGAGCAGTATATCGTCGAATTGTCTCGTCTTCCACACTTCTGGGGGGATCTCGTCTAGCCCTGCCGCTTTCCTATTTTTAATTCTTCTGAGAACCGTGTCGAGTTCTTCTTTGGTGAAAGGACCTAGTTTTACGTCTAATTGCTTACTAATAATTCTGGTGATGGGTTCATCCGTTATTTCCGGTGGGTTTCCTAGTAGATTTTTGAAATGCTGTTCCCACAGTTTTATTCTTTCTTGTTGGCTTGCAGCTTTCAATTTTGCTTTGGCTGTGCTCTTCCTTCCACTTACTTCGTTTATTGTTTGCCAGGCTATCCTGGATTGCCTATCTTCCACCGAGTCTCTAATCTTATCTATCTGATTTTGTACGTATTCTGCCTGTTCTTTTAGGTATATTCCTGTTAATTGATGTTGCGCCTTTTCTAGTTCTCGTGCATTTGTATTTGTTGGGTTCTGTTGATAGTTTTTGGAGGCAGTCTTCACGAGTGCGCGTTTTTCTCTAGCTGCTGGCGTTTCCCAAGGGACTCTATATTTAGTTCTAGGTTTTGTTGGAATACACTTTTCTGCCGCCTCCAGGTGTGCTTCTACAAAATTTTCATATTCGTCATTTGGGGTGCCTATTTCTACCTTCTCTTGTAGTGCTTCGAATCTGTTTCTTAATTCTAATGCATATTTATCTCTAATATCTCTGTTGTTGAGTAGGGCCCAGTCATAGTGCTTGGTCGTCGCTTTACGTGTGGCGTTTTTTCTTAGGCTTAGTCGTACTTTGGCCGTAACTATTCGATGATCGGAGGACACACCCTCGAAGGAGGAGTATGCCTCGCAATTCATCGCACTATTCTTCCATTTCCTGTTTATAAGGACGTAGTCTATCTGTGCTTTACTCTTATTCGCGTATGTGTAGGTCCATAATTTCCCCTCCCTTTTTTGAAAGTTTGTATTGAGGCAGGTTAATCTATTTTCTATCATGAAATCTATTAAATGCTGTCCATTCCTGTTAGACGCGTAGTGTAGGCTGTATTTGTTGTGTCTGTTTTTCCCGATTTGTGCATTCATATCTCCGCCAATGACTAGCAGGTTGTGTTTCGGAATGCTACGTACTAGGGAGGATAGATCTTCGTAGAAGGTGGCTATTTCGTTTTCTTCGCTAACATTGGTAGGGCTGTAGCAGGAGATAATTGTTGCTTTGGGGTTGCCATTAAACGTTGCGGCCATCGTCCTAGGTTGTATTCTCTCAATGCTGTTCAGTGTTTTTAACGCTCTCGGTCCTAGAAGTATTCCCACCCCTCCTACCGATGCATTGACAGAGTTTTTCCACGCCGATACAGTCACCAGCATCCATCCATTTCCAGTTTCGTGATACTTGATATCTTCGGTGTGCGTGTATCGGTGCTCTTGTATGCAAATTATATCTATCTTATGTTCTACGGCTGATGCAGTTAGCTCTGATAGTTGACCTATTCTATTTAGGGTTCTTACGTTAAATGTCGCTATCTGTATTGTTTGTTTGCATTTTAGTAGTTTTTGTTTGTGTTTGAGCTCTGTAGCTGATTTTTCGAACACCGAGGCCAGGGCTCCAACCTCAGCAGGACGCGCCCCTTTTTTACCCGCGCGAAGAGCGATGCGGTTTATGGATCTGGTTTGAGTACTAGTCATGGTTATCTTTCGGTGGCTGTTTTTGTTCTCATCTATAGAAGCCACTCTTATAGATGAGCAGCAGTAGTTCCCCGATCGAACTGGCAATCTTGAGCGTTAAGCCGCAAGACTCACACGTACAGCATGCTGCTTCCCATGTGTACGCGGTAGTAATAATAAAAAAAAAAAAAAAAAAAAAAAAAAAAAAATTCACTTTTTTTTTATCTTAAGTTTTAACTTAGTTAAAGTCCAGGACTGCTGGATGTTAAAATTCAAAGAAATTTTGTGGTATATTTCATGGTTATCTAGTAGTGGACAGACAGAGAGAGAGAGAGAGAGAGAGAGAGAGAGACACACAGAGAGAGAGAAAGAAAGAGAGAGGAGGAGTCAACTCTTTTATGGCTTTCGTCTTTAGCACGTGTTAGACTACATTTGAGGTGTTTTGGATTTTTTTTTTTTTTCCTTTCTTTTCAGGGGGGGGGCCATTTTGGGGGTTTTCTTTAGCAAATTTAGAAGTTCGCCTTCCAAAAGTAAAGTTTTCCTGAAAATTAACTCGCAAAAGTCTTCATTCTTCATTTAAACAACACATAATACAGCTTGAGATTTAAGACATTACTATTTTAAATCAAATGTGCATTTTTAAATGAATAGTTTAGTAGAATAAATTTACTGACCTCTGTGAAATAAATTCTGGAAACGGAATCACTTCCAAACGTATGCATACTATTTCAACAAATGAAGGATTAAATTATTACTAATTTTAGTATTTATATTAAAGGTTCCACTCCTATATCATGGTCAACTGGTGGTGGACAGACAGAGAGAGAGAGAGAGAGAGAGAGAGAGAGACACACAGAGAGAGAGAAAGAAAGAGAGAGGAGGAGTCAACTCTTTTATGGCTTTCGTCTTTAGCACGTGTTAGACTACATTTGAGGTGTTTTGGATTTTTTTTTTTTTTCCTTTCTTTTCAGGGGGGGGGGGCCATTTTGGGGGTTTTCTTTAGCAAATTTAGAAGTTCGCCTTCCAAAAGTAAAGTTTTCCTGAAAATTAACTCGCAAAAGTCTTCATTCTTCATTTAAACAACACATAATACAGCTTGAGATTTAAGACATTACTATTTTAAATCAAATGTGCATTTTTAAATGAATAGTTTAGTAGAATAAATTTACTGACCTCTGTGAAATAAATTCTGGAAACGGAATCACTTCCAAACGTATGCATACTATTTCAACAAATGAAGGATTAAATTATTACTAATTTTAGTATTTATATTAAAGGTTCCACTCCTATATCATGGTCAACTGGTGGTGGACAGACAGAGAGAGAGAGAGAGAGAGAGAGAGAGACACACAGAGAGAGAGAAAGAAAGAGAGAGGAGGAGTCAACTCTTTTATGGCTTTCGTCTTTAGCACGTGTTAGACTACATTTGAGGTGTTTTGGATTTTTTTTTTTTTTCCTTTCTTTTCAGGGGGGGGGGCATTTTGGGGGTTTTCTTTAGCAAATTTAGAAGTTCGCCTTCCAAAAGTAAAGTTTTCCTGAAAATTAACTCGCAAAAGTCTTCATTCTTCATTTAAACAACACATAATACAGCTTGTGCGTCCCCAATATATATATATATATATATATATATATATATATATACTCTTTGATGTTCACAAGAAAAGGTTTTTAGATATATCTTAAAAATTACGCCATAAACAACAAAATTAATGTTAAGTTAGAAGAAAATAAGTGTCGGTTACCTGTTGACGATGATAATAAAGTTACTTGCATAATAAACGAATGCTCTAAACTGACATAAAGGAGACACAGGAGTCGGTGTGAATGAGCAGGAATGGTATTCCATTGACAATTGCGCAATTTTTCAAGATTTTGGTCATACTAACAAATATTATGTGGGGGAAAAAAGGAACAGAATATCTCTCAGAAAATGAGTCGCATGAAACTATTTTGGACTTTGATGGTTAAATGGATCATCCTGTGCATACCAAAACTAGAATTAATTAACAAGAAAATAACTTGAAATCTTGCAGATTTTATTTTTCATGCACATTCCGGTGTCAAAATGGATGAGGGTGATAAGAAGGACGTGTATTTGGATGTTGACAGAGAGCTGTAAATTTTATTTAACATAGAGATGACGGTGATACCAATCATAATAGAAGCCCTAGGAACTGACCACAAAAAACTGAATAAACAGTAAATCAGGGAAAAAACAGCGTGTATCAAGACACGAGTACTGGTAAAATCGATAAGAAAAATTAGAAGATTCCTGGAGATATGTGGAAACATTTTAAAACTCAAACTCTCATGCAAAACTGCTCGATAATGCTAATGTAGAAAACTCGAAAGGAATTACAATAATAATGGTTTGGTTTGTTTAATGGCATATCGACCTTTTTAGGTTATTTAATGCCAAAGCCATCATTCTAGAAGAACAGTAGTGGCACTATTTAACCCATAGCTGGGAGGATAAAGGTCTTCATTCCTTTCCCAAAGGTATTTGTCTGAATGTGAATATAATAGCGCGACTGGAGTTCGAACTCGCTCACTACGATTCCACAGTCCATTGCTTTAGACACCACTCCACGAGGACACCTCCAGTAATGTGATCATCTCTATCACCACAACATATAAAATAGAGATAAGAATAAAATGTATAGATATATTTTTCCCCCCAAAAAAAAAACATTCGGAAGGAGCAGAATATATAGGTAATCCAACTATAATATTTTTACGTAGATTAACATGCCGTTTATTCAATATTAATGCCAATGAACGCTTGCATCAACCTTCCTCCAAATAAGATTATGAGAGTTCTCCGCGGAAAGACAAAGTTACTCCAAAAAAGATTACAAATTCTAGAAGTCATAATTATATGAAGGAAAATGCCAGTTAATGAAAACAGAATTAATCTTAGAAACCGACGTACTAGATATATTTAATAACTACGAATATACGCCATCGTTAACATTAATGTTATAAAACGATGCAAGGAAAAAGAAACGAAATAAAAACTATCAAAACCCTTTCGAAATTCAGGAAGTAAAACCTTTCATATATTATAAAGAAAGGGGTTTGTGGATTTTCAAAATGATTAAGGATAGTGACAAAATTTCGACATTTTTTTTAAATGTTTAAACAAACTTCTCTAATCAAGTAGGGCAGAGGTGGTGTCCTCACTTTCGGACAAATACTCTTGGGAAAGGCATGAACCCCCTTATCGTCTCAGCTATGGGTCAGATAGCATCACAACTGTTCTTGTAGAAGGATGGCTTCAAATAACCCGAGAAACTTGATATGCCATTAAAACAAAGAAACCGAACTATTTAATAAGACAATGGCAAAAATACCATTATAAAAAAAAATTCAAAAGACCCTTTTTTGAAAACATATTTTAGAAAAATGTTTCTGAACTATTGCTAATAAAAACATGCATATAAACACACATACGTACATATGTGTGGTCTTTATAAGATCATAAAATTTGCTGTGTACATTTTTTTATAAAATATATAATTTTGTAATCTAATAACTAAAGCAGGACTGAGCTCAACGTCAATCCAGTAAGACGGTTGGTATGTAGCGGTCGTCAGTTGACTGTTTTAATCAACTAGATATGAAAAAGTAAACTAAATATGAAAAATAATTGTTTTGATTATTGTCTTCGAAGAATTTAGCATGTATGAAAAGTAACGGGACCAGATGTGCTACGTATCCAGCAGTTCCGAGCCGAGAGGAACGTTGTCGTCATAGAATAACCTTATTTACTGAATATGGCTCCGTATGTCGTATTTCTTTAATTCAAACTTAAGGGGATCATCAAGTGGATCCGTTTTATTAGCATAGATGACGTCAAGAAAGTTGTTACGACTGAGCTGAATTGTATCGCTGAATGATACTTCCAGCAGTTCAGAATAACATGGCAGAGAATAATAGGAAAAACAGCAGATTCGATGGGGTTTCATTCAAAAGGGAAACCATGTAGCTTTCTTTTTCTGGAATTGAAATAAGCGATTTATTGCACCAGTCCATTTATTCTTTTTTTTTCAGATACCCTCTGTATACGCCTAGTTTATCCGAAAATTCCAAAAAGAGAAAAATATATTTGTTTAAAAAACAAACTCTAAGCTCATAACCTTGTTGTGTCAAAGTGGCGCAAATTGGGCAGGACTAACCTAGCGGCGCCTATCCCTCTTTAAACAATTGATTTACATTCAGGATTTTCCTTCCGTTAAAGGTAAAGAGTCTTTCCTACAATTTGCCTATAGTTTGAGCGAGAATAATTTAATTCATAACATTCCCAAGAGTCTAACACTATGCGAAATGCAAATAGTTTCGTTCAGGAATCAAAGTTGGGGAGCCGAGTCCACTTACGAAAGCAATAAATGTAACACCCGCTGGTCTTGCTTGAAATATTCAAAAACATTTCATGCTATGCAATAGACATTATCAAAATAAAATATTTGAATCTTGAATTATTAAGAAAAAGACAGGCAATATTGGAAATTAAAAATTCAAAACATTTTCTGATAAATTAAAAATACCGTTATAACTATCTACTTCAATTATTCACATGAGGGCATCAATGAAAAAATAGTAAGACAAAGATAGGAAAGAACAGTGGATTTTATGGGGATTCATTAAAAGGGAAACCATTTAGTTTTCTTTTTCTGAAATTGAAATAAACGATTCATGACACCAGTTCCGTTAATTTTTTATAGTACTAGTCCTGTTGATTTTCAGATACTCTTCGTATACTCCTAGTTTATCCGAAAATTCCAAAAACATAAAAATAACTGTAACACCCTATAGTCTTGTTTAAAAGATTAAAAATAAATTTCATGTTATTCAATAGGCATTATCAAAATGAAATATTTGAATTTTGAATTCTAAAGAAAATCACAGGCAATATTGGAAATTCAAAATTCAAAACATTTTCCACCAAATTAAAATACCGTGAAAATTATCGACTTCAAATATAACTGTGAGGGGACCAATGAAAGAATAAGTAAGACAATACAAAATAATTTCAAAAAGCAGTGGCTTATCAGATCTTCCTAGTTAACCAAATATAACGAAATCATGCCGTGGACGAGGTAGCATATTTTTCTTGAAAGAACTATTACGAAACTAAGTCTTTCCAGATCGTTCAAACAAAATACAGAAAAAAGTTCAGTTTCAACATATTCTCAAACAGGAGACAGATTTACAAGTTGGTCAAAAACTTTGAATCGTATGGCACTTGTAAAGATCGTAGGGCTGTAATTTTCTCACCTTCTGGATCTCTGATAACAATTTGAAAATCTAAGAATGATTGAAGAGTTCAAGAGTCAGTCAGCTATATTCCGGATAGATCTTTGCTACGGAGGAGTTAAGAACTTGGAACTTCTCTCTCATCTGTTTGGCGAATTCTAATTAGGGATCTCAAACTTTATGCTAACCAAATCCAGATTACGCTCTAAGTGAGCGAGGCCAATGTGGAAAAGAAGGTAGCTATATGTCAGTGGTTATCTTAAAAGACGATAATAAGGGATTCTTAAATGATGTCTGTTTTTATGATGAAATCCATTTCCTCTTGAACGTTCATGCTAACTCGAAGAATTGGGTGTTTTTGAAAAGCAAAAACACTCTGAATCTTTGGAATCCCACTGCTCTCAAAAGATGCTTACCATAGATTACTATCCCGAAGCCTTACACAGTTGAACCAAAATTTATTTGAAGATAATCATAGAAACGCAGTGACAGTGAGAAAGAACTTATGTTGCAGTGCTTGGGCAGTTTTTGGTGCGAGCTTGATGAGGAGGAAAATTAATTTGATCCGGATAGTGATCTTACTCACATAGCTAATCTTAACATGGTACGACTCAGTGAATTTTTTTAGGAAACGTATTATCAGTAACAGAGCTTATGTAGAAAGGACACTTCACTCGCCTGATCAGAACCCCCGTAGATTGTTCCTCTTAGGGTTCTTTAAATGCAACATCTACCAGAACAACCCTTACATCGTTGCTGCACTGATACAGCCATCATTAAAATGGTGCAAGCGATCACACGGGAGGAATATACACGTGTTTTCGATAACTTTGTACGTTGCATTCAACATTGCTGTATACTGAAGAGTGGACATCTGGAACATATATTCTTATGTTCTTCTTGACATTTTTTACTTTCTCTTTAAGACTAAATAATTGTATATATTAAAAGGCTATTTTTTTTACATTTCAATGAATGTAATTTTCATTACTTTATCATTTGTGCTCCTTAATTTGAGCCTGATCAATTTACTTAAAAACACTTTTTAAATACCTAACATTATATCAAATTTTATTTTGGTAAATATATTATTTTAGGTAAGAAAATAATTGCTGAATCAACTGTCACTCAGGACCTCTGAGTTTGCTTCTATCTTCCGTCTTCTAACACAACTTACTTCTATCCTTAATTCTTTTCTGATTGGTTCTTATTTAATATCTTATGAATGGATATAGATTTTTAAACTTTTAGCGGATTTAATACAGCATGCGGGCTATTAATGACTTAAGAAACAAAACGTAAGAAATTGGCATAACTATCAATTAATTTTTGATAATAAACTGTGGGGTTTTTTCATGGACTTTACTAAACTGTATTTAGATTCGTTTAAAACATTTGTTTTGTTCTTGTATTAAAGATGATTCCATGTCATTCCTTCATGTATACACACTCAAACACAGCTGTAGTCTGGGCGCTTGGAATTTTATCAAACAGCCTGGAAAAGTGAATCGATGAGTTGAAGATTAGAAGAAGAATCGAAACTATCTATACCACAACCCAGCTTCAAATTGGAAGCATACTTTAAAAAGTCCTGGGAATATGAGAAGATTTGGTTCCTCACACACTCCGGCGAAAAACCATTACTCTGAGACGGTTTCAAAGAAGAAGAAGAAGAAGAAGAAGAAATGGTAACGAAACTTGAATTGATCTAGCAAAAATTAATCTCTAATTAGCTGAACCCTAATAGATATTTTTATGATAAAACCTCAGAAATAATACTATATATATATACTACGTCTTCGACAATCATGGAATTACCTCTTTGTGGGTATTCAACCAAATTCCTTTTGATTTCTTTCATTTCACAAAAAAAAAAGACTCCAAAATATGAAACGCGTAACAAGTTTTCGGAAATAAGTGAACATTTTGACTTCATAAAATATTCGTAGAATGAATTATGTAAATTAACGCGAAAATAATTCCAAGCAATGATGAAGAAAATATTACAGAATAACTAAAATCTGATTAAATGATTTTAGCGAAATATAAAACCACCTGTGTTAATCTTATGCCTAGAAGTTTGTAGATTCCATAAATTATCCTTGTATACTTAGATTTTTTTGTACAGATTCTAACACACAGTAACAGGATATCACATAATCCTAACTAATACAAATAATCTACACACAGATTTACATAACTAAAAGATGAGGCTCCAGAAAGTATTATCTCAACGGATCAGAGTTTTTTGCAATAGCAATAAAGGAGTATTCCGGAATAACCAGAGATGAAAAAAATGGTTCCTCATTACAAGCTGCAATTTAGTTTCCTAACCTACATTTTTAAGGGATCTAACCCACTGCATAGGTGATAGGATCAACATATTTTGACTCCCACCGACTGGGCTCCTCTCAGTTGATATATATATATATATATATATATATATATATATATATATATATTTGGTGTTGTTTGAAAATAATTAAAATTAGTTTTATTGTTTAAGTTTTTTGTTTGATAAAAAATGATATACTAAATTTAGATTGAATAATTTTCGATATAAATGTTTGAATTGTTGACACGTGTTACTGTAATTGTTATTGTTGTCTCATTTTGATAAGAAGTCGAATAACACCGTATGTAGTTTTACTTGTCATAATACTTGTTACTTATTGCTACATGAAGATTTAGGCTAGCTTTACAACATAGGAGATATTCTTCTGGTTGTAAATGTGTAAAATTTATTTTATTTCCATTTCGTATTTGATCTTATGGAGTCCTGTTAATTTTTTGAACATTGATTTATACCATTGTTTTTAACAGGATGGAAATATATTTATTATCCAAATGTGACCGTTGTTTATATATATATATATATATATATATATATATATATATATATATATATATATATATATATATAAATTTACATACATCAATGTTTAAGTGTATGTCTGTAAGCATGTGTGTTTTGTGTATATATTCAATTTGTAATATATACATATATATATATATATATATATATATATATATATATCTTAGTTTACGATATATATATATATATATATATATATATATATATATATATATATATATTTACTTACACACATTATACGGAATATGGGAATACTGGCATCGAAAAATGTAAAACGGGTAATGATGTGTTCGGCAGTTATGACAGACAGATATGAAGAAAAGCAGCCGACAGCGTTAAAAGAAAGAACAGGCCATTGCTGCAGCTGGGGAGAACGCGATGAGACGTTAACTTCTGCCAACGGGATAAAAAATGGCGGAAACAGGAAGATGCGAACTTTGGCGCCTGTTTATTATACACCATTTTCTTTTATTTTACTTGTTTTGTTGTCGTGAGTTTTTCATGGAGACATCTTGAATTATTTCCATTTCCCATCTCCTCTTTTGTTCGCTTCATCATCTTAGCTTGACACGAGTCGTAGCTTTTCTTTGCGAATACGAAAAGTAAATTGTGGCAGAGGTGTCCATAGTCCAGTTGATGCCAAGTCAAGGATCGATACAGAAGAAAAAAAGAAAATTATACGAAAAGGAAATGTTAGATAGGGTGTGTGAAAAGAAACTTAAATAAAAAAAGGAGCAAATTGTGAACATATATAAATACGTAGATACATAAATAAAAATAGTGAAAAACGGAGTGATTGAAAAAGGGGAAAAAAGGCTATTTAAAGGTAGACACATTTCTTGTATTGTCTTAGAGAGAGGTAGATAGAAAGATTATCAACTATAAACACACACACACACACACACACACACACACACACATATATATATATATATATATATATATATATATATATATATATATATATATATATATACAATTTATCCTAAATAAAATATCCCAAAAATTCATAATTTCTTGTGGAGCATTATAAATACAAAAACGGATAGTACTATGTTTCATATCTAACCAATACCAACAGCATTGAAACTAGAAATATGAATATCAATTTACCGACCAAATACCTTCAGTAAATACATATCTGACAGCTATTCATGCCATTTCATTTTTAGGTTGAAGACACGCAATATTGTAGATTTTGGCATTAAAGAGAAGTTATCAGAGAATGTTGTCATTGCAAGACACTACAAGAGAAGACATGAAAAAGTACCCCAAATGACGAATATGAGAACGTGCATCTCGAGGCGGCAGCGAAATGTATTCCAAACAAACCTAGAACTAAACATATAGTCCCATGGAAAACGTTAGCGGTTAGAGAAAAACATGCAGACGCCAAAAACTATAGGAAGAACCCAACAAACACAAATGCCCTAAAACCAAAAAAGGCACAATATCAATTAGCAGGCATATATCTATCTAAAAGAAGAGACAGAATACACACAAGATCAGATTGATAAGATTAGAGACTCAGTGGAAGATAAACGACGTAAGTTGAAGTAAGAGCACAGCCAAAGCAAATTGAAAGCTGCAAACCAACAAGAAAGAATAAAACTGTGGAAACAGCATTTCGAAAATCTACTAGGGAAACCCACCGAAAGTTGTGCATGAACCAATCACCAGAATTATTAGTAAGCAATTTGACATTGAACTAGAACCTTTCACTCAAGAAGAACTTGACTTGGTTCTAAGAAAAATTAAAAATAGGAAAGCTGCAGAGCTTGACGAGATTCCCACAGAGTTATGGAAGACTAGACAATTCGACGACATATTGCTCCGACACTGCAACTCAGTCTACAATCAAAATCCGATAGACATATGGAATAAGGGGTGCATCCTCCCCTTCCCTAAAAAGGGTGACCGCGGATTAGCCAAGAACTACCGAGATATAACACTTACATCCATAGCAGCCAAAATTTACAATGCCATAATACGAAACCGCATTGAACCCAAAATCGACGAAATCCTTAGGAAAAACCAAAATGGCTTCCGAAGAAATAGATCCACGACCTCACAAATATTGACCATGCATAGAATCCTTGAAGGCTTACGGGAAAAAAAACCTACTGGCGACATTACTATTTGTCGTCTTCACCAAGGCCCTCGATTCCATACACAGAGGGAAGATGGAACAAATCCTACTAGTATACGGCCTACCAAAAGAAACCGTTGCAGCAATAACGATTCTCTATAGAAACACCAAAGTGAAAATACGTTCACTGGATGGAGACACAGAATACTTCGACATTGTAGCAGGAGTACTACAAGGTGAAACGCGAGCCCATTACCTCTTTATCATCTGTCTAGACTATGTGCTTAAAACATCGATTGATAAAATCAGAGAAAACGGCTTCGAGATTACAAAGGAAAGAAGCAGAAGGTACCCCGCCAAAACAATTATCGACGCCGACTACGCCGATGACTTAGTGATTCTGGTAAATACACCCAAACAAGCTGAAACACTACTGCATAGTTTGGAACGAGCCGCCGAAGGCATTGGCCTCCATGTCAATGCACACAAAACTGAATATATGTGCTATAATCGAACAGACAACATTTCCACACTAGAGGAAATCTCTCTAAAACTGGTAGATATGCTCACCTACCTAGAAAGCAGTATCTCATCAACCGAAAAAGACATCGACACGAGGCTAACGAAGGCATGGACAGCTAGCGTTAGGCTATCGATTATATGGAAAACAGACCTGACCGATAAAATGAAACGCAGTTTATTCCAGACAGCGGTCGTGTCGATACTGCTGTATGAATGCACTACTTGGACGCTAACAAAACGGCTGGAGAAGAAGCTAGACAGTAGTTACACAAGAATGTTGCGAGCAATATTGAATAAGTCCTGGCAGCAACACCCAACAAGGCACCAACTATACGGCCATCTGCCTCCCATCACGAAAACTATCCAAGTTAGAAGAACTAGACATGCAGGACACTGCTGGAGAAGCAAGGACGAGCTCATGAGTGATGTACTCCTATGGCCCCCACATATGGCCGTGAAAAAGTAGGGCGACCAGCTCGAACATACATCCGAAGCTATGTGAAGATACCGTATGTAGCCCTGAAGACCTGCCAGAGGCAATGAACGATAGTGAGAAGAGGCATTAGAGGGTCAGGGATATCCATGCTAGCAGCACGGCACGATGATGAGGATGAATATGCCCTAACCGACATTATAAAAATGAAAACCGATATTTTTAGATATTGTTTATTATCAATAACTAAGGATTGAATATAAAAATATGAATATTCAAGAATTGATTAGTCTATACAGTAAGCTCTGTGTTTCGAGTTACTGTGATGCGTGTAGTGTTCAAAGATTTCCCAAAGAAAAAAACTTTACCATTATTCATCAATCTATTTATCTGTCTATCTAATTACCTCTCTATCTAATAATTTTACTGGGGGTATGACACTTTCATTTAAGTGTCAAGGAGTTGGCTGGCGAAATTAATTAAAGGAAATTAATTAATTTTATTAAATCATGATAATAAGTATTTTATTAAAAATAAATTCATTTTGGGTGTCCAAGTATTTTTTGAGAACCGTGTATAAAATAAATATCAAGTGATTAAGTACGAAAAAGTTTGAGATCCGATCAGGGCTTGTTGACCTATAAATCTGTCACCAAAAAATAAACATCCGCACAACTGCAAAAAGCTGTCAAGACAGCCATCGGATTTCAAACTTTAAACAAAAAGATGTATTTTTAAAATAGCGGACAATTTGGGTTGGTGTCACCAAGTTTGGCACAAGGCCTTGAATCACTAAATCATTGGTCAGCTAACCACGGGACTGCTCCTTGTGGCCCCTCCCAATAACTGTGGCTGATTGGCCGATTGTCTAAACCAATCAGGGGCAAACCGGGGGGATTGTTACGATGATAGCCATTGGTCGGCAGTCCCCATTGGCTGACCAATCAGAAACTGATTATTCGGGATTCGGGCCCATAAATGGAGGACACCCAAAGCGAAAAATTGAGTTGGTTCAGGAATTCGCCGCTAAAAGAGCCAAATCCGTTGCCATTGCACTGCCTAATTGCAGTTAAAACTCCGCCAGTCAACTACTTTCACTCCCAGTTTGTGGTGTTTGACTAAAAATTATCTAAACAACTGTGTAAATAAACGTTTGTTACTGTTTATAACAAACGCCTTATTTTCGTCATTTTTTAAAATTTGCTTGGCAACTTTTTCATCTCTCCAACACGAATTCCAACCTTCATCGACTGGACCTCAACCATCTTCTCTTTCCTCGGATCTGAAAGCAACGTGGGCGTGGAAAGAAACAGAGAAAGACCAGTCGACACATGTGGTAATCACGAAACCAGCGGCAAACTAGGTGTCGTGAAGCTATAGTACCACATTTGGTGCCGTGACCAGGATTGACCCTGTTTAATTACCACGGCGGATCTCGTCGCATCTGTGCCTCAGAACCCAGAATCGACCCTGACTACGTTTGATGGTTCAAAACACAGGATCGACACCCAAATAGTTCACCGGCACAACGAAACCTCACCCAGAAAACAGCCCAGGAAGACATCAGCTCAACTACAGTCACACAGCCACTCAAGGAAAAATCCACAGAGTCGGGGTAAGTGACTATTTTCCTTTGCTTCTCTACATTCATTGTGCAGATTTGATTCGTTTCTAAAAAGCTACTAAGTGTTTTTTTTAATACAATGGCTACTTCCCGTTCAAGCATTTCCCCTATGTTGGTAACAGCTGGATCGAAGGTCCCAATTTTTACTGGAAGGCCGACTGACCTGAAACCATGGCTAATGGCGTTAAAAAAAAAACAAAGGGTCCATGATCTAACGGACGCCGAATTAATTAACTTAGCCTATGACTATTCAGATGGGATCGTATCCGAATGGATTGGAAGCTATCTTGACGACCATCCAGACACATCCAGTAAAACCTTATTTGATGAAATCACAGCACAGTATGGAGAATTTATAAACCAGTCGACACATGTGGTAATCACGAAACCAGCGGCAAACTAGGTGTCGTGAAGCTATAGTACCACAGGGGTGTCCTCGTGGCGTAATGGTTAAAGCGATGGACTGCGGAATCGTAGTAAGCGAGTTCGTATTCCAGTCACGCTATTACGTTCACTTTCGGGCAAATACCCTTGGGAAAGGTATGAACCCCCTTATCCTCCCAGCTATGGGTTAAATAGTACCACTACTGTTCTTCTCGGAGAATGACTTTGGCATTAAATAACCTACAAAGGTTGATATGCCATTGAACAAGGAAACCAAACCTAATAATTTTACTGATATTTAGTTTATATATATCTATCATTTACATTCCATTATAAAACTATCCATCTTCATCAGTGTTAATGCTCTTTCAATTTCTGTCGGTTCAATTTGACTATAAGTTTATCTATCAATCTTATATATATATATATATATATATATATATATATATATATATATATATATATATATATATATAAACGGTGAAGCCGACTTAGTTTACGTAAAGGGTTTTCTATATGTTCAAGATAAATCAGACCAAAAAAAGTGAAACAAACTCGGTCTCTGTTTAATAGAATTAAAGTTTCAAATGATACGATATTCAACAAGTTTCCAGCATTTTTCATTGTATATATAAAATAACATCTCGGAATCTCTAAATATAAAGTTATAATGAATTTGTAAATAATGTTTCACCAAACTATAATATACGTTTGTTTTGAGAGAGACTGAAAGACGAAGATGAACACAGATAGAGGCAGATAGATATATGGAAGTTTTATCGTAAATGGAAAATAACCAAATTATACAAACATTACCGCTGATAGATAGATAGATACATACATACATACATACTTACATACATACATACATTAACTGATGGATAGGTATTTTTCGATAAATTTTGGATAGTTAGTTGTGTCACAAAAAATCGAAACAGGGTGGAATGTTTTAAAGTTTTCTTCTCTTGTTTATTTCATTGAATAATTTAATCGCCTTGATAAATGTTTAAAAGCGCAAACATTTAACACAAGTTAATATTTCCACAAATAAAACCATCCCCTGAAGGCAGTGTAATTTTCATCTCAATTCATTTTCATGCTGTGGGATTTATTTCTATTTTCTTTTATTTTTTTATGTTTGGTTTCGTTTTTGTTTTTTCAGATATCTTATTTTTACTAATATCAGCAGCATTGGAACTAAAAGAGCAAATATGAGTTTGACTATATGAAATAGATACATACAATAATGTTTGGCGAGTGATTAATTACGAGTAGATAGATAGATAGATAGATAGCAATTGCTTCGTCCTAATAGACGAAAGCCATCTCAATGCTCATCACCACCCTCACCACACTTGCTGGGTGAATTGTCTGTGACACCCAGGTCTTTGGGAAGTAGTAAGATAAGAATGATCCAGAACCATTGAGATACCTGTTACATACATACATACATACATACAAGAAAATTGTTCAATAATGAATAAATGAAAAATAAGCAAGAGTGAGCAGTTAAATATAAATAGTATTTCTTGAATATGTGTATAGATGGGAACATTGTAATAGATAGACTGTAAGATAGACAGAAAGACAAGCTGACTATCGCACATGAATAATTACACAAACAATATTTTCATTAGATACGAATTTTCGTCTTCACCGAACATTCCAAGATTCAATAATTGCTAGTGCAGTATTATATATATATATATATATATATATATATATATATATATATATATATAATATATATATATCAGAAAACCAAACGAAAACAATATATATTAGTTAGAAATAATAGATATGTACACCCCTTATAAATATTAGCGACCTTTTTTTATTAAGCAGTCATTGTAATTGGTTATACATTTTCCATTCAATAGATTTTGATAATGAATAAAACTTAAAAAAAATATATTTTCATTTTATTTTGTTCTACAGTAAACAATACAATCCTACTATCTTTCATTTATAAAAAAAAACAATGTTGTTCATATAAAAATAATGTTAGCTGTGTACCTAATTCCGGATAGATAGATAGGAATAAACTGACATACTTATATACTGAGAGACTAAAAGAGAGAAAAACACACCAGCAGAAACAAGGATTAAAGTTGATAGTTTACGTTCTTAGTATAGATGAACAAAGAGAAATTGTATGGATATTCAAAGAGAAATTTTAATGAGGAAATAATTGGGGCTTACTTGTCTTGAATATTAATTCGAAATGAAGAAATCGAACAATCAGAAATGTATAATCATATTAACAATCAATTAGATAAAAGAAAGAAAGAAAGAAAGAAAGAAAGAATTTATCGACTCCTCGCCTAACAACAACAAATTTTAAAAGTGGAATTAACCAAGATTGAATTTTGCGTTTTCTTTCTCGTCAACCAGTTGATATACCCATATTAGTGGCCCGCGTCTGCCCTCCAGTTTCCAATAGCTGAAGAGACAATGATTATATTTACAGTTTTCTCGAAAGTTCTACCCCTATGTGAAATGTAAACAGCCTCGATAAGGTTTTGTGATCTATCCACCGTGTCCATTTCGAACAAAGGTACCCATTTCGCCAGGAGTGCCCCCATTGAAAGAAACATATCGATAAAATGCCAATGAACAATAGAAAAATTTTTTTTTTAAAATTACGGTACGAAAAAAGAAACAAACAAACAAACAAATAAAAGACAAACGACAAATGAAATAAATGAATAAATAAATGAAGAAAGAAAGAAAGAAAGAAAAATAAAAACAGAAAGAAAGACGACAAACAAAAGAAAAAAAGGAGAAAAAAATCAACAAGCAAACGAACAAACAAAGACATAAAAAAATAAAGAAAGAAATTAGCATCTTAAAGGAAACTATGTATAAAAAGAAAGAAACAAACAAACAAACAAACAAACAATGAAGCAAATGAAAGAGTAATATATTTTGTTACAGTAGTTGTAAGAAAGTTGAATAACAGAAGGTAGAAACAAATAAGAAAAAAAAACTTCAAATAACTCTTACCGAAACATTCTCTGAAACCGAAAAATACATCGAGAGGAGAAAAGAGTAAATAAAAGACCACAATAGTGGAATAAACGTCTTTGCTATTACAAAAAATAATAACCGATAAAAGCAATTTAGTGAGAAAATAGGGTCAGTGAAATGTCTCTAATTTAAAAAAAAACATTGATTTTTCCGTAACTTGTAAAATCTTTAGGTAGACTATTGTATTTTTAATGAGGAGTCTTTTAACCCCCCAAATTATTTTCAGCTAAACTATTTCGAAATCACGAAATATTTGTTTAAATTTACTGCGCTCATCTCTATATAGCTCTTGGGTTTTCTTAATCAATGAAAAATACGCACCTGTTGGTCTGAAAACACTAAGTAGTTACCGCATATCAATTCTACCGGAAGGTCATCAGAAGCCTTTCATCTAGTAAAATATGACCTGCTTTTTTTTTAAAATAAAGTCATAAATAAGATAGAAAGTATAAACCATAAAGGTGATACAGGAAAACCTGAAACTACCTCAGGGTATTAGTTTGAGAAGTAAGATACACAATTGCAAGACAACTGACTTTCCCTAACTTCAAACATAGTTTTTTGGGTTTTTTTTCATTTTTATTTCTATGTATTTATCTATTTATTGTGATACCCTGTTCAGGAACAGTCATCATGACTATTCTCGGTCACCTTTGCGTCAGAAGCGCGTATAATAAACAATCCCTGGGTCTGGTATAACCACAATATACCACCCATGATAAAAATGTTCTATTACAAAAACGTGGGACTCACGCAACAGGCTTTCGTGTCATGATCGGCAGGTGCTCTCCTGATAGCCCACATGTGAGACCTGAACGTTATCCTGCGAATGTTGACTGCTCTTTTTTAGGTACACGAATGACGACTTAAGGAACCACAACAACCTGAGACCTAAACGCAATGCATAGACTAGGGATGTATATCAACTTGCTCTACATTGTTATTTTAGGAGTAAACATTCACAAATACGATATAGGAAAAGAATGATAGAGATCTGGCAAGAATGTTCTAGTTTTCTAACCACAAGCCAAAGACTTGCCGAACAAATTAAAATAATTTTTTTAAAAAGTTGGTTTTCTGACCTTGAAGTAGTAGATATTCATGAGAAAATAAATAATCAAGAAGGCAATAAAACAGTACCAGACACATCAAGAGTTGTCAAAGAAAAACAACCTAAAAGAAATGAACTACCAACTTCGGAAAATGGAAACGCCACATAACCAAACAACGCTCAACCAAGCAATCCTAAAGAAACTCTACCGCAATAATAAAAGGTGAATCTAGAAAATTTAAAAATAATTTTATGATCTGTGAAAATACTAATTTACCATCACTAAGAAACATAGAATGAAGAACAATTAAGACGGAAACGAGTAAAATAAATCAAGTTCAACCTTACATATCAACGAATAGTATAACCGAATTAAATGAACTAATCTATGCAGGGGCGAAATTACGAGGTGCCTTCAATAAGACTTTTTTGTATAGGCATTTAAATTTGTCGTAGACTCTTGAAAATTCAGTATGTTATTGCTATACACCTTATGAGATGACTGACTCATTTTTATGATTTCAGGTTTAAATGAACAGGACAGCAGGAATTGGAATACACCCTACTAAAGCCTGATTGTCACAGCTGGTGAATTTCAAAAATGCAATCGAGACGTGAGGAGACATTAAAAGAACGATATGCAATAAAATTCTATTTTAAACTTGGAAAAAATGCCAGAGAAACGTATGGAATGCTTCAGACTACTTTTCGACCATCTTGGATGAATCGAGCATCAGTTTTTGAGTGGCATAAGAGATTTAAGGAAGCCAGAGAGTCTGTGGGGGATGATTAGAGGTGTGGGACGAGTAAGGAAGTCAGAACTCCAGAGTTGATTGGCCAAATAAAGAATTTCATTGATAAGGACCGTCGTGTGTCTATAGCGACAATAAGTGCACATTTTGATGTCAGTGTGGGAACTGTACACAAAATTATTCGCGATGAACTAAAGATGCAGAAGATTTGTGCGAAGTTTGTCCCAAAGGTGCTGAGAGAAGATCAGAAAGAAAGACGTTATCATGACAGCAGGGAGATGGTCGACCTGATCAATTCAGATCCCGCAGTTCTTGATGCTCTGGTGACCTGCGATGAAAGCTGGATCCACTGCTATGACCCAGAGACCAAGAGACAGAGTTCCCATTGGAAGCATGCTGGCTCTCCCAGAACTAAGACGGCCAGACAGAGCAAATCCACCCACAAACTTTTTATGATCCCTTTTTTTGACAGCACTGGCAGGATCTACATTCACTAGGTTGCTACTGGACAGATAGTCAACAGGTTGACTATGTTGAGCTTTTAAGAGCGTTCAGGAAGAGATTCCATCGGAAAAGGCCAGCATTCTTCTGAGCGGGTCAGTGGCATTTCCAGCAGGGCAATGCACCAGTCAACAACTCCATCCTGGTAACAGACTATTTGACCAAGATGGGCATCAAAACCCTCCCTATAGTCCAGACCTAGCTCCCTGTTACTAATAAAAAGTATAAAACATTAGTGTTACAAGAGATGTTTGGGAAATTAGAATTAACTTCTCATGTAGAAAGAAGAATGGAAGATGGTGTAATAGAAAGTTTGGGATTGTTTTCGCTTCATGGTATTTCAATGATCTTAGATTATATAATGCCTAATCCTGTTCGAACATATATATTAAGTATAAATGATTTGTAAACACGTTTTGTTGCTAACTTTTTAAAATGAGTCTAAGCTCATACTTTTTTTCTAACCGTTAAATGGTTCCAATCATTTCTATGTATCACTAACAATTCATTTAAACATCTATAATTCATTTACATGCACTTAAAAAATCTAAGAGTTCTATTTCTCACAATTCAGTTTAGCATAAGACATTTCTCTGAACTCAGTTGCAATACCAAATGGTTATATGTGACCCACATGTCGGATTTTCTGGTGCTACAACTCTTGGGCAGAGTTGACCTGGGAGCGATGGCAATGAAGGGGTACTCCACATTCCCCAAAGTACCAGCATTAAAGGAGCCCAACTATCAGATTGTTTTATGTTATATCTAGGACACTTTTTTTGGGAGTCTTACATCACTGCAGAAATAAAGTTTGTGTATTCTACAGCCCAAACCAACTGGACAGTATTGAAACTTTCAAAATAATGCTTGGGATTTCTGATTATAGTCGACCTTGTTTTTCATATTCCGCATCGAAATGGAAATTAACTTTAAAGAAATATTCCAATGTATATATATATATATAGAGAGAGAGAGAGAGAGAGAGATAGATAGATAACCCAATTACCTCTTTTTTGCCTATAGAATAAGATATTGCTTTAACAAATTGATTAATCAGATGAAAAACAGCAATATTGTAAAATATTTTAAGATTAAATACCATGATTTCAGGTATGATGATAAGTAAATAAGTGGATAATTTTTAATCTATTGGGTAAATTACTGAGCATAATTTGATCTGTTTATAGATATTGTATTATTAGTGTAAATATATGATGCAAAGATTGTCTATTTATTTTTTTAAGGTGAATGTGAGAGAAGATTGAGTAAAACACGGAAATGCCCACTAAACAGATAAGAAATAAACAATAATGATTTTGTTATCTGTTAACCTGGATATTATTCGCTTAAATATTCTCTTTAATCTTAACATTTTGTGTAGAAACATCTAATAAGTATATATGTCATGCTTAATTTTCTCTAGTGAATGTCTTCACATTCACTGAATGGAAAGAAAGAAAAAACGTTAATCATAAAATTTGAAATAATTTGAAGGTGAACTATTCAAGTTATTACATAATAGAATTATATCTATTGTTTAGAAATGACCTATATCAAAAGGATCAGTTCATACAACAATTCGGCACTATTCTTATATAGTACCACAAAATCAAGCCACTAGGATTAGACGTAAACTAAAAATAAGTATATAAAAGAACTGTTTAAAATTTCATGAAAGCGTAGTAGAAAAAAAAAAACGACAGAAAGCTGCTGATACATAAAATAAGCACCAATTAATAGCAGAAATACGTAGTATGAAATAGAATAGATGAATCAATCACTAAATATCTTGAATTTAAATATGTTTGATCGATATGTTTTTGATGAAAAAGGAAAGACCCACTGAACCATACTTAACGAGAATTAACACATCGACGAAGAAGTTAGATATAAAGATTAATAAATTGGCCGACTTTAGTCGAGAGCGACCCGAAGACTCCCTTTTAAATAGCTACTATGTGTAGGGGAGGGTGCGACTTCTTTTCCTGGATTGCTCCACTTGCTCTTGATCCGTACCTTTTAAGGCTAAGTCTTTAGCAAGTTTTTGAATCTTTAGAATGATTAAACCTAAGATATAACCTCAGTTCTATTTCAAACAATTCAGTTTAATATAAGTAAACTGTTTACTTTTATTTAGCCCATAAATAGGACCTCATCAGCTGCTACCATTACGGACCAGAGTGAAGCTGGCATCAATGACAATAAAGCGGTGCTCCGCATTCCCAGAAGACAGCATTACTGAAGCCTCACCGTCAGATTGTTTAGTGTCATATCCAGGGCACACGTTGGAGGAGTTCTACCCCTCTGCAGAGATGCAGTCGGGGTATTCTGCAGCCCCAGCTAACTGGGCCAAAATACAGTTAAGTTTAGCTTAAATACAGTTTATTGCTTACATTCTGTTAAATAACAAAAAACAGTTATTTTCAAAACAATTCCGTTTAGCCTAAGTACCCTTTTTAAATGTTAAATCAATTCTATTTCAAACAAATATTATTTCAAACAATTCACTTTAATATAGTACACAGGTTAAATTTCAAAAACAGTTCTATTTCAAACAATTCAGTTTAGCATAAGTAATTTGTTTATTTTTAATTGAGCCAAACTCCAAGCATTACTGGAGTCTTGTCATCTGATTAGTTGGTTGATTTCTTTGTTTAATGTCATATAAACCTTTGTAGGTTATTTAATGTCAAATATATTCTCCCAGAAGAATAGTAGTGGTACTATTTAACCCATAGCTAGGAGGATAAGGGGGTTCATACCTTTGCCAAGGGTATTTGCCCGAAAGTGAAACGTAATAGCGCGACTGGAGTACGAACTCGCGTACTACGATTCCGCAGTCCATCGCTTTAACCATTACACCACGAGGACACCCCCTCATCTGCTTGTTTAGAGTCATATCTGACTGGGAAAATTTACTATAGTGATTTTACAAAAACATCAGATGATAAGATTATTCACCTGAATTTTACGAGTTCTATTGGCAGTTAAGGACCATATGGAAATTTGATATCTCTGAAAAACAAAAGGGGGATTTTTTAACAAATTTAGCTGAGTCAGTACTTTAACTTTAGGGAAAAAAATTGATGGGAATTACACAAAGATGACGCCTGCTGTATTGAACAAGTTCTGGAAACAGAATCTTACAAAATAGCAGGTGTAAAGCCCCATCGCCCATTTCACAAACATACTCAAAATAGCAAGACATGACGGACGCTCTCAGAGAAATTAGAAGAAACACATAAGCGACGTTTTCCCGACATTTTCCCGACATTTTCCCGTTGATTTGTACACATGGACACTCCAGTATTTGCCGACGAGTGACTAATTGCATTCCGCAGGACTCTGCTGACACTGGATGATGTCTAGAGGACTAACATGCAAAAAGCGATGGCTGATTGGAATGGATGGCGTGTGTGTGTGTGTGTGTGTGTGTGTGTGTGTGTGTGTGAGAGAGAGAGAGAGAGAGAGAGAGAGAGAGAGAGAGTGAGAGAAGGGGATATAGGGATAGAGAGAAAGAAAGAGAGAAAATCAGAAAAATCCGTGTTGCCTGGGTGACTTGATGACGACTTGTTGACTATATTTAGGTTAATGGCCGTACGAATTATAGAAAATACTGTTCATACATATTTGAACATGAACAAAAGTTTATGATTTTGATTTATCATTGTAGTTTAAAGCACCATTTAGACCTTTTGTAAGAACTACAGTCGGATTTCAGCTAGTATCAGTTTTATAATGGAGTCATAGTTTTTAGATATTTACAGGAAATAGGCTTTGACGTAACGTCTGTAAAAAGTAAAATGCTTTGATACATTGTAATAGAATAAGTGAGACAACAAAAAAGAAAGCCAGACACATAAACATAAAAAATGGGAAAACAAAGGGAAAAAAGACGAAGAAATAAAGAATTAATATGGCGAATTGAATAAGCCATTATTGTACGCTGGAACGATTTTTCTGCTATATCAAAAGATTTTACATTCACAGCAAAAACTTTAACGTCACCAAATAACGAACAGAAGCTTTTTCAAAGCATTAGAATCATATCATTTTCTTTTTAACAGGAATTGGTAGTGCACTTGTTTGAACAGTGGAAACGGTATGATATATATCCTTCAGACAATAATTTCCTCCTGCATCAAAAGGTTGATACCAAGGATGAGACGACTTAGAAGTCAAACATCATATTACCTTTTCAACCAACTAACCTTTCCTGCCCGTCAAAAGAAAACCATGTTTATATTCTTTTATTTGTAGGCGGCAAAAACTATAATGGCTGTATAATGCGTCAAGAGTTTTTGATTGTATAAAAAAAGTAATTCTCTCATAGTTTTACAGACATTATGAGTATATCTTGCAAGGAGGAAATCAAATGCTACATTTCTTCACGTATTCCTTTTTCTACCCTAGTGTCAATGGGGCTATTGAATTCGACTAATGTATCTTCATTTGTGTGAGAAAAGATGTTCTCTCCCTTGGATGACACTAAACTGTATCTGATGGCTTGACTTTACTTCAGGAGATTTTAGGAGGGTAGAGTACGTCTTCATTGATATTATTTCCAGGTCCACTCTGGTAGTATCTGTTAGGGTATCATTGATCACTCAAAAATATATGTTGAAAAAATGAGTATTCGAAAAGAATAATTGATGTAATATGCTAGTAAATTATTGATAATAAGAATTGTTATTTGAACCTATTATAATTAGCCAAGGATTAACCAGTTCATTGGCCAAGTTGGTACAGTGTTAGCCAATGGTCCAGGAGACTTGGACTCAATCCCAGGTTGCGTCATACCAAAGTCTTTAAAAATGGTACTTGATACTTCCTTGCTTAGCATTCAGAGATATAAGGTACCTTTCAAGGGTAAAGTTGAGCAATCCAGGGAAAGGAGTTGCGCCCTCCCCTGCACCTTGGTATAATAGCAATTGAAAGGGGGCCTTCTGGTCACCCTCGACTATGATCGCCAACAACAATTTCAAACAATATAACAGTGTGTCAACAAATTACTATTACAAATTAAAAATAATTATTTGTTTAAAGATGATTAATTGTTTTTATAAGATAGGAATGCATGGAGCCATATAAATGTGGGTTAATTGTTTGTGTTACATATTTAAAATAATATAACTGTATGCAAAAACACTTTAGAAACAATTACATAAAAATGTAAATAAAAATCGACATTGGGCGCAATTCGCTAACCTCTATGCATAAAATAACAAATGACAGGATGATATGCATTTAAATCAATCTATTAATGAATTAAAACACCTACAAAACTCACGATCTTGCAGATTTTGCTCTTTAGTATTGTTTCTTTTCTTTTTTTTTTTCTTTTAAGGGTTTTATAATATATTAACCATTATAGGTTATTTAATGTCAAATCTTGTTCACACATATATATTAGATATATATATATATATATATATATATATATATATATATATATATATATATAATTTGTAAGCACACTTTGAAGATAGTATTCTTTAAGGAGCTAGATCTCCTTTTTTCAATAGTTCTACTTATTGCAAATTAACAGACATAATTCAACATAAGTCCTTTGTTTGCACACATAAATTGTTATATTCGAGCTATAGATGACCAAATCAGGTGGTACTTCTTTGAATCTGAGTTGACTTTGGAGCAATGACAATGAAGGGGTACTCAATATTCTACAAAGCTCCAAGTCTATAAGCTCGGCATCAGATTGCTTGATGTCATATTCAGAACACGTGTTGAGGGTTGATATTACCTTTCTGCTGAAATGTAGTTGGTGTATTTTACAGCCCAGGCCGATTGGGCTGCATTTTGCTTGATGGGAATGTTGGATTTCTCCAGGCTAAAAATGTTAAGTACGAATAACAGACAATCATGAAGAAAAGACAAGGCGCGTGATACCACAGTAAGCATTGAATGATGTTCTGAAAAATGAAAAGTGTTTGTTTGGAGGGAAGGTGCGTGAAGATTCTATGTGAATAGATAATTTGATAGGTAACATACGTAGAGCAATGCTGCTATCGTTTTTAAGGTAAGACATCTTTTTTTTTGTATAAAATAAAATCAGCTTTTTTTAACAGTCCAGGAATTTATTAGCATTTAACAAATTGAAATAAAAAAAGAAAATTAGTAGTGATTCTGAGATCTTAAATAAATTCATCTTTTCATGTTACAGATTTCATTTAATGCCAAATTATTTGTTTTCCACAAAAGATACATGGTGAAAGGAAATAGTTTCTTTTTAGTTAGATTGTAACTTCCTCCTGGTAATGTTCAACCAGTAAGTATATTAAAATGTAGAGTGATCAAAATATATCCTAAAAATATATGATACTTTTGAAAACCAGGTCCTTGAATAACATAATCACGTCTAAAAAAGAAGACTAATCGGGGTTTAATATATATATATATATATATATATATATATATATATATATATATATATATATATATATATATATATATAGGATAGATTTTGGTAGAGAGAACTTTTTGGGGGAAACACTAGCAATGGCAGGTGACCACTCTGGAAGAATAAATCTGGATTGAAATTCCCATTGACCATATCCTTTGGGTGTCCTCGTGGTGTAATGGTTAAAGCGATGAACTGCGGAATCGTAGTACGCGAGTTCGTACTCCAGTCGCGCTATTATGTTCACTTTCGGGCAAATACCCTTGGGAAAGGTATGAACCCCTTTATTCTCCCTCCAGCTATGGGTAAATAGTAGGACGGACTAGGTTCTTCAGCCTTGTTGAGGCAACTAGTCTAGGAGAAGGAAAACTCTGAATTCAAACCTGTTAAACTCCGCTTAAAAAAATTGACCTTGTGTCATATCCTGCCCGAGCGGAGGGGTTGGTAAATAGTACCATATCCTTAAGCAACGTTACTCTGAGTCATCAGTACGGAATACTTTGGTAATATGCGATTCTTGAAGTACATTAATAAAAACCATTATGTATATATATATATATACATATATATAATATATATATATATATATAATATAATATATATATATATAATATATATATATATATATATATATATATATATAAACATTTCGCATGTGCAGGTTATGATACAAAATCTAAAATCTATTTTAAGCGAATTTTAAATGGATCGATATCAAAGTTTTTTTTTCCTAGGCCTACACCATAGGAAATGTAAAGAGTCCAGTCTACATTACTATTTACTCATAGTTGGAGGGAGAAGAGTTAAAATTAGGAATGCTTAACTTTCTGAAAATTGACTTTCTTTGGAACTTGGCATTCAAACAAGTAATGAATCTAGAGGACACACACACACACACACACACACACACATAAACACGTGTGTGTGTGTGTGTGTGTGTGTGTGTGTGTGTGTGTGTGTGTGTGTATCTATATAATAGCGTGCAAAACTTTTCGCCCCATTTAAACTAATGCAGATTTCAACTAATTGTCCTCTGGTGTTGATGTTTTTGCTTTACATTTTCTTTTATTTTTACAGATGAATAATTGTCTCTGGTGGAGTCTGTGGGGATTTAGGAATTAACAATAAAACTCCCAACCGGATGTTGACCCGTCGGCTACCACATACAAAATGTATAAACGCGTCGCCACGCATAAGGCTCCACGCATAAGGCTCCACGCATCCATCCGGTTGAAAATCAGGAAAAAAAGAAAAATAATTAAAAGTAAAGTAGCCAATGGGAAGCGGTCTCGCCAAAATCTGAAGGATTTTGGAGTGGCGAATTTGGAGCCGGTGGAGAGAGATAAATACTCAGGTTTTCTGTGAACCGAGTCTTGTCAGGGAGTGTCCGTCGAACCAACAACATCATTTTGCTCTCTGGTGTTTTGGGCACCGAGCTACGTCTTGGGACGTAGCGTTGGTTATTCCATTCACCAAGTAAATAAAGGAAAGTATGGAAGAAATGTTTTCGTATGTTATCTGTTTCTATCTTTTCTTTTTGTATATTTCGTTTGGGACTTTCTTTGGACAAGGCATTGCGCCGGCCAGTCAACGTGGGGTAAAATAATATAACCAAAATATGGAGTCAGATATCTTACGACAACACGGCCTTGCCCTTAGCCACTGACCTTCAAAAAGCCCCTTCAAATCCCACAAGTCATTCCAATACCGAATCATAATATCTTACTGATGTGGACCCAAAGTCGATACATAGAAAGAAAACACGGAACACGGTTAAGAAGTAAGAAAGATATATTAACAAAAGTTACAAAGGATAGTGTCCAATATTGGTTGTCGTACTTGTAGTACGACTGCTACCACCGCTACGTATTAGGATATCACTACGCTTGTAGTGATATCCTAATACACTAATACAGTGCTGGAAGAGTCCATGATGCAGGTAAGTTTCGGTCTCACAATACTTATAGAAGAGGTTCTGAATGAAAGGATAACAAAAATCATGAAAAAATGTTGGCCACTTCATATAAACCAATAAATTTAGAGTCATTTATATCAGAAAAATATTTCACCGCTAATATTTTTTTCCGAAACAACACCAAATTTTCTTAAATATAGCAAAAATTATTACGCCCAACATAATAGTAAAAAATTCTAAAGAAACGAGACTGGAGATAATGAAGTGATGAACAATATGAATTAGTATGCCACAGATAAGGAAATCGGAATTTCAAGAAGGGCATCTCAGAAATCCTAAAGAATTTTCAGCCTGCAAGACCAGTGAGGGTTGTGTACAACTTGTCTAATTTGGTGTCAGTAGATACCACTAAGGACATCCTTCATAAAAGTAAACTTAAAATCATTAAATATAAAATTGTGATTATTTTCTAAATGATTTTGTAATTACGCATTTATTTTTATTCTTTTGTTTCATTTTTGTTTTTTTTCTTCACCGATTTTTATGTCCCTATGTATTCATGAGTTCATTTTTTGATTGATCCTAAAGATTCCCCCTCATATTCACCTTGAACTTTGGACAAAGTTATTTTTTTCTGCTTATATACATAATTATTTATGCTAAGTTTGCACATGCATTGATTCTCCGGTTGTTTTAAGACTTTTCGATTATTTTTGTGGTTTGTTTATTCGGTAAAATAATATAACTCTATAGTAGATTATTTTTGGAAAAAGAATTATAAGATATTTTATTTTAATTAAGGTTTGGGAAATTTTAAAGCTTTTATTTAACACGTTGTATAAAGGATTTAGAATATTAAAATTGTGCAGTGAACTTTTACATACCGTCAACTGCGTCATTTAAAAAAAAAAAAAAAGGTGCAGTTGCTGAGAGTTCTAAACTAAAAACTTATCATTATTACTAAATAACTAAAAACTTATCAATTTTTATATTAAATAGTATAAAAATTGATATTGTCATTTTATTTGTGGATTTATTTTGGAATGTTAATTCTAATTTGTTGATGTTACTGAATAGTCTATACACACACACACACACACACACACACACACACCACACACACACACACACACACATATGTATGTATGTACGTACATATATATATACAGTTGTTAGATTTTTATTTCGTAATTAAATCCTTTGGTCGGTTTAACTTTTTAATACATCAGCATTTTGTTGCCTTTTCTCGAGCATATATATATATACGAGGATCATTAAATAAGCTTCCGGACTTTTTTTGAATGGTAACTTTTATTGTACACACAGGAAACTCTCGTTCCCTTCGAAGTAATCTCCTCCGGATGCAATGCAGTTGTTGTACCGTTCTAACAACTTCTGGAATGCCACATAGAAGTCCTCTTGTGTCAGCGTGTCAATGGCCTACGTCACCGCCTTATTCATCTCCTCAATTATATCATAACGACAGCCTTTAAGCTTAGGGAATGACCAAAAGTCACAGGGAGCAACGTCCGGACTCTTGGGAGGCTGAGCAACTGTCTTGATGCTCATCGGGGTCAAATAGTCTGTGACAAGGATGGAGTTGTGGACTGGTCCTTGTCCTGCTGGAAATTCCACTGACCCGATTCGAAGAGTGCTGGCTTTTTTCGACGGAATCTCTTCCTAAACTCCCTTAAAACCTCAACATCGTAACCCTAACCCTAACCATTTGGCCAATCAAGTCTGGTGTATTGACTTCCTTACTCCTCCCACACCTCTCATCACCCCTCAAAGTCTCCCTGCCATCCTTGAATCTCTTATGCTACTCAAAAACTGATGATCGATTCATGCAACATGGTCCAAAAGCAGTCTGAAGCATTCCATACGTTTCTCTGGCATTTTTTTCAAGTTTAAAACAGAATTTTATTTCATATCGTTGTTCTAAAGTTTCCTCCCGTCCAGATTGCATTTTTGAAATTCACCAACAGTGACAATCAGGCTTTAGTAGGGTGTAGTCCAATTCCTGCTGTTGCTGTTCCCTTGAAACTTAAATCAGAAAAATTGGTCAGTCATCTCATAAGATGTTTAGCAAGAATATAGTGATTTTTCAAGAGTTTACGACAATTTGAAAAACCTGTACAAAAAGGTTTGGAAACTTATTGAATACACCACATAACATCCATCGTCGTCGTATTCAAGTATCCCTTTCATCCCTATCATTTTCGCCTTGTACTCTAGACTCCATGCAATGTTCATCACAAAGATAATTTACAGTGTGTCTCCAAGTAGATGCAACCCATTATATATTTTTTCCTGATATGAGCGCAATGACAGTCATTTGGAATATCGAATAAATGAATATCCTTTGGGCTAGAGATCAAATCAATGTTTTTTGGGTATTTTTTAATGTTATATTCTCAGCTTTCAGAACATGCAATTGTTTTATTCAGTTTCTGGTCTCACTAATAAACCATTATCCTATTAATAAATTGCATATGTTTTAAGACAGTTTTGAATAATTTTCTCTCCTAATAAATCTTGACGCAAAATAGGTTTTCCTCTTTTGTCCATGGGATTTTGATTGAACATAGCCGGACACTTTTGTTTAATGTCATGTCAACCTTCCTAGGTTTTTCATGCCCATTCGATCCTTTCTAGAAAAACAGTGATGGAACTATTTAACCCATAGCTGGGAGGATAAGGGGATCGTACGTTTCTCATAGTATTTGTCAGAAAGTGAACGTAATAGCGCTTCTGGAGTTCGAACTCGCTTACTACGAATCAGTAGTCTAGCGCTTTAACCATTACGCTTTGCTATTAACATTGTGAATGGTATTCATTCAACTCTTCTCCATTCAATGGGGGGTAATTAGTAAGGCAGATAAGGTTCAGTAATCTATTTGAGTCAACCGGTCGAACAGAAAAAAATCTGGATTAAAAGCTGTAAAACTGGTCATAAAATATCAACTTTGTATCAAATTCTGCTTGATCTGAGGGGTTAATGATAACAAACATATACACACAAACGCAAACGCACACATACACACGTACACACGCGCACACACAAACATACGCACGCGCGCACACACACACACGCACATAGCACGCACACACGCACACACACACATATGCACGCACACACACGCACATATATATATATATATATATATATAATTGACAATCATTCATTCAAAACTGACAGTCATGGATTGGCATTATTTCTATTCATACTCATATCTACATATCCTCGAGCTACAATATTGACCATTCTTTGTTTCTAAATATAGCCAATAATATAATTATATTATCAACTATACACACACACACACACACATATATATATATATATATATATATATATATATATATATATATATATATATATAAATATATCAACCGCACTTTGTAACACGCACACACGCACACAAATATATATATATATATATATGAGGATTAATTATGCTTTTTTTCGGTAACCCGTCGAATAAAATGATGGCCAGCGTATATATTCAATTTTTTCTCTTAAGTAAACATTTTTTTGTTTGTCTCGCTTCCAACAGGATGGGAAATGTTTTAATATATTCCTTCATTGCTCATAAATCTTTGCTTTTATGTGATAATACTTATATATGGAGACATCTCTAACATCATATATATGTATATATATAGAGAGAGAGGCAGAGGGAGAGGGAGAGAGAGAGAGAGAATGAGACAACGGTAGAAAAAGAAAAAGAGACCCTAGAGACTGAGAATCTGAAACTGGGACTGGCTTAGAGTAAATGATTTATGGGGTTAAAGAAAATACATATATACGGTGACATCTCTAACATCATATATATTGACCAATTTGATTTCGTCAATACATATATATATATTGAGAGAGAGAGAGAGAGAGAGAGAGAGAGAGAGAGAGACAGAGAGAATGATATAATGATAGAAAAAGAGAAGAGACCCCGAGTGTCTGAGAGAGGCAGAATCTGAAACTGAGACTGGCTGAGAGCAAATGATTTACGGGGTTGAAGAAAACTGTGTATAGAAATATAGTGCGATTTTCCTCCTCTCATTTATCAAGAAATTTTCAAGCTTCTCGACTATTGAACTCATAATGTATAATGCAACAAAATTCTATCACTGCAAATATCAATCAATTGATTCCTTTTTCATTTATAACAGCGTGTTTACATCGCCTTTGATAACGAAAACAACAATATTTACTGACCATAACAACGGAACACGCTTTCTTTACAACACTATTCATGAGCGGACAGCTTCAGTTAATGGCATTCGTCCGATTGATGTATATTTTCATGCTTCAGAGGAAAATTCTGTTGTTTTTTTTTTTTTTTTTTTTTTTTTGTTTTGGTTTTTTTTTCAAAGCGACATTCTTTCCACTAGTTTACGCGCTTAAATGATTCGATCTGATTTGTGTTCAAAATCGATCTGTACAACCTCAAATATAAGTCTCTTTCAAAAGAGACACTATGAAAGTACTATTATCTGGTCTACACCAATATGAAGCATGTCTGCTGTTTTTTTGGGTTTTTTTTTAGATATATTGAGACGATTATAAAATTACTTTTGATTGAAATGATGCGAAAATCGGTGTTTAGAACATTTATGTCGCATATTTCTGTAAAGTTATAGAAATAAAAGAAGAAAACACTTTTTTGAATATCGTCTCTGAATTTCAGTATTATGTTTAATCTCTCTAATTTGCATTGATCCTTAAAGCAGAAAGTCGTTTTGTACGTCTTCGTTCTAAACTTGGCTTCGTTTGGATTCTTTGGTTAATGGCCTATCAACCTTCGGGAATTATTTAATACCAAAACTATCCTGATAGAAGGACAGTAATTATAATATTTAAACCATAGTTCGTGAGATAAGAGAGTTAATACCTTTCTTTGGGGTAGGGTAATAGTCTGCAAGTGAGTGTAATAGCGTATTCGAACACGCTTACTACCATGTCGCTATTCAGTACGTTAGCCACTAGGTCCCATAGACGGCCTTTTTGAAGGTGAAAAGACTATTTTTAGTATTAATTGAGAAAGTAAATCTCCAAGTATGAATATGATTTTATTGCTACTCGTGATGAAGCATATATTTTGTTTTCTACTTATTCTGACTCGTAAAAGTTTTCCATAGTCACTGTTGAACAATGGTTAAGTGTTTGGTGGGTAAGAATGTTGTAGTTTTTGTTGTAATTGTCTTCTTCTTCTTCTTCTTCTTCTTCTTCTTCTTCTTCTTCTTCTTCTTCTTCTTCTTCTTCTTCTTCTTCCATAATTTTAAACTGGTTTATTAGTCACATAGATACGAACTTAACAAGTTTCACCGCATTGTTTCAGTCTGTACTTAGGAGTAATGGCAATGATTGGGTTCTCTAAACTCCACACACCTCCAGAACTAGAACCTCACATCAGAGGCAATATAGTGCCATCGACAAGGCATCTCTTTTGAAGCAGTGTACGTATATCTTCCGTTGGTGGAACAGGCAGTGTATTCTAATCCTCACCACTTCTATCTATTGATATCTTTTTATATATCCATATCAGCTTATATGTTAAGATACCAAACAAAATCACTTATCAAAAATTTTACAATCCCCCTCACTTAGCAAATAGTGTAGAAAAATGTATATATATTGAAAATAAATCATTTCTGATCTAATTTGGCTAGATATAACTGCTGAGTTTTACATAGTCAATTTACTAACAGAATAATGTTGATTAGATATCATTCCTACATGTTTCTTCAACGGAGATTGAGTGGGTTTTACAGTGTCAGTATTAAAAAAAAACACAACTTTCGAATATGAATAAATAAATTATCTGTATTCTTCGGGAAAATAAGTTAAAAGTGTGGTTTATAAAACAAGTTTTGACGAATGACTCTACCCTATCCATGCTGATGACAATTTCCACTACAAAGATAGAAAGCAAAATATGCCAGAGACGCAAAAACGATAGTTCAGGTCTGAATAATGGATTTCTTTCGTGTCATATTTCGAAAATAATTACAGTCTAGGAAAGCTGGAGCCTTCACCAAAGATTAATATATATTATTTTTCTGGACATTTTTATTTGTTATTTGTTATTTTTTATCTTTTCTTCTTTTTTTTTTTTTTTTTTCGAGTAGACTTTCGAATAACTGTGTCGAGCCTGTTTCCCGGGATTTATCAATCATTCGTAAATATGTTGCAATTTTTCTCTCGTTTTTATATCACCCAGAATAAGATAATAACATGCGAAATCGTTGATTAGTATTTCTGCTGCTTGATATGATTTCGATTTTTTTTTATTCGCTGATCGATTCTTGTTCGGTTATCAGATTTGTCAGTGAAGAAACTTATTTTGTACAATTAGTTGAGAAGAATTAAATTTTCAGTAAATTGCTTATGCTTTCAAGCCAAGCAAGAAAAATAAACTATATATTGCCGCCAATCCCATTTACTCCCACTGTCTCTATCTCTCTCTCTCTCTCTCTCTCTCTCTCTCTCTCTTTCTTCCGCTTTCTATCAATATATATATAGGGTATAAAAATGTAAACAAACGGCTGCTGTTGTTGCTATATAAATACCTTAACAACTCCCTTAGCCAAATGTGGTACGCTTGTTGGCCGAGCGGTCTTGAGACTTAGTCTAACGTAAAGTTGGATGGGTTTCGATCCCGGCTTCGAGCGTCCTCCCACACTGAAGAGTTCTGATAGAACGAAACAGTCTGTCTGTGGATGACAATATATATATATATATATATATATATATATATATATATATATATATATACCCGTATAATAAAATATTTTTATAAGCAATTTTTCACCTTGAAACACAGTGTCCTTCATTGCTCCAAATATGGTTTCGAATAAATTGATATATACTGCTGTTCAATACACGGAATATATGAGAAAATTACATCTTTTTGTTATAAAGAAATAGGGGTTGTTTATTGCATAAAGTTCTTCATTCTATTTAATAAAATAATGTTTTTTCTTCAATACTCTGACTGTGTGAGTACAAATGTATGGATGCACAATGTGGATGTTAAAGAAACGCATTGAGAAAAAAAACTAAAGGAAAGCTACACAAAAACGCAAAATACAGTTTTGAACAAATCCTGGAAGCAACGCCCCACAGAGCAGCCGCTGTATAGTCACTTACCAACAATCTCATAAAAAATCCAAGTAAGATAAAGGCATGCTTGGTATTTCTGTAGAATTAAGGATAAACTCATGAGTGACATTCTCTCATAGACGCATAAAAAAGAGTCGCTATTATAGCCCATACAACAAGGACTTACGTAGATCCGCAATATGCAGACACCGCATGCCATCTAGATGACTGCTTGGAAATATGGATGATCGAAACATATAGGAAGATATAGGAGAGTCCAGGAAGTCAACGCTATCAGCATGTTTGGTTATATACATACATATATATATATATATATATATATATATATATATATCATTCAGTCCAGATAAACCGGAGTTTGGAATAATTCATTCGACTAGAACATCTAAAATTTTCCTGGTAATGAGCTCAATGTGACTAACATCACAGAGGAATAATTTCTTTAACAAAATAATATATATATATATATATATATATATATATATATATAAATTTAAGAAAAACAAAAATCGGTCACATTAGGATTATAAATTCATTTCCATCCTGTTATGGGTGTTGATAAATATCAATAACACCAAAAGAAAACGGGACCTCTTCAGATCCAATGGATAAATTAAATTTATCAATACCCATAAAAGGATAGAAATAAATTTATAATCCTAATGTGACCGATTTTTGTTTTTTTAAATATATATATATATATATATATATATATATATGAACATAGATGTGTGAGTAGGTGTGTGCAGAAATTGAGTTCTATAGTGTGTCTAAAAACCCATTTTAGTGATATTGATTTATTTTTCATGACAAGTGCAATGGCAGTGATTTGGAACACGTCCTTTGATCTAGAGATATCAAATCAATGTTTGTTTTTAATTGTTATTATATCTTTTTTCAAAGATGAATCTTTATATCAATGGGTTGCATTTATTTGAGACAATTTTGAATGATTTTGTCTCCAAATAATTAGTGATGTAAATTATTTTTTCCTTTCATGCCTTGCCCAGTCGGCGGTGGGGCTGAAAAATACACTGACTGCACCTCTGCAGAGGGGTAAGACTCCCCTAACGAGTGTCCTGGAATTGACACTAAACAATCTGATGGTGAGGTTCCAGCAGTGCTGGAGCTTTGGGAAATGCGGAGTACCCCTTCATTGCCATTGCTCCCAGGTCCACTCTGGCCCGGAGTGGTAGCACCCAATAGGGCCCTATCATGGGTTAAATAGAACTAACACCATACTTATGCTAAAATGAATTGAGTAAGCTTAATTGCTTGAAATAGAAACGTTTATGACAATAAAACCGTACTTACATTTAAACTGCATGCTTATGCTTAACTGAATTATTTCAAATAGAAATGTTTTTCGACGTTAAAAGTGTATTTACACTTAACTGAATTATTATATATAATTGCTTGAATAGTTTGAAATGGAAATGTTTTTGACAATTAAACAGTGTACTTATGCTAAACTGAACTGTTTTCAATAAAACAGATTATTTACATAAAAATGGTTTTGGCGTTAAATAACCTACAAAGGTTGATATGCCATAAAACCAAACAAACCAAACCAAACTAAACCTCTCATGCCCAAGACATTAAGATCGATAATTAATTGTTATTATTGTATCCTATTTGAAGTCATAAACAAAAAAGAACACTACATTATTATATGTATAGTTTTTTGCAGTCACGAGGATCCCATATATATTGAGACACCCTGTACGTCTTTTGTTTCTGGTCTTAAAACACGTCTTTCGGCACTTAGGTACCTCTTCAGGTAATCTGATTTTTTAAAGCAAGTCATTTTAATTCCTTTTCACTTTGAAAGAGCTGATAGAATCCATTACTCTCTCTCTCTCTCTCTCTCTCTCTCTCTCTCTCTCTCTCTCTCTCTCTCTCTCTCGCTCGCTCGCTCGCTCGCTCGTTTCATATCATTATCGCTCTTGAAAGGTCCTTTAGACTTTTTTCCGGTGGCCACCTAGAGTTGATGAATGTAAACTTCTGCTGGTCGAAAAACGATGGTATGTCTATCTGTAAGAGGTATATTAACTGCTCTAGAAATTTTAGAAGCTTCCCATTTAAAGCGGAAATAGCTACACGTTGTTTAAAACAGGAACACTGTTTTATGAACGTTCTTATACTGCCTAAATCCTCTGCTGCTTGCTCCAGGCTATGCAGTTAGGATTCGGTTTGTACAGGTATATTTGTGAGAAACCCTATATCATCTGCATCTATCATGGTTTCTTCAGGATATCATTTGCTAATTTTCTTTATTTTAATGTGAACATAATTTTATTTATTAGATCTATTTTCCTTCGTAAAGCATAATCTTTGCAGATTACAAACAGATACGGTGCTAATGTATCTCGTTGCAAAACTCCAGCAATAATCTCACAGAATTTCGTGTAATCATTTCGTGTTTAAGTTATTGCTTTCGCCCCTTTTATTCTTAAAGCTTTTGAATCGTTCTATAATATCTTGCAAATGTTTCCATTAGTTGTACCTGGATTTTTTAATTATCCGAAAGGTCATATTTTGTATCAGCTATTTAGAGACTAAGCCTAGTTCAGTCACAGAAGTGTGTATGTATGTTAGCGTGTGCACGTGCGTGTGTATGTGTGTATGTGTTAAGAAACAGAATCAACATCTCACTTGGATGATGATACTATAGGCAAGAAACTTTTATCAAGCACCGTTGATATATATATATATATATATATATATATGTCTGTGTGTGTGTGTGTGTGTGTTTGTGTGTGTGTGTGTGTGTGTATAAATGATAGTGTATATGTCGAAACCTTACCCAGTAAAACTCACGCATTATGTTGAGAAATTCCTTGGGTAATATTAGATTTAGAGTAGATTCGAATCCTCTATGATTATCGAATGAATAATTTACATGATGTTTTCCTTTCGCTCTGAACATAATTTTAATCGAGAAGAGTCCAGAAATAACAGTGATAAATGATGAATGTTAATCGAAATCCTTTCCTCTCCTTTAATAGTAATCCTTAATCCGTGCCCTTATAGACCGCAGGTATAGCTATTAGCAAACGGATCGAATAAGTATAATTAACTGTGGTAATCTTTTGTCAGTCGATTTCTCAAAGAGTAGAGAAAGAAGTTTGATGCATGTAAAGGTAAAAATTGAACAAAATTGAAAATCAAGAGATCTGCCGGGTAAATAAGGAGAATAAGGAAAACTTGAATGAAAGAAAAAGAAGTAGCAGCACAAAAAAACAGAGAATGAAAGATGACAGGAGGAGAAAGGAAAATATGGAGAGAATATTTGCCAAACAGGGAAGCTTAGTATCTCCCTCCTATATCAATCATATTAACCCCTCTCTCCCTATCACTCTCTCTCTCTCTCTCTCTCTCTCTCTCTCTCTCTCTCTCTCTCTCTAATTCATCAGATTTGGGAAAAATTCTGGTGGACCGATGCTTCTGTGGTCTCAGGCCACCAGCACAACTAAGGCAACCATCTCTTACCTCTGTATAAACATTTATACATAAATAATTTCGCCATTTACCACGAAGACTATTCCTATATATATATATATATATATATATATATATATATATATATATATATATATATATATATATATATTTGTGACAATGTTCTGCTGAAGTTACTTTTTCAGGAGTTTGTATGATTTGAATTAATGGTAAATTTTACTAGATAAAGCGTTGGAACTGCCATTTCTTACGTGTCTGGAATGTTTAATGATGAGTCTGGGTAATGTCGTTTTGGTGTCGTGTGATGCGTTGACATCTGGCAAATCAGACACTAATTTACATTGAGAGATGGCAAATAATCAATTTATATGAAAGTATGCTGTGTAGATCTTAACATAAGATGGAAAAAGAGCTTTATCAATACGCAATTTCAAATAACAAGACATTCAAACCTACATTTTATAAGTATCTTCTGCAGAAAAAAAATTTAGAGCCTATAAAAACGTGTGTAATAAACGGGGTAATTTTTATTATGATAATATTACTAATAGTTATAATATATTTTTCTGGGCGTTACTAAAACGATAATGCTAATAGTCATATGCATGTAATTTTCTCATTACCAGGAAATAGAGAGGAACACAATGTTCTCTTTCATTTAGGATGATAGTAAAATTTCTGAAAACTTACGTGGTGTATTCAAAAAAGTTACAACACTTTTTCTACAGGCTTTTAAAATTGTCGTAGACTCTTGAACGTTAAGTATGTTATTGCTATAAATCATATGAGATGACTGACCAATTTTTGTGATTTCAGCTTCAAATGAAGAGCTACAGAAGGAATTGGAATACACCCTACTAAAGCCTGATTGTCACAGCTGGTGAATTTCAAAAATGAAATCTGGCCGTGAGGACACTTTAGAAGAACGATATGTAATAAAATTATGTTTTAAATTTGAAAAAAAAGGCCTCAGAAACGTATGGAATGCTTCAGACTGCTTTTGGACCATGTTGCATGAATTGATCATCAGTTTCTGAGTAGCATAAGAGATTCAAGAATGGCAAATAGTAATAGGATGGTATTTTTCCAACCCCACCGAACATACAGGAAGTAACATAAAGTCAACTTTAAACAGAATTTAACAGTTTTGACTGCAGAGTTTTCTTTATCATGAACCAGTTGCCATGCCAACGTTAAAAGAATCAGTATGTCCTCCTATTTAGCCATATATTTATGTTTTGTTTGATTATTTGGTTGTGTGCTTAATCCTGAGAACATTTGTTTGGACACAGGCGAGTGGTTGGTTGGTTGGTTGGGTGGTTGGTTTTATCGGCGTATCAACACTTTCTGGGTCATTTAATGCCGAAATAAATTTCAAACAATTCAGTTTAGTATAATTATAGTTTTTGTTTACGAACGGTTAAACATCGAAATAGTTCAGCTAAAAGTCAAAACAGTTCTATTTCAAACAATTCAGTTTAGAATTATTACACAGTTTAGTTATATTTGACCAATAGATCGGACTCTAGAAAGTGCTACCACTCCGGGCCAAAATGGACGTGGAAGCATTGGTAATTATCACGTATTCAGCATCCCCGAATCTTCAGCATTACTCGAACCTCACCATCAGAATGTTTTGTGTCATAAATAGGATACCCTTAGAGGGAGTCTGACCCCTTTGAAGAGGTGCAGTCGGTGAATTCTACAGCCCTAGCCGACTAGGCAACACAATTGAGTGGTTTTATGTATTATTATGAAACACAAGTATTTATTTTAATAATTATTATTTGTTTGTACACAGTTTAAACGTTTTCTCGTATCGCTATCTCAGTGCAAGGGACATTTAATGCCTTCAAGAAACTTTAAGATTAAACAGATGTAATATACTAGCTAAGCTAGTGACAGAGTGCAGTGGGTGAACATAGCAGGTTCACTGAAGTCGCAAGATAACATCAACAAAGTGGGCCACAGGAAAGACACTACAAAGGAGAATGGCGAAGAATATAATTCATTGCCTATGGATTGAGTGATACCGAAAAAAAAATGAAGTATGTAAGTTCCGATAACCAGCCATAAACAGAAAATGTGTGAGGCAAAGAGGATGTTCATATTTCCGCTTGGGACTTTAGAGACAATATAAGGTCTGTAATTTTTGACTGAAGGCAGAAATACGCTGGTGGTTCAAGTGAAGGCAGAGACCCAGTGGTCACTCAAGCAGACCTGTAAGCTCCTCATGTGTGTTTTCCGGTCGTCGCACTACGTCACAAAAAAAGGTCCCCGCCACAGAAGAAAGATGTGTGCGAACTCTCTTTGACTGTATTCCTATGACATAAAATAGTCGCCGTCGAAGAATAAAAAATATAGATTATATTTTTATATATCTATGAGTCCTTTGTTGTTTATCCAGGGTTGCAATATACTACACAGAGTTGGTTACTTGGTTAATTTTATTTTGTCTCCCGTTACCGTTCGCGCCGTCTTGCTTGTCATCTTTATAATAGGTCTATTTAATTTTCTCCAAGTTTTTAAGTTTATTATAGATAGATCAGAGCAAGAGTCTAGCGTAAATCTTACCGACTTATTTAGTAATTTAACTGTTATGTATTTACGAACAACTTTGTCTGACTCGTCCTCGCTTTTTTGTATGCCAGACTCTGTTTTTAATTATTTTTCTGTTTCTACACTGTGAGCCCTTATGTCCGAATTTATCACAGTTTTGACATTTTTTTTGTACGATAGGGACAGTCCTTGGCCCAATGTAATTTTCCACTGCGGTAGAAAGCGCTGGGTATTTTTCTTTTTTTTTTTTTTTTGGTTATCACAAGTCTGCCTGTATTGAAATTTTGGGTAATCATATTTTTTGAGTAATCGTGTTTTTTTCTCTCTTTTACCGGAGAGTATGATTGAAATCTGTGTTTGACTTTCCTTACGTAAGCAACACCAGACTCCTCTATATTTTTTTAGTCTTTTCTGACCCTCGCTTTCCTCTGACAGTCTTCAGTCAGTTTTTGAAGTGTAAGATCGGGTTCGTTCTCTAATTTCGACCTAAATCAGCGTCTGATTTCCGCGTTCTTTACCGACACTAGGCCTTGTGCGAATATCAGACCTTTGTAGTTATCCGCTGACATTTTCTCTAGTTTAAAATCGTCGCAATTTTTATTGACGACCGAGGCAAACTCTAAATTATCATCAGTGTCCTTTTTTGTTAAGATGAGACATTTCCATCTTTTGCAGAATAGAGACGTTTTGGAGCTAAATAATTCTGACAGTAATCTAACTTTTTCTAAAAATCCAAGTTCGCATATAAACTACGAACAGTTCATATCTTTCGTAGTAGTTGCCGAACTTTTTTAGCATCAGTCCAAGCGGCACAGTCGGCAATATAGTTTTCTTCATATCATCTGTAATATGCCTCGACAGTGTTATTTTCATCTGGTGTGTAGATAAATGTTTTGACCGCATTCCACACCGCATTTTCAGGGAAAACTGCTGTACTATCTGTAGGCTGGTTATCACTTAGACTCTTATAAAGTGCTTCTTGTTTTTGTAATTCAAGGAAGAACTGTTGTTGTTTTTCCTCGTTTTCTTGTTCCTTTTCCTTATTTCCTTGGAACAACTGAAAAAGTCTTTCATCGTTTTTTTTATTGAGACTTCATTTGGAACCTGGTCATTTGTGCAAACATTTCTTTAAGGTCTTTCATTTTTTAGACTTAAACTTTTTTTTACTATTGAAAAGAATTTTTTTTCTCTGGAGGGGGGAGTTTTTCCCCAGAAATCAAGAATAATTACAGTGTTAGATGGTGTTTTTTGTACAACACTATACTGTAAGCGCCGAATTAATTTTTCTCTCCAAATTTCGTGGGGTGGGGGAGAATGAAAACTATGGAAATCACTTTTTGATTATGTGACAATCTACTTACAGTTTTTATTTAAATATCCGTTATCCGACACACTCCGTCATTTGTACAATTTGATACTTCGTAGTTGTTTAAAAAAATCTTGTTCGGTTCGTTGTATGCGAGAACTTTGTTGTAGATTCTTTAACAACTTGTAGTTGGGTATCCCTTTGTTGTTGGGATGTATCTTTCCAGTATATTGTGTGATTAACCCCTTTTGCTTGTTGGAGAGTCCCCTTTTTCGATCAAGTTCCTCATCGCCAGTATGTTGTGGCCCCGAAAAGGGTCACTAAAGAAAACGCTGACATAGATATTAGGTAAACAGATAATATTGCACAAGAAAGATAGAGTTACATAGAAAATGTAAAAAGTCTCGTACTGTTTCGAATAACTCCCGAATTGTTCGGCTGGCAGTACTAATAAAGGTGAGAATAGTCCATTATGGTGAGATGAGCAAGGCTCCCACAACACTGTACCAGTCACAATCTTCCTGCACCAGCAACTACCAGTGTTGCACCAGCAATCCAGTCCTTCACCATCGACTAGAACCTGCACCAGTGACCACCTTCTGACAGTGGCAGCTGTCTGCTGTGCGATATTCCGATTCCGATTAGCCATAGTTGAATTTGGCCTTTAGAAACAACCACCTTGTTTTGTCATTCTTGCCTAGTTCGTTTTCAGTCACTTATATTTATATACTTATATATTAACAAATATATCGAATGTTGATCAATCGAAATAAATGAAGTATTCATATGTAATTCACATGTCGAACTTTAATTTCTCATAATGAGAAAAGAATTAATATGTAACAATTTTATTAATTTAACTAATTATTTATAACATAAGAACATTTAATATTCGATTCTTAATCTTGTGTTTATCTAAAATAGAAAACGGTGTAATAAAACTCCAGTGTAATATTGGAATAATTCCTACTCGATATAAGTGTTTAAGTCCTATTTTTTATTTATTATTTTTTTAAACTTCTTTTTTTATTCTATTAAAAAAATATGTTTTTATTCTATCTACTAAATGTAATTGTATTCTTTATTAGAAAACTATTAAATTGCTTAATCACTTAGTCTATTTTGTAAAAAGTTGTGGATTGATATATCAATATGTATTAAAATATATAAATCACTCAAAGGTAGTTGAATATTTAATTTCAATAATATATCAAGTTAAATCATACTAAGAATTCTGTTCAATGTCTTCACGTTGAAATAATTTCTTTTCTAGAATTAAGTACATTTTTATCTAAATATTTTAATACACATATTTCACTTCTAAGCATAAATTACACTTACCATGTAAACTTTTGGTCGACGAGGATCTTATTATTTTCCAATTCAAAACAAGCGATAGTCCAAGTTCTATTAATTCCCAGTAATACTTAGATAGGCCAGTTTTATTTCTTAATGTTGGATTTCATTTTTTCATGATTAAAAAAATACATAAAAAATTATTTTAATTAAAAGTTATCCTAATTTAAAAAAATATGAAAATAAGGATTTTTTTTTCAAATGCCATTCATCTGAGGAAGGCTTTTTTTAAAAAAGAGACCTAAAGAAATTTGTAATGATGCCAATAAAGTGATTGTTTTTCTTTTTGTCAACATATATATATATATATATATAGAGAGAGAGAGAGAGAGAGAGAGAGAGACATAGACAGAGAGACAGACAGAGATAGATAGATAGATAGATAGATAGATAGATAGATAGATAGATAGATTTAGGTTATCCGACCGTATTCCAGGGCGACCCGAAGGTTCCAATTTCATCAGCTACCAGACTACGGTATTGGGGAGGGGGCTACTCCTTTCTACGAAATGCACAACATACCCTTGATTAAAATCTTAAATGGTTGAGTGTTAATCAAGAGGACTTCAAGTACCATTTGTGAATCTTACATCTGACATGACTAAGGTTTGAACTCCTGCCTCTAACCATGTTCCAATGTGTGCATATGTGCCAATGTCTCTGTGTGTGTCCAATGACATTTTAGGATCTGAAATGCACAGTTTTCAAACGATATTAGAATTTTTTTCATGAGGTCAAATTTGTTGTTGCAGAATTGAAAGAGAGTTGTCTGTGTTTCTCTCAATAACATATGCTGTTCTGTCCTATCAAGTATTGAGACCTTCTCCATTCTTAGTTTTGGAATTGATCATGTCAACATATACATTCATTTACTCCAGAAACCAATTCTTTCTTGTGTAGAGTAATTATCCAGGAAACGTAACTTTATTAACCTTAGCAAGTCAAGTAACTTTTATAATTTCGAAACAGCACGACCAAGGACTTGGCTTCTGTTCCTTTGATCTCCGGTATTATACTCATGACTTTCGTTATTGTCACTGTCGTCTTCTTAAGTGTCTTTGATTAGTCAAACGGAATGAATCTCTCGATGGTTTTCCTAATTTTCATCCTCAAGAAAATATCATATCAGTCTATAATACAATCCTAAAATGTTGCTACGAGTAAATAAAATGTAGTGGTGACCTCCTAACGATGCTGACTCTGTGCTTGGCTGTGTCACCCACAGCAATTTATCATTTGCAGGAACTCTCGTGGTAGGTGCGGGAAATCGTCACATGCGGGAATTAGACATTTTGAAAAGAGCCAGTCAATAATCGGTAGAGAAGAAGTAACGGCCTAACATTTAGAGCTTGTAAGATGTTCCCTCCTCACAATATTATGAGCTACATACGGTGTCACGATTGCTTCATCAGTTCAAAAGTACCACTTCATGTCTCCCAGTTTTTTGCTTCGTCCAGGGTGAGGTTGAAACAGTAAATTGAGTTGCATTTACTCATTGAAAGCGAATATACCGTTTTATTTTCTCATGGAAACTGGTCATCCTGAGTTCATATCGGTTGGCGAGACTTTACAAGGTAATGATGACTTCGAGACTACATTTTTCCGGTTACTATTACGCAAATATTGTCTAGATCATAACACACATACATATTTACAGAAGTGGTTTTATAGCATATCAACTGTTGTTGAGTATTTAATGTCAAAACCTGTTTATACATATATATTAGATATGTAAATGACTCGTAAACATCTTTTGTAGATAACAATTTTCACGCAGTTAACTGGTTTCAAGAGCTGCTATATAAGTCACAATTTGACATCAGTCATTTGTGTGAACACAGATTGTTCTATTTGATCCATAGATTGGACCCTATCAGGTGCTACAGTGATCCTGGGAGCAATGTCAATAAAGGGCACACCTTTATCCTCAAATCTCAAATACTGAAGCTTCAGCATCAGGTTGATTTTATGTCGGAAGCAGAAAACTCGTTGAAGTGGGGGACTTACCCCTCCAGCAGAGATGCAGTCAGTGTATTCTGCAGCCTCAGCTGACTGGCTATTCTTACGGAATGTAATCCTTGAAATCAATTATAATTTCCACTCACCTCAAAATAAATTAATTGAATAAGGTTTGTTTGTTTTCGTTTTAATGGCATATCTAACTCAATTTTATTTAATCCTAAATCATCCTTGTAGAATAACAATAATGTTTCTCTTTAATCCATAGCTATGTGGATAGGTAAAATCATTTCTTTCCAAAGGATATTTAGTCCTAAAGTGGTAATTTACTAAGCTTTTTGCTTAGATTTAGCACAAGGCCGCATAAATTGGGCACCCAATGAGAATCGAACTCACTCGTGCAGGTTTGCTAGTCTACCTTGCTAACCATTAGACCACCCGAGGTGTCCTAAAGTGAACATAATAGCGAAACTAGATTTTAAACTAGCTTGCTTCAAGACCGCATCTTAGCACTTTAACCACCATGCCCTGGGGACTACCCATACTGTATATCATAACTGTGTTGTCTAAAGTCAATGAATATATATATATATATATATATATATATATATATATATATATATTTAATAAAGATGAATTCCTTATGATCAGTAAAATGAGAAATGGTAAAGTTTTCTTGAATATAAGTAAAATGAGAAACCAATAAAATAAGGGGATTTCGTTGTAAAATGATTTCTTTGAGATCTTCCTAATGTTTCAGGAAATATAAGCAAAAAGTATACGGAATAGTATGTGATGTTTCCGTAATTGTTTCCAAACAAAAAGATGCAACAATAGCAATGTTAACATTTTTTGATTATACAAAATTAGTATATCTATTATTAATATTAAGTGTGCATTTTAATTACTAAAATTAACCTTTCGTGTCGAGGAATATGACAAAAAACAGAAAGTATGTATTTTTGGTACAGAAAAGTTGTCTCATGATAATTATGATGTCTATGTCCAGTACGTCCCCACTATGCAATATGGTCTCCCCGATCACATGATAAGTTCAGACGTAGAATGATTCCCCTTGAACTTTAGGTCAAGGATTTATTCATGTTAAGTTTACAGAACTGGGTGTGTTCACTTCGTGATGACAAGTATGTTGATTTAATCAACACCACGCTAACGATGTACCAACGAATAGGAAGGAAAATGTCTCTTACCATGCATTTATAATATTCTCATTTCGATATTTTTGAACAGATTTAGGAAAAGTAATTGATAAATATGATTAGAAGTTTGAAAAGTCCATATCTAAGATGAAAACAAGGAATGAAAATCGGATCAAATAAAACATGATGGATGAATAGTTCTGAATTTTGAAATCGGAAATCAATGAACATGTGCAAAACAATATGCTTGAAATGCTTTTAAATTATTAAAAATAAACCGTTTTATATTTGGACATTTTTAATAATCTATAACAGAGTTTCTTCACTTTGTCGTACTTGTGGCCCATTTCTATGTCCAATGAATTTCAGGCCGACACAAGCACAAATAGAAATTCTATGTAAGCGGAAATGCATTTTTATTTACGAAACAAAATGTAATGAAAAATATAAATCCTGACAAATGACTACAGTGTTTCATTTGAATTAAATATAAATATGATGTATGTAAAAATACAATGAGAAGTATTAAAAATATAGCAAAACTAAAGATGTATTTACCAAGACAATAATTAACAATTACTGAAATGTAAAATTCAGAATAATCCCTTTGACATTCAACACGCATGCTTCAGTAAAATTTCTATAAGTCCAATCTAATTTTGAATGTCTGTTTTGATATGGTGTGAAGTTATTTAGTCATTTACATTGAAACCATATTTACCAACCCCCCGGCTCGGGCAGGATATGACACAAGGTCAATTTTTAAGCCGAGTTTAACATGTTTGAATTCAGAGTTTTCTTTCTCCTAGACTAGTTGCCTCATCAAGGCTGAAGAACCAGTCTGCCCTACTATTTACCCATAGCTTGATGGAGAATAATTGGATTCATACCTTTCCTAAGGGTATTAGTGCTATGTGAAAAGCAATGATCTCGTCCAGGATTTGAACTCGTGTCGCCGTGTCCCTTTCCTGCGATGATAACCATTACACCAAAGGCACCTCCTTTTACAATTGTTGTTCCCTTAAATCTTACACTTGAAATGGATCTTAGATAAAGAAAACACGCTAAAGTCCATAAGAGCTAAGGCTGGAGAACATTGAGGCTTCTGTACTTATGCAATCTTATGTTTCCTTTAAAATTAACGTAAAAATATAAAGGCTGCATATCAAAAAGTATTCAAAATTACCCCTGAGTTACGTAGGGTTCCTCTCGACATCTACATATTAGTACGAATCTCTTCATATAACTGTCTTTTTATATAAGGGGATCAACTGTTCATGTCTCTATCTAAAAAAAACAACTTGATTTTAGAATATTTTTAAGTGAATATGTTATCTCAATGTTCAATGCTTTCTCGTTGTATTCATCTACAACCTTGTATATATCTAAAAAGATCTGTGTTATAAGATGGCTTTGAAGAAAGTCATTCTGACACGGAGTGGTAGTAAGCGTTAGAGTCCAAAATATGGGTCACATTGATCTGTTTAAGGATAATTGGTTTTTGATAGGACCGTGTGCAAAAAACTGTATATATGAACGCACAGAGAACATGATCCCCAAATCTTTATGCATAAAATAATACTAAAAGGGTTTACATGTAGTTAAGATTAATCAATCATTTTAATACATCGATTCCTCTTAGATAAGCTCAGCTTATTTTGGCAGAAAACCGACCAGACATGTTAAGCATTGAATTGATGTTTACAGCTCATCCATCAGTCCTGGGTTATTTTATATCAAGAGGTTAAAGAATCACGTTCATATTTAAATATTTTGTAGAAACTGCTTTTTAAAAGGTTCTTCGTTTTCACCCGGTCTTATAGAATTTAGATAATTTTAAATTAATCTATTTTTATAATAAATGGGACTCAAATTCAAACTTCCACAATGGGTCAGAGTGAACCAGGGAGTACTGGAAATTAAAGCGTACTCTACAATCCTCAAATCTCCAGAACTAGAGCCTCACCATCATATAAAACTTATTATCCCTACTTATGATACCTCTTTTTGTGGGTTGGGGGAGATTACCAATTCTACAGGGGATACAGTCACCGTATTTCATAAGCCCCGCCAACAGGGCGCGTTCATTAAGCATTGTAGAAATAAAATTACAAACACTTTAGTAAATATACGCTTCATTAAAAATGAATCAGATTATTGCTAACGCAGCATAAATTACTCATATAATGAAGCTTACTTGAACAGAGATAATTATGTCACAACAAATTATTGGAGTAAAATCATTATGCTAGGATAACGAAACACTTGTCGGAAATCTCTGCTCTGCTATACCTGCAATGATGGAGAATTATTGATTTCATCTGCCGAAGAATCTACTTCAGTACGATCATACCATGTGACTGCGTCTGTGAGCAAAGTACATTAAGAAAGCTGAAACATTCCAATATTTCATTTATGATAACGCAAATTATGTACAATAGCAGGAGAAAATCGGGAGACATTGCAGAGAAATTACCCTCGAGGTATGCACCCGAAGGGTCTTGTGTCTCTGCTTCTAGCCATTTATTTGGATTAGATGCGTTGAAAATTACAAAAGATGTGTATTTTGAAACAAATTATTGAACCTACCATGAACACGAAGCAAAGGCATCGCCTGACTTTTAGCCAACTTAATAGAGACGCCACCCTAATTTGCTTACCATTGTAATTTTGTTTCATGAAAAGTTTCATGTTGTGGCCCTAGGCGGCAAACTCTTCGGGCAACGTTCTCTTAGTATTTCTTGCGACACGTATCTGAGAACTGATATTCTGCAAAATATATTTGACTCATTACACTGAGTAAATTCCCCACCAAATTTCGGTTGATAATTTGTCTATAATGTCATTTCAGATTTCAACACAAGTCCAAAATACCAGCATTACCAATTATAAAAATTCGCACTTTTTCAGTATTCCATCCTCTTTAGAAAACAATGCTTTTGCACATTTCTTTAAATCAAAAACATAGACGAATACTCCCACAACAAAATTAAGATTAATTTGGATGAATCTTCAAAATCTTTATAAAAACAATATTCAACCTCCGATAAAAATCAATAATAAAGAAAAAATTAATTAGTTTTTAATTACCAATGATTGTACTGGTTTTATATGTATTTGGCTTTTGTGAAAAATGCTAACAAACAATCATACTTATGGCAGGAATTTTGAAGACCAGCATTTTTGCGTATAAATTAATATTTATGCATACCTTGGAATATAAGAATTTACCCAACCCCTTCACTTGAGTATTTTAAAACCAAATTCAATAGGTTTAGATTCTGGAAGACAGGATGCGATACCACGTTTCAAGATCACGGTATGTGCAAGCAGGAAAGACATGATACATATCTTTCTTAACAACATTGATGCTATATATATCTATATCTATATCTATATAAAATAACTTCGTCGAAAATTTATTACCGGGACGCCGTGTGCATTTCTTATGCTGATAATGGTTACAAAACACGTATTTTTCCAACACCACCTAAAATATGGAACACAAGTTCATTTTTAGTGAAGAATTTCTGGTTTAAATTCAAAGTTTTCTTTCTTCTTTACTGGTTGCCCAAACAAAGCTAGAGAACCAAATTTGCCCTACTTATGACCCTTAGTTAGAAGTAGAAGAAATGGAGTCAAGCCTTTGCTAATGCTTTTAACTCAAAGGAAGGAACGCACAAACCTTTTTCCAGGCTATGAACCCGTAGTGCAGATTCCATTTTATACAACGATAAACGTTACGCTATCCTAGGCTACCCGAGTGCACATTTTTAAACTTGGAATGTAAATGAAAAAGAAAAAAAAAGTAGGATGATTCCTTAAATTGAAAAGTCACTTCCATAAGTATAATATTTTCGTGAATTTAGGTCCGTTGTGAGCATAAACACAAGCCCATACGGTCTTCATTAGGATTTCTTCAATATTTAGAACTATTTACCGAAGTAAATACACGGAAAACACACACACAAAAAAATAGAAATATTTATTTACTTAGCTTAGCTTAGCTTAGACGTTTCACCAGTCCATAAATATGTGGAACCAAATTACAATTGAACTCATTAACAACAGTTTGCTAATTCAGCTTCCTAAATGTTATTCCAGCTTAGGTGCTCAAGCAATTATTGAGTTATTTTGTAAAGTTTTTTGAGGCACAAGGCTGGAACTATTAGAGCATCCCGGAAGATTCGAAATCACTAACAACTGTCTGCTAAACCACCTTGCTAAATATTACACAACGCAAGGTGTTCTTACACAGATAAAATAACCTATGTCAGTATTTGCCTATATTTGAGTCCATGTTAAACGTCAAGTTAATTTTCTTTTAAAGGAAAAACTATTTCCTACTACGATAGGCTTAGTTTTATGTCAAAATGTATTTAAACTATTCTACTTCCTTCCTTTTTCTGTTTATTGTTTATTTGTCTAACGGCATATCAATTCATTGTGGGTTTTCTAATGCTGGCATTCAATTACATTTTAATGTTTTTTTATTGTCATGTTATTGTAATCTTCATTATATTTCTAATGTTCCATAACTTTTTTAAAGTTCATATTTTTTATTTGCCGATAAAAATTTGTTTACACACAGTTATATGGAATTAAGTATTGCAGACATTTTGAATGTGTTGTAAACATTTAGTGTGGGTTTGATTGTTCTTTGCTTTTGAAATAGTTTCTTTATTTAATGGTATGCGATCTTTCGTGGGTTATCTGATGCCAAAAGATTATTTTTAGAATATCATCAGTGATACCATTTAACCCAAAGTTGGGAGCACAAGGAGGTTAACGCTTTTATCAAATGTATCAGTACGAAAGTGATCGAAATAGCTGGTTTGAAATGTGTGTCGCGTATTGAACCGCTAGACAAGCAATGAAAACTCGTAGATATATGAAAATATAATCTATATTTTAATTCTTCGAAGGCGGCGTTTGTGTGAGGTAGGAATACAGTCAGAGGGAGTTCGCACATATCTCTCTTCTGTGGCGGGGACCCTTTTTGTGAAGTAGTGTGGCGGCCGGAGAACACACACAAGGTAGCTGACATGTTTTCTTGAGTGGCCTGCGGATCTCTCTTGCAGATCTCTTTCTTCGCTGGAGTGACCAGCGGGTCTCCCTCTTCGCTGGAGTGACCAGCAGATCTCTTTCTTCGCTTGAGTGAGCAGTGGATCTCCCTCTTCGCTTAAGTGACCAGTGGATCTCTTTCTTCGCTGAAGTGACCAGCGGATCTCCTTTTTTGCTTGAGTGACCAGCAGATCTCTTTCTTCTGTCCAAAATTACAAGCATTATATTGTCGTTCAAGTCCCACGTGTTTTCTGTTCATGGCTGGTTATCGGATCTTACATACTTCTGTTTTATTTTCCCGGGAATTTGTTGATTTTATATGCGAACAGAAATATCTGTCATTCTATCCGCAGGTAGTTAATGAGATTTTTCTCTTTCCAGTGAAACCACTTTGTGGATTTTATATTGCGACTGCGTTATATCAACTAAGTTCATCGTCGCCAGCTAAGCTTGTATATTACATTTGAACTTACTTACTCCGAAACCACGGTTCAATACTTTACCCAATGTGCAATGCGGATATTGATTGCCCCTTTCTAATTTTTATAAGGGAGACACAAAACTATGGTTTCCTTTAACAATCCCTATTTAATAGTAATTATTTGTTTGTACACATTTCTATAGTTCCCAGAATTCCAAGCTGCATTTGAAAACAATTATCTTGTTTCAAGAAAGTAATAACCAAACATGATATTCAATACATAAATATAACTGAAAGAAACTATGAATGCAAATTATTTCCGCAAAGCCATAGTCCACAATCTCAAGATATGGCGCCTAAACATCAGATGTAATTTAGTGTCATACGCAAGATAGAATATTTTAGGAGAGGAATCTTACCCTTCTACGGCACATAAGTGTAATATTACGAGCTCTAATTTGACCCTTGTACGAACACGGTTCTCAACAGACATTTGTAGCGTTTCGGCACCACATAAACACGTGTAAAACTACCGTTTTAAATAGTCTATGCGTTAAGTTCCAGTCGAAATCCCTTTGAAACCTCACAGGGAGAAAAACACACAAAACACCGTCTTAGTTCGCAATTACAAAAGTTTATTCTACTGCCCTTCATAGTAGTCGTCGAAAAGGGAGAGAAACATAGAATGAAAAATGAGTCAAGGGCGTTAGATAGAGAGAAATAAACCGCCAGAGAGCTAGAGGCAGACACAGACCTTGATATTTTGTTTCTCGTTTTCTGTTGATGTTCTCGCATGTGCCTGCTCTGGGTCCTGTCTTCACGTCTTTTGGTCGAAGCTCTAACTCAAGTTCTTTTCCTGATTTCTATACCGCGTCCCTTCTAATGGGTCTACCTTTTCTTTCGGCCAATCACGGCCATCGGCTTATTTGCTGCTAATACATTGTTATTTTTAACTTGGGTGTCTGCTGCTAGCATGACCTGGATGTTTTTAACCTATCGTTAACTTTCCGATTCTTTTCTCTCTCTCTCTCTCTCTCTCTGTCTCTGTCTCTCTCTCTCTCTCTCTCTCTCTCTCTCTCACACACACACACACACAAACACGCACACACCCACTTATTGCCTTGAATCTCTTTCTAATATATATCCCTCTTTTCCACTGCCACCTGGTCGACAATAAATCTTGGTAGGAAACAACTTACTGCTAAAACAATCAACCAGAGTCCCAAATTATATTACGTACAGTCAATATGCCCTAAACCCTGCTAACGAAGGAAAAGATCGATTGCAAACTAATGTACGACAAAGAAAATGATTATATATTGGTGCAAGCAGAATGATTTTGTTTGGTTTTATGGCCTATCAACATTTTTGGGTTAGTTGATGCTAAATCCTTTCTATTCATATATAAAAAAATATATATATGATTGTAAACACCTTTTGTTGATAACGTTTTTATAAGAATCTAAGCTCATACTTTTGCACATAGCTACATTTTTCCAAGTAATGCCATGTATCACTAACAATTCAATTAATTATCAGTCATTTGTTTACATATTGTTAAATGATCAAAGAGTTATTTGTTACCAGTAGATAGGACCCTATCAGGTACTGTGACTCCGTGCCAAAATGAGGCTAGGATTGATGGCAATGAAGGGGTACTCCGAATTCCCCAAAGCTCCAGCATTACTGAAACCTTATGATCCGATTGCATAGAGTCATGACCAAGACACACGTTGGGAGAGCCAGTCAGTGTATTCTACTCTCCCAGCCTACTATGCTGCGCACAGAATGATAGAATGACATAAGGAAAACAATCCAGACAAATTATTATGAAATTAAAAGATAAAATGTGATTGTTGGTATTTCTATCGTTTTTGAAATAGTGAAATTTAACGAAAATATCCACTGATATTGTTAGGACAATCGGTTACATCAAAGTTTTTTTTTTTTTTTAATTCAAGTTTACATCTGACGTTGATGGGAAACACAGATAATTTCTGTTTATGATTTGCTGTAGTCGATAATTTATGAGAAAATTATTTTCCTCTTACAGATTTTGGGTCTTGGCGTACGCTGACAGTTTCAGACACGTCTGTCAAGGCGTTCATCATGCGTCAAACGCTATTTTCGTGATGGCAAAAAAAAAAACTTTAACTCTGAATAATCGCTAATATATCCTTCAAATATAATTTGAATAAATCTTTCAAATATATAGGTAAACTCTCTCCAGTGGCATAAGTTTGGACATTACGATAAAGAAAGACGATCTGACATTAAGAAATGGGAAGTCACTTAGGTCACATTTAATGCCATAATTCTTTCGATACCAAACAAAATAGAGTCTATAAATTTACACACCTCCACACTTATGTGTCTGGGCTTTAAAATGAATAATACCTTTTTTATGTTTTTATAATATTTGGTGCATTGCGAACAATTCTTTTTACTTTCTCAATAATATCTATCTATCTATCTATCTTTACACACACACACACACACACACACACACACACACACACACACACACACACATATATATATCTATCTATCTATATATATATATATATATATATATATATATATATATATATCAATGAATAAATGAGACTGATTGTCTATAATATTTCTTAGGGATTTAATAAAAGATCAATTTTTTAACCTTCAAAAATAATTAATTCAGGAAACCACAGCGCGACGATTACATTTTACTCCTTCCTTGCTTGAAGTCTTCAAATAAAACAACTTTTACTTGGTTCATCAAATTCTCATGTATTTTGAAATGATAACCCCGTGGCTGTCTTTAGATCTCGAGTATGATAAATTGTCACAAAACTTCAAGTTAGTGTAGCGAAATGTATGTGGTGCCATGTGAATCTTCTTTTTCGATCATAATCTGGTTCAGAAAAAGTGAAATACTTTGGATCAATTTCCTCTTTCTTTTTTTGCTTTTTTATTTTTTTTAACATTTTAAACATGCCCACATGCATGGTTATAATACCGTAAACGACTAATCTGTATTTTCAAAATTGATCAATCATTGATTAAATTTTATTGAACAAAATTGATCAGTCTCATGAGAATCATTAGATTCGTCGTATTTTCTCTCTTCTCAAAACAACACGTTCAACCAGACTGAGATTATATTCTTCATGATTTCTGGTATCCACCAACGCGATACGCCACCTTCAAATGAATACACCGGAAAGATCACGTACCGGCTGGGCATACTTTAATTTATTTCTCTGACTCTGTACAAAAGTTCGAGATGCGATTTAATGGCCCAGCACTACTCAGTATTTTTTATTCTGTTTTTGTGCAGCACGTAAAGACATTCAGCTGGTCGTACATTTCAAAAGGTAAAACATATCAATGTTTTCATAGATGGATGTTTTTAAAAAAAACGCGTTGATCAGAAGATTTCTAGATAGCTTTCCCTAACCTGACAAAAATTGTGTCGAGTATATTTATTACAGAACTTATCATTAAATAATTGGCCAATATATAAGGAGGTGTAGAAAATTTCTCTATCTGACGAAACAGAACATATTTTTCGGTTTGCAATTTTTTTTTAATGTTTGAAGAATTAACAATGCTGAATTAGAATGTTATAATTTTTGGTAATTTAGAATAGAATGACTATTTTATAACACTCGATAAATCCCTCCTTTCCAAATCATAAAATTTACAATACTTGTTAATAACAATACACAACGTATACACACGAACACGCACACATATATGCACACACACACACACAAATATACAAACGTTGTTGTGTTTAAACATATAATTAACTAATGAACGAGTTTGTAATTCGGTAGATTCTCCATTATGGTGACATTACAACGGACAAACAAATTTAAAGAAAAAAATGGATATATATTGTAATCCACAGACAGACTCTTTCGTTGTATCACAACTCTTCAGTGTGGCTAGACACGTAGGACGCTTAAAGATGAGATCGAAACCCGCTCAACTTTGCGTTAGACTTAGTATCATACCGCTCAGCCAACAAGCGTACAACGTCAGCTGGGGAATAATAAAGTAATAAGTAGTAACGTTCGTTTGTTTACCTTTTATACCTTACCGGATACCAGAGTGCTCAATTCATTTAAAGTGTTCTGCAATTGGCGAGCGGCAGCCGTAAGTTCCACGCCAGAGTGCTCAACCTCCATGGGGGAGCATATATATATATATATATATTTATAAATATATATAAGCAATTTTAAATGCAATAGAACATTTTGTCAACAAATTTCTGTAAAATGACATAGATATTACATTTTATGAACATTAATTCAGTGGTTACTTCTTGATTAACCAAGTGGTTATTTTGATCACTTTAAAATATATTTTTTTACACCTACCAATCACATGCTTCATATGCTCAAATTCATCTAACTTAGAACCTTCTTAACTTTCCAGAAAAAAGTGTGACGTCTGTTGGTACACTTTTTCTTGTCTGCTAAAAATGTTTTTTTAAGTAACAATTTCTTCTTCTTCTTCTTCTTCTTCTTCTTCTTCTTCTTCTTCTTCTTCTTCTTCTTCTTCTTCTTCTTCTTCTTCTTTATCGATTTTAACTTAGAGTCTTTTTTTGTCTATCTCAGCTTTTCATTTTTCTTTGTACGCCATTCTTCCTCAACCTCAGTCTCCACCACGATCCATATCTCCTTCTTTGTAACCACTTTCGTCTTCATTTTTTAGGGGTAGGTTATTATTCACACAGTCCAAGAGGAATGTATTTGTCAATCGGAGCCAAATATTCATACGTTGCGTTACACCATCTCAACGAAAGTTGACGAAGGCAAATACGAAATGAATATATAACTACCGGTTCATATCAGAAAAAGAAAAAGTCAGACAGGTTGCTGCAGAAAAATACCACTCACTTTAATTTTGTTTTTTTCAAGCTTCATTCGTGTAGATTTCAAAAAGATGAAAATAGAATGTGATACTTTTGAGCCGATGAAGTCTATTGTTTCAGGAAATATAGCCTACGCCTAATCGGGGGCACTTTTCATAACCCCGTAGTTTCAGTGACTTATTCTATTTTCCAGTGACTATATAACTGACTGATAAACAATTCCCATCTGTCAAGTGTGCACTTGTCACGCATGCAATGTGAAAGTTTCCGTGATTTACTCGTTATTGTAGATTACCCACCTGAATACTAGATTCAATGTCTGTGGGAGGCGACCACTACATACTCGGATACCATTTTCACTAATGGAGATGGGGTGGCCACTTCATTCCACCTATTCTCTATAGATCTAAAGGTTTCATGCTGAATAAAATGTTTTGGATATAAATAAGAGGTTTTTAATCGTACAGAACTTAAATTATAAAGTTCAAAAGAATTGAAATCTTACCATTTTTTCCTGACTAGACTATAATCCCACACTAATAGAAATTAATATCTAAGTTTATTGTTTGTTCTTTCTTATTTTGTTTTGTTTCTAATATAAATGTGGAAACATTAAACAAAATATTCCTGATTAAGACTAATAATCTTCAGAAAATTTAAAATCAAATCGAAAAAATTCTTAATTTTTAATGTCCAAAAAAGGTGGGAAAAATTTTGAAAAATCAAAAATAATTCATTGTTTAATTATAATTTTTGTTTATTTTAGCTAATTCTAACGAATGAAGCCAATTGATCACCAGGTTTTTAAATTGTCGCAATCAGGTGCAAGGTATGCTGCAGCGATAAAACAGTATCCATGAATGATCGGAAAGAAATTTTCCAGATCGCATCACTTATCTCCAAAGGGATAAAATATAGTCAGGATACTCACCAGATTGAACACCTTGTGATTATACTGCCTCCAAGGAAAGCTGAAGGTTCAATACTTTCAACGCCTTCCATAGACAACTTACAGGTTGGTTGGTTGGTTTGTTGGGTTTTTATGGCATATCAACATTTAAAGGTTATTTAATTCCAAATCCATTTTTATGTAAATAATCATTTCTATTTAAAACAATTCAGTTTAGCATTAGTCCACACTTTAATTGTCAATAACATTTCTATTTCAAACTATTCAGTTTATTCAAATAGTTATATATAAAAATTCAGTTTAGTGTAAGTACAGTTTCAATGTAAAAACACTTCTATATCAAATAGTTCAGTTTAACATAAGCACGCCGTTTAAATGTAAGTACGGTTTAATTGTAAAAAAAATTCTACTTCAAGCAATTCAGTTTAGCATAAATATACTATTTAACCAATAGATAGGGCCTATCAGGTACTACCACTCCGCCCCAGAGTGGAACTGGGAGCGATGGCATGAAGGGGTACTCTGCATTCCCCAAAGCTCCAGCATTGCTGGAACCTCACCATCATATTGTTTACTGTCATATCCAGGACACTCGTTGAGGGGGTGATCTTACCCCTCTGCAGAGAAGCTGTCGGCGTATTCTACAGGCACAGCCGAATGGGCAATTACAACATGGAATTCTCAGTAACACAAGAGTAAATGGCTTGTTAAGTGCAGCAGAACTTCAGGGTGAACATGACTCGTGATTGGAAACATTTCAGCAATTGAATTAAAAAACAATAAATTGGCAATAACAAAACAATTGTTCTTTTTTTCTTTGAGAATTACATTTTGAATAGTATCTATATTATTATTGTTGCTATTATTGCAATATTACTCCTAACAATTGTATAACAAGATAAAGAAATGAACGAGAATAATGAAGTGGCATAACACGTGGTTATAAAAATAAAAATTTTACACTTTATGTCTCGAAAGAGGTCATAGTTTTATATATTGACCTTTGGCCCGGGCAAACATACCATTCCAAAGTGATGCACCGGAAGGAAGTGACACATTCCAATGGCCAGTAATCGAAAGTGATCACGTGGGCGGAATCGGCTGATGAAATGGGACAAGGTAAAAAGCCCATGATACACTCATTGACTGATGCATCGGAAGGGAGGGACCTCTGAACTGCATGACAGTTATTTCCGCTTGATGACGGTCAAACATGCCATTCCAAAGATTGAGTGGGCGATTGAGTGCGCGTTGAACTATTATATAACTCGGTCAAGACAGGAAGTCAGTGAGTTGGGGTCCAAAGAGGTTGCTGATAAGATGTGGTAGAGAAATCCCGGCGGTGGGGGCCCTTGGGGCCTCTGATGAGTTGTGGATCAGAGATGTCGGAGACAAAATGTGGTAGGGAAAGCCACACCCAGCCGAAGGAGTTTTGGAGACCAGTTGGTGATAAGATGCAGTAAAGCCATCATCCAGCAGAGAGCTGGGCCCCTGGGCCACCGGTTGAGCAGCCCTGGAGACTGAGAAAGACACAACGCTGACGGCCATAAGAGTGGGGGTCAATATATTGCAGTTCCGTTCGGTCTCAAACTCCCTCTCACCATAAAACCTTGAATATCCTTTTCGAACCCTTACAATGAAGTGAGAGGTACATATTTTTCTAATGAAGTCTTCGCTCGTCCTTTATCATTGTGTCGTTGTGATCCATTCAGCATATATATGTATATGTGCATATAAGCATATTTATTATATAACTATACAACAGTAGCAAGCTTATGCGTGAGAAACTCTCATTCTCACGCATAAGCCTGCTACGACCTCTTTCTAAACATAAAGTGTGTAAGTTATATTTTAGACAGAGGGAGACGAAGAGAAACTGCCATATTGACCATTATCTTCTTCTCTTGGCCATACCACGCTATGTTATCTTCACAGCCTTACATCTTTGCCTCTTCTGCTTTCTGATCAGGAGCCACAGCAGGCCATTGACCCACCGGGGGCCAGGCGGCCATGCTCTGTGACTGACCTTATCTAAAACCAAGACTCCAGATTGAAGAATGACCCCTGTAAACTCAATTTATCTATTGTGGTCCGTGTATATATAATTCCACTACCACCGGTGGAAAATCCGGCTCGGTCAAAGGTCCACATGGAACACTCACGAGATTTTCGTACTGTTGTTAGCTGATGGTGTTTCACTGGAGTCTAAGTGCCCGGAAATCTCCTCAAGTCATTTCGACTCTTCTCAAGATTATGGCTGATCTCAACAATGCAGTTGTTGGGATCGTCTTGGCTCATCCCCCAATTTCCATCTCTTCCACATCAGCAACCAAATGTTTGGAGATCGTTCTAAGCGCATCATTTCAAACTTTTATCAACGTCACTTTCATATTTCATAGCTTTTTTATTCTCTGGCCAGGACAAAGTATATATCTCTCTTTTGGTTTTCTTTGATGTTCACTCTGTGGTCTGCCAGAACGGTAAAATCAACTATATTAGTTCACTTTTATCACTGGGTCGAGACTTCCTTTTGTGATTAGGTGAGCTGCTCGTATCTCAAAATCACGAAGAATTACATTTGTCTCATTTTTCAAGGTGGATTCTAGTTTTTGCATGTACCGTTTAATCAAATTTCAACTTATTGTGCAATTCCCAGTGGACCATTTTTCTAAGAAGTCGTGTCTATTCGTATACTCCGTTTGTGCTATTTTCCTACATTCCCTTTATATGTGATTAATGTTTTCGTCTCTATTACCATATAATCTTCACATATTATTTTCTTTCCTAGTGTAAATTTTAGCTTTAATATAGTTGGTATTTACGGCGTTGTTTTGTGTTGCTATTAAAAGTGATTCGGCTTCTCCCTTAAAGTTTCTTTTTATTAACCATATCCCAGTCTTTTCGCGAGGTATTTCTTCAGTTTGTCATATGAAGTGTACACAAACTTGTTTTTCGTCAACTTTCTGTTCTACGTGTAATGTTTCTCTTTATATTGTCAGTGCTATAATTCATCCTTCTTTGCTCTTATTAAACATGTCTTCGAATCCTCATATGAGAGTTTTGTCACACGAGCGTTAGCTAATCGTTTTCCACTGGATTTTGAGAGACATCAAGACTCCTCAAGTCTCCAGGACTCCTCTTAGTATTCTGGCTGATCTAAATAATGCTGTAGTTTAGATGATCTCCACACGTCCTCTTTTTTCCAAGTCCTCCAGACCCCGTACCAAACATATGGTGACTCTGCCGAGCGCCCCAATTACAATCGGTAATACCGTCACTTTCGTATTCCATTGTTTTTTTCAATTGTCTGGCAAGGTCTAGGTACTTATCTCTCTTTTCTCTATTATTACATTTTTTTTACATCAGTGTTAGCTGATAGTCTTATACTAGGGTCTGACTGATTGCAAGTCTTATCATGTTTCCTGCTCTCTTCTCAGTATTCTTTCCCATCTCAGTCATGCTAACATTTTGATCGTCTCAAATTGCCCTCTTATTTCCAAGTACGCTGGTCCGTTTACCAATTCTTTGGTGACTGTAGCAAGAGCAACAATCACAATTGGTATCACCGTCACTTTCATGTTCCATAGTTTTTTTCAATTCACTACCAAGGTCGAGGTGCTCAACCTTCTTTTCATTTTATTTCAATTTTACTCTGTTGTCAGTCGGAACAAAAAATTCCACAGTTCTGCTTTTTTTTTTCTGTTTTTTTGTTTTTTTTGTTGATCCTTATAAAGTCTGATCATCTGACCGAGATTTGGTGATCGGCTTGTATCTCAAAATACCAGATGATTTTAAGCGGCTCATTCTCCAAGACAGACTCTGAGTTGTGCACACACCATTTGTTCGTATATTCAATTTTAAATTTATTGCACAGTTCCCAGGGGATCACTTTGCCCACCCAGTTGTGTCTAGACCTATAAACATTCTGTGGTAATTTACTGCACTCGTTTATTAAGTGATTGATATTTTGTTCCATATGTTTTACACACCAACGTTAGTGAGTTGTCCTTCACTATACTCTGAGTAAAAGCAAGTTTCCTGAAATCTCAAGTACTCTTCTGAGTATTCCTGCCGATTTCAACTGTACCGTTTTCTGGATGGTTTCGTTTTTTCTTCTGATTTTTAATTCACCCAACCTTCGTTCCAAGCCATTCTGGGACCATTCCAACCGTACTAACTACAACTGTTATCATTAAAAAAAAAATTTCCACAGAACTTACACACTTTTGATAAAATAACTAAGTTGCTCTTTACTACGTTCCAAATTCAAGTTTTAAATACTTCACTCGGACAGAAGGAACACTTAGGGTCAAACTGAGAATATGATAGTATAGTTTTCTTTTAGAGAAAGCCAGGTGAGTTTAAAGTAAAACTTCATCCGGCAGAATCTGCTGTATATATATATATATATATATATATATATATATATATATATATATATATATGGGGGGGTGCATTGAATCTGACAGAATCGATATGGAAAAGATAAAACGATAAATCTAAAAATGTTTGTGGGTTAGTTTATTTCCAAACGCGTTTCGACTTCATTTTTTTTTTTTTCATGCAAATGTGTTTTATCGAAATTGTTTTCATATGAGAAATGCTTATGATAGATTCTTTTTTCATTCAATTAGAAGTCTTCATGAGGGCTTGTAGATCTTACTATTTGGAAAAACCGAATAATACAGGTCGATATGTTCAAATTGCATCATATCATGTGATGGAATATTTTGAAAAATAAATGGCGTTTTGTGATTTGAGGAATGGATATGTGACGTTTTATCGCATAGAATGTCTAAAGAAAGGGGAGCTAATCCATAATGGAATTTTGAATTATTTTAATATCATTTTTTCTTATTGACGGTGAAATTTTAATTATTCTTCCATTATTTTTGTCATGAATGAAGGCAAATATGACAGAATCAAAAGTGTTGTTAGTTAAAATGTAATGAGAAACTAAAGAGTTTATTATTTTACCAATTTATATATATATATATATATATATATATATATATACATATACATATATATATATATATATATATATATATATATATATATATATATATATATATATATATATATATATATATGTAGATCCTTATGTTTAAAATTCTGCTTGTTTCTCCTATATAAAATTTATTGCAATTTTGGCTGCGGATTTTGTAAAGACCTATGTTGGATAGGGAATCTGTGTTTTTGGAGTGGTTCTTTACAATCTATTTAATTGTTTTTGTTTTGAGGATAGTGTTTTTTATGCCTAAGACATTTAAGTATTTTTTCAATTAGGGTGGTGGTGGGATTTTGGGGTAAAATTATACAAAAAGAATCTACGAACATAAAAAATACTTTAAAAACTGCTAACACAATAAAATCGTTAGTTTCTCATTAGAATCTTACAAACAACAGATTTGACTTCCAATATTCTGCCATAGAATTCCAGAACATTCAAATTTTCACTATCAAAAGGGAAAATAATATCAAAATAATATTAAAATAATTTTAAAAATTCACACTATGGATAAGCTCCCCTTTCTCAAAACATTCAAATCGTTAAAACGTCACAAATCTATTTCTCAAGCCACAAAAAGCCATTTACTTTTCAAAATATTCCATCACATGACTTGACGCAATTTGAACATAACAACCAGTATTAATCAGTTGTTTTCATATAGCATGATCCACAAGCCCTCATAAACACTTCTAATTGAATCAAAATTTATCTATCATATGTACTGCTCATACTGAGATAATTTCGATAAAACACATTTGCATAAAAAAAAAGACTCAAGTCGAAATGCGTTTGCAAATAAACAAACCATCAAAAATATTTTTCTTCCGTTTTGCATATATATATATATATATATATATATATATATATATATAT
>OY757912.1:19964017-19971517 GCA_963585895.1 Sepioteuthis lessoniana | reverse complement strand
AGAATTTCTTGCTGAATATCGAACAACCAAAACGGGTATTATTAGGTGTTAATTTTTCCATGATCTCCCGCACTGAATATCTGTATAAGAAAATTTGGTTATGTTTATTTAATGAAATTTTTAACCCTTATTGGTTATTCAATGCTTTTATTTGATTCATTAATAAATATTTTAACTGTATTTTAAATGTTACATTGCAAACATTATGAATTGCACTTCCTTTGACTATGATTGAATAATTTGTTAGCCCAAGGTTGGGTAATTTACTACGAAGAAGAGTCCTGAAGACTTGAAGAGACTTGCTGTCAGTCAGACTGCAATAAAACACAAACAGCTGCCGGAGATGTGAAAAACTTGGAATAAGTATTATAATAAGCGGTGTAGTACCACTTAGAAGGTACTCTGGACATTTCTTAAAATGAACACGGAAGGAACTCAGACAAATAGATCAAAAGACAATGAAAATGATATAAATGTACACAGTGTTATACCGGAGAAAAGAAAGATTATAAGTGTTAAGAATGAATGTAGAAGAGGACTCGCCAGAATTGAACATTGCGTTGATACATCAGTACAATCCCTTGAGAAATACCTCAAGAAGAGAAAAGAAAGATGAATTACTGCAGCCAGTAAAAGAATTAGCCACACATGTACATGCAGGATTAACAGCAAAACGAAAAAAATACAACTGAAAAGCAAAACAACTGAATTGATATTATAAGTGACATAATACGGAGATTGAACCTGGGAAAACCTAGGCACCGTTAAGAAAGAGAAACTTCTAGCGAAAGACTGATTTTCTTTAAATAATAGCAGAAATAAGGCCATATAAACCAATTTTATTCGTGGAAATTTTGAAAATACGCCAAAGAATAGCAAGTGATGTGTACATGAAGACTTACTTTAAATGGTTAATAACATTAAAAGCGAATCCATAAGCAAACTAAAGCAAAAAAATGTTCTAGACTACACATGACTGGGTGGGAAAGGTGATCCCTTGTAAATTGTGCAAGAGTTTAAATTTTGAAGTTACGAGGATAATTAAATAAATTTCCAGACTTTTTCGTATGGGTACTTTTATTGATAGTACACATATGAAACTCTTGTCCCCTTTGAAGTAATCTCCTCCGGCTGCAATGCACTTGTTGTACAGTTCCAAAATCTTCGGGAAGGCCCCATGGAAATCATCTAGTGTGAGCGTGTCAATGATCTTCATCACAGCCTCTTTCATCTCCTCAATTGTCTCATAAAGACGGCGTCTGAGCTTAGGGAATATCCAAAAGTCATTGGGATCAAGGTTTGGACTATAGGGAGGGAGCTGAACTGTCTTGAAGCCCATCATGGTCAAATAGACTGTGACAAAGATGGAGTTGTGGACTGGTGCATTGTCCTAGTGGAAATTCCACTGACCTGATTTGATGAGTGCTGGCATCTTCCGACCGAATCTCTTCCTGAACTCCCATAAAACCTCAACATAGTAACCCTAACCTTAACCCTTTGGCCTATCAACTCTGGTGTATTGACTTCCTTACTCCTCCCACACCTCTCATCATCCCTCACAGACTGCATGCCTTCCTTGAATCTCTTATGCCGCTCAAAAACTGATGCTCGATTCATACAAGATGCTCCAAAAGTAGTCTGAAGCATTCCAGACTTTTCTCTGGCAGTTTTTCTAAATTTAAAACAGAATTTTATTGCATCTCGTTCTTCTAAAGTGTCAAATTGCATTTTTGAATTTCACCAGCTGTGAGAATCAGGCTTTAGTATGGTGTATTCCAATTCCTGTTGTAGCTGTTCAATTGAACCTGAAATCATAAATATTAGTCAGTCATTTCATACGCTTTATAGCAATAACATATTGGATTTTCAAGAGTCTATGTCAATTTTAAATACCTGTATAAAAAGTCTGGAAAATTATTGAAGTCACCACGTATCAACGAATGGCATATTCAAAGTCCAAAGTCCATCTAAGAAAATAAGATGCATAAATTCTATGAAATGTTGAGTTAAAAATGGACCAGATTTTGTGTTATTTTCATTTTAAAAGTGCGCAGTCATCTACAAGATTTTCTCGTTCCTGTGGACTACATAGTGAAAATTAAAGAAAGTGATAACATTTTCAAATAGCTAGTTAAATAAGAAATGTGGAACATGAAGATGACTGTGATACTAATATTAGTTGGCGCACTTGGAACGTTCCCCAATGCCTTAAATAGGGGATCGTAGCTGTTGATAATCGGAGGAAGAATCAAGATCACCCAGTCATCAGTATTGTTGAAAGCATCCAAAATATTTAAATGAGTTCTGGATGTCAGAAATGACTGGCTGTCATTAAAACTCCAGAGAAAGACCATCATCTAACGCTGTAGTAAAAAATTGCAACAAGCATAATAATAATAATGATAATAATAAGTGCGCTCGGTACAGTCACCGAAAGATTGGTTAAAGGACTGCAAGCATTTGAAATAAGAAGACAAGTGAGACCAAATGAGTGCACTGAGAAGACTGAGAAGAGTCCTGGAGACTTGACGAGACTTGCTGTTATTCAAATTCCGTTGAATGACCGTCAGCTGATGCTGGTAAGAAAAAAAAAATCTCTCAAATGATTAGAATAATAGTAATGATATTATGCACCAACTTTGAATATGTGCAACAGCGTATGTAGGTCCGGGTTGTGGATGAATTCTATGTGGATCTGGTTTTATACTTTTCAGCACTCAACTCGTATCTTAAAAAAATCTTTACAAAAGTTTAAAAAATCTCAATTATTTATGTACAAGAAAAAAGTTAATTAAACTTTTCAGTCATTATATTTGCTTTCATTACTTTGTCTTTGAATAAAATAAAGAACTTCCACGTAAAAAAGAAGCTGAAAAAGTCAAAGCATCAGTTTCTTAAAATCAATTTATGCGATACGTTAAAAAGAGAATATGTAAAACATTAAAAATGTATTTTATCCTAGTGAGAAAATATGGATATGAAAGAAAAAAAAAAAACAACCTATAAATCATAATTATACCTAAGAACTGAAAGCTTACAATTATTTTTTTTCAGTAGCTAAAAATGCATAGTACAGCAAAAGTGGTCTCACAAAAGAAAGAAGAGCATTTTTTGTGTGTTGGGCGGGGGTGAATGAAATTACCTGGAGAAAGCAAGTGAACGGATCAGCTTAATACTGCGAAGAAACAAAATCAAAGAAGATTATTATAATCCGACCAAAAAACAGAGAATGATAACAAATATAATTTTCTTGCAGTTCATCGAGAGTAGCTGACTATGTTGTGCTTGTGGCCATTTCATATGTCTGCAAATACAGCTAGAAAAAAAAATTGATAATCATAATATATAACAAAAAATAGATTGATTGATTTTAATAGCGTATAATCACTTTCAAGTTTATTAAATGCATCGATGATGCGTTTATTGTACAAATATTCATATTCGTATTTTTATGTGGTTGCTCCTGAAGGTTTAAAAAAAATAATTTGGAAACTGTTATGATACCAAGAATTCTTGTTTTATACAAGTAATTTACCTCAACGACAGATGGACAGTTTCAACGATCCCTATTCGATGTTTGTAATAATTTGATTGCAAAGAACTCTTTTTATTTTATATCATTTGTTTGTACGAAGTTGTGTGTCTTCAAATATCTAATTATAATTCTTTGTAAATACTTATCCTGATCATGTCGCACTGACTATGCGGAGTTCCCTAACACACACACACACACACACACACACACACACACACACACACACACACACACACACACACACACACACACACTTTTACCCTTTCCATCAGTCCTGCTCACCCATTATTCCGGCTAGGTCTTCTAAACTAAATCTAGTGTCCGCACAGAGCTGATGTATTTAAGTATTTGCTGGTCTCCCAACACTGGTGTGTCCATACGTAGGATTCCATAAGAGAACATCAATTATAAGTTCGTCTTTGCAAAAGCATCAATACCTAACGTGTCGTTTTTGTCTTAGTTCAGTGGTTTGTGTGATGGGCAGTTAGTGGCTATACAAATGCTATTTTGAAAGGTGTTTCTACCAAGATTTTTTCAAAACATTACATAGAATTCCTTCATAGAGCCCATTGAGCTTCTCCTCCATTTGTTTCATTAGAGACCAGGTGGTGTATCCATATAATAGTACCGACATAGCCACCGCTTGGATGAAATCCGATTTTATTTTCTCGAAGAGATCAGATTTCTACGTGACTGACAACCTGTCAATAGCAGTTTACGCCTTCACTATGGATATATTTACAGAGCTTTCAGCAAGTAAGATATGCCGCCGAAGTATTGTATTTGTCCCTGCCTCCCACCAGAGAGGACTTGTCACTAGGTCAAAAGCACAAGGGCCGATTAAAGTGGCGATAAAGGGGAGGGGAAGGCCGGAAACGAGCCGAGACTTGAACCCTCCTGGTATGTGCTGGTCATCGACCCACTAAGTGCAATGTGGCTCTAATGAAGCAAGCAGTTTCACGAATCCAAATTTGGATCTGGGCACGTATGCGGGGTTATAGCATAGACTAGACAACAAAATCTAAGGATATACATAGGGGACAAAGGTTGCAGCTCGCCCACCCGAAGGTAGCCCAACCGAAGTTGGGGGCCTTTCTGCCTCGAATCAGCCATTGTTTGATACCCCATCCGACACGAATGCCAGACGGCCCAGCCAAAAGGCCGCTGAAGTATGTGAACCTGTCTATTAATTTCAGAAGCTTGTCACTTAAATTGGAGATGTTCTCTTCTTATTCAAAAACTCATAAACTCTATTCCACTCGTGTTCATAAAGAGTTCTTTTTGTTGATTGCTCCAGTGTAGGCAGCAGAGACTCGGCTTGGGCTGATGCATTTTCGGGAAACACTTGATCATCTGTGTAGTCAGTGTCTAGTTTCTAATAATATTCTCAATACAAATAATTTATAGCTAGTTGATATTATTATTTCTATCGAATATGAATTATCTTAAAAAGGATCTAATTGACTACGCGATTAATTGTTCCTAATACGGTTCAGGGACATGGGAGTAATATAGATGAAAGGGAACTTTTGATTCCCCAATGCGCCAGGACAGGCGCCTCACAATCAGAATTAGTTTAGTGTCATACCCTGGACACCTACTTTCTGCTGGGTGTCTTAATGTTCTAAAAGGGGTACAGTCATCGTATTTTAAGCCCGCAGAGTGGAATACTTTGTTAATATATATACTGGAACAAAAATAAATAGATCGAATATTCGAAATATACAAAAATGTGATATGCAGATTATACTCGAATTCCTTATTAGTAAAGTTAAATATATTGCGATTTACCGGGCCATTGGCCTTATGAGTAGAGTGTTTGCCAATGGTCCAGGAGACCGAGCTTCAATCCCAGGTCAAATCATTACAAAGATTCAAAAATAGTACTTGATGCCGCTTTGCTTACCACTCAGCATTATAACGTAAGGATCAAGGGTAAAGTGGCGCAATCTAGGGAATTGAGTTGGCCCTTCTCTATAACGTGGCGTAGTAGCTAATGAAGAGGGAACCTTTCGGTCACCCTCGACTAAAATCACCAACTTTACTTTACACACTACATGTTTTTTAAGAATTATTAACATGAGATAACATGAGTTTTTTTTAACAGCCGGCTAGTTTACTAATATCCTCTTTGTTAGATTAATTATTCACATGACATTTCGATTAGGCATATCCCCGGGTGCAATGGTTAGCAATCATGGACTAGCAAACCATTTCTAATGGGTTCGATTCTCACCGGACTTTAGTATGATCAATAAAAACACCATGGTACTTAACTTCTTTAAGAATAAGACTTTTAGGATGAAAAATAAATATTTTTAAGGGTGACCAAATACTTTGGACTGGTAAGGTATTGGTGTAAAGATTAATACGCACACACCCTGAAAAACTCATATATATATATATATATATATATATATATATATGCATATATATATATATATATATATATATATTGTTGGTACAGTGAGAGAAAAAAAGTATATAGATTATTTAGAAGGGAAAAGATTAATAAAAGTGAAAATAAAGAAAAAAACGAATGTATATACACGTACGTAGATACGAACACCAACCTATTCAAAAAGGCCGGTTTTAATTAAGTGTTTTCTTTCTTGACAAGCTCTCTATGCAAGACTTATGATACAAGTATAGCCTACAAGTATCACATAGCCGGGAGGCAGGAGAACAGAAGGTTTCATGTATTTCCGAACGGAATTAATATGAAGTAAAACGTTAGCGATCTTGTTCAAGATTTGAAATCGGGTCACTGATTACCATTTCTTGGATGGTAACCGTCATGCTGAGTATGTCTCCACCATTATGTTCATGCCTTTAGCTGGCCCAGTCGGTTGGGGCTGTAGAATTCACCAGCTGCATCTCTGCATTAGGGTAATACTCCTCTAACATGGGTCCTGGATATGACACTTAACTATATGGAGCTTTGGGGATTAATGAGTACCCCTTTATTTTCATCACTCCCAGGTCAACAGAGTGCTAGCAGCTGATATGGTCATATCTATGGGTCAAATAGAACTAAACTGTTCACTTATTCTTAAGTGAATTATTTGAAATAGACTGTACTTATACTAAACTGAATTTCTTGACATAGAACTGTTTATTTGTATGAAATGGATTTGGCATTAAATAACCTACAACGGTTGATATACCATAAAATCCATCCAGCCAACCAACTATGCATTTAGTTTCATGCAGTCTGTATACATAAAGTAAAAAAAAAAGCTGAAACATTAAGAACTGAACGATTTTCAGGGATTATTCAGACGTAGGGAACGTATAATTTTGTAATAATTAGCGAAAACATCGTTTTGCTCACGTTGCGTCGATTACGCTGCTGTAGATGGCATTTCTTGATAGCTCTGAAACTAAACAACTATGATAGTGTGGATTCAGACCTGGAGATTTCCGCTATATAGAGTACACCTACGTTACCACTACTCCAAAGACAACTTTACTCCAGATTGAGAGAATCTGTTAAAGTCATTTATATGAGTAAAAAATAAGTTATACACATTTACTAAGGATTATCATTTTTGATATTTGAAACCGAACAGCTGTGAGCAAAGTATTTACATTGCATGGAAATACTTGATACACAGAATTATTTATGCAAAATAGCTGCACATATAACCATTTCTCTGTGTTCAAACAAATGACAAATGTTAAATATAGCTATTAGAGTTCGATAAGAATACTTAAAACAATTTGTCTGTGACAAAACAAATGATTAATATTAAATGAAATTATTTGTGTTTCATAGTAATATTTGAAACTATCTAATTTTTCACAAACAAATGATCAATATTAAATAGGATTATTACAATCAGATTAGAATACCTGAAAATGTTTATCTGTGTGCAAAAAAAATTAGGCTTAACAATATGTTTAAAAATAAAGTAACCGACAAAATATGTCTTCACTAGTCATATAAACAAATTAATGTTAAG
>OY757912.1:19719017-19959017 GCA_963585895.1 Sepioteuthis lessoniana | reverse complement strand
AAAAAAACCCCGCAGGAACAAGAGATAAAAAGAATCTCGGATCACTGCCTGGGGGAAAAGAAAAAATTATTGGTCAAAAAGAAAGAAAAGGCCAACCTCGTCTGGCCCCTTGAAAAAAATCAAGGGATTCGCAGTCAGTTGGTCAAAAGAAAACTAAAAACCTTCTGCGAATCCTGCAATGCTACAATTACAAAAGTGCTCAACACAAGTGAAGCCAATTATAAAATTAACTTAAATCGCGAGTTGGAAATCTTCTATTAAAGTTTCACCTTATCGGATCATCAGGAAGTCTAACGCCAACTCCAAGTTAGACTTCCTGATGATCCGATAAGGTGAAACTTTAGTAGAAGATTTCCAACTCGCGATTTAAGTTTATATATATATATATATATATATATATATATATATATATATATATATATATATATATATATATCAGATTTATATCAGATTATCGTCGCAGGATGTAGACACGGCAACACGATTTCAAATCCTGGACCTGACTGATTGCATTTCACATAGCACTAATAACCTTGGGAAAGGTATGAATCCAATAATTCTCCCTCAAGCTATGGGTAAATAGTAGGACAGACTAAGTTCTTCAGTATTGGTGAGGCAACTAGTCTAGGAGAAGAAAAACTCTGAATTCTAACCCGTTAAACTCCGCTTAAAATTGACCTTGTGTAATATCCTGCCAGAGCGGAGGGGTTGGTAAATATGATATATCAGATTTATAAACAGAACAAATTCATTCATGTTAAAAGATAAAAAATGACCAACTACCCAGTTTCGGTCCTACCTTGTCTCAGTTAAACTAGGGCAACGATTAAGAAAATTTGGGAAAATAGAATCTGTTATGTTTGGGAAGAAAATGAATATATATGAAAGGAGAGGGGAATGGTAAATTGTAATTACGTTAAGACTGAATAAGCATTGCCTCTGCTTACAAAGGGACGGTGTATAAGTCAAAATGTATATGGTCTCTAACGTTTTAAGGTGGAAATCTGAGCTAGACCAGCTTAAAACAGTAAACTGTGACCAGGTAGGACCGAAATCGGTTACTTGGTTTTTTTTCATCTTTTAACATGAATAAATTTGGTCTATTTATAAGTTTGATAAAATTTTGTACCCCCAATAATATATATATATATATATACATATATATATATATGTATATATATATATGTGTGTGTATGTGTGTGTGTGTGTGTGTGTGTGAATGTTTGTGGGCGTGCGTTCGGTTTGAAGTGCACTTTTTCGAAAGAACACACCGACAACCAAACGTATATATATATATATATATATATATATATATATATATATATATATATATATATATATATATATAATTCGTATAAAGGCCGTACAGTTTCCCTAAAGGTCTATATCTCCTTTGATAATCTTATGATTTTTTGATATTCTATTTTTACTGACCATCTCAGCAAAATTCTATAAGCCTTACTGTCTGACATACATGGAAGCGATTATCTTCATCTCGTTTTCTCTTTTTCTCATCTGAAGCCGCCAAAACTATTTTATCTTTATGACATACCGGCAAAACCTCTGGCCCGACAGTCTCTGTTTAGTGGGAAAGAAAGGCTGCTGTTATATATAATCGGGACTTTCAACGAAAACTTCAAGTTATTTAGTACCCAACAGGTAAAAGTAGACAATTTAGAGATTATAAAACATGCTCGCTTCTGAGCTTTCGCCTTTTTCAAACAACCCTCTTTGCCCTTTTCCATCGAGTGAGTGGTAGATCAATAGAAAATATGCATGTCTAGTCTTTCTGGGCTTGTATCGTCTAATGGCTGGAGACGTCATGTGTATGACTGTAATAACAATTTACGAAATGCTGGGCCAGCTTTGAATACTGAAAAAGGGCAAAGGTATAGAGAGGCAAAATGAAAATCATCCTTTCTAAACTAAATATACGTCGACATATAAATAAATTATTTGCGAACATTGGCTTGTGGGTTGAAAAAAAGTTTAAATTTTAACCGTAAGCTGGTTTTGCTCGAGGGGGGCGCTAGTAATGTAGCGTGTCCAGGGCAATAATAAAATAGTGGAGCTCCTACTTCTCCACGATTATAATTGGTTTTGAAATTTGAGTTTTCTTTCTCCAAAATCCTTTACATATATATATATATATATATATATACATTCATATTTATATATATATATAAGTAAGTTGGCGACCATAGTCGAGGGTGACCCGAAGGCTCCCTTTTCGATAGCTACTACACCAAAGTGTAGGGGAGGGCGCTACTCCATTCCCAGGATTGCTCCACTTTACCCTTGAACCGTACCTTATAATGCTGAGTGTTAAGCAAGGTGGTATCAAGTACCATTTTTAAAGTCTTTGGTATGACTCGACCTGGGATTGAACCCAGGTCTCCCGGGCCATTGGCGAACACTCTCTATATATATATATATATATACATATAAATATATACATATATATATATATATACATTCATATTTATATATATATTTATATACATATAAATATATACATATATATTTATATACATATATATACATATATATACACACATATATATATACATATATATACACACATATATATATATATATATATATATATGTATACATATATATATATATATATATACATATACTTATGTATATATACATATATAAAAACATATATATACAGATATATATATATATATATATATAAACACATATGCATATATATACGCATATATATATATATATATATATATATGACCGTTTACCATAACAAGAATAAAATCTAAGTTTGCCCAAATGTTTATCTATAGTTAGAGGAAGAATAATTGGATTAACACTTTTCGCTAGAATATTAGTACCCTCTGAAATGCAACGAGTCTTGGCTGCTCTGAACTTCGATGGCTAATCGTCAAATGGAGAAGCAGAAACAAAAGTCTTACCATTCGGACCTAGTTGCTTTATTCTCTTCGTTCAGTCCCCGAGGTCCGGGAAGTCAAGAGATATGGATACCAATTTGCTCTTTTGGAATTGTTTCTTCTTGTTCTTTCATTTATTTTTTGTTTTCAGTTCAGTTTGTCTCCTTGCACCCCAGCCATCAAAGAAGAAAAAAGACCCAGAAACATGAAATCCATACATCCGCTATCAAATTGGCATTTATAGATACATTATAGATTGAATTAAGTATTATCAATACTTATAGTTCCCTTTAGTTTCGATTATTTCTCTCTAAGAATGATGAGACCCTTGCAGATATTGCCAATCTTAATCAGGGTAGACACGGGAGTAATGTCAACGGAAACTTTAAACCAGCATTATCTAAATCTCTATTACTTGTTTTAGGATACCCACTTTTTATGGGTCTTACCTCACTATAAGATGTACAGTCAGCGTATTCTAATCCTTACCGACTGGATGGACATTTATAATGGGTACGGTAATTATGTCATTTCTTAGGTTCAAATTTATATTTCTTGTTGGGTATTTTACTGAATTTCTTTACCATAGCTTTTATTTAAAATAGTTTCCAAGTTTCAAAATACTACTTTACATCAACAATATATCATTCTTTTATTTTGTAAATATATATAAAACCCAAATAAGACCATTTAAATTGCTTATATATATATATATATATATATATATATATATATATATATATATATATATTGATAATTTTCATATATCTCTCAGTGACACACTGATAAGATTCTAGCGGATATTGCCAATCTTAATCAGGGTAGACACGGGAGTAATGACAACGGAAACTTTAAACCCGCATTATCTAAATCTCCGTTACATGTTTTAGGATACCCACAATTTATGGGCCTTACCTCACTATAAGATGTACAGTCAGCAGATAGATAGATAGATAGATAGATAGAGAGAGAGAGGCCTGCACAGGGACTGTCCAGTGTTAACCGCCAAGCAAGAATTTATTTATCTTACCTCTGTGTAAACACTGAAGTTTGGAGCACCAGCTCGAGGGCGATGGGTGATAGGGACGGGTGTAGAAATATAGAATGAGAGAGAGTGGGGGGGAAGTCGGAGAAATATGTGTTGTCAACGCGACTTGATGATGATGCTATATATAACCCTAATATGACCTCATATAAAATACTGTGACGGCAAATAGACTAAAATCCCCAAACGGGACTTTATTTTTGCACGTGCGAAGACGGGGCAGGTTGGCACTTGATCCCTTGTAGAATAAGTCCTCTTTCAGAGTTTTTTTTTCTCAGGCATATAAGACCTGGCATATTACGTGAGGGATTAATTTAGGGCCAGAGTGACCGCTGCTGGCAAGGGATTTCAAATTTCACACTACCCACACACCCACCAGGCCGCTTTCCTTCCTTCCCCTAGACAATGGAAGATATGGACCTATAGGTTTAGTCGTAATAATATTATATTGTAGTAGTCGGCAACTCCGGTTTCCCGTGTGATATTTTAAAGGAATTAATAGGACAATTCTAAACAAGATAACGTAAGGCGAATAGAAGCTGAAAAGAAAGCATGAAGTAACAAATTCGTAGCAGACGCCACAAATAACAACTTAGACCACGTGGTAACATTAAAATACATGAATCTTTTACTACAATTATATACACCTTCAAAGTGTCAAAATATATATAATAATTGAACAATCCATGTACATAAATGTCTTTCTTCTTTTCTGTTCTTTCGTTTTTCTTTAAATTGAGAGAGAGAGAGAGAGAGAGAGAGAGAGAGAGAGAGAGAGAGAGTGGTATATAAAATTTGGTATAAGGAGAAATAGCCCCAAAGTTACTTATCTTATTTTTCGATGGGGTTCCACTGGAGAATCTTTCTTCTTTCACGGGCTAATAGACTTTAAGCTATTTTTAACACTGGCTTGAAGAACTTGGGTCCCTCGTGTCCGAGATATGTTTTTGTCTTCTTCACCCGGAGTAATGGCTATGGGTCTGTCTGCCACGAGCCCTTTCCAATAACTGCCTTTTCATCTCGTTTATTTCTCCGACGGGGAGGAGGTGCTACTTCCGTTTTAAGGTCCGAGCCAATCATTTGGCTTCTCCCTCCTTCCCCCTGGTGTCCGGCGACCTGAGGTTACTAAGTACCAACATCTGTTGATATCCCCTCTGTGACCTAAATTCTTTTTTAACGGTCACTTTTTGACGGCGTGACACTGTTCATTCCAACGGGAGGATAGTATTAATCTTATTTCTATCGTCTCCGTGGGATATCACGTGACAATACTCTACTCATGCCTTTGGTCAAGGTTCATGACATGGAACTTAGTGTATAATATTCAGACTAGGGGCGGGCATACGAAGAAGAATAATAAATCGAATAAAAGTGTAAAAGATTACCATCAAATGTAGGATCAATTACTTTAGTAGAAAGAAGAATGCAAGGTGATCAAACTGTAACTTTCAAAGTATTAGTTTGTACGGAAAATACTAGCTGTTTAAATGATGTCCAAAACATCATTTAAATAGTACCTATATAAAGATTTAAAATTCGTAATGACTAAAGAGTTTTCTTTGTTTTTTATCTATCACTTTTTTGATTTTGATTCTTATCTGAAAGTTTGCCTCACTTCTTTAGCATGAGATGATCATAATTTTGTTTCATGGCAATTCTCGACCACATGTTTCCAAGATAATACAACAGAATCTCACAGACTTGGGATATGAGACTTTGCTCTAACACAGCCTATCCTACATCTGGTAATGGTTATATGCCAAAAATATTCTAATTTCTTGGCATCAAAACCTTAAGAATTTTATCAAACAGGCATAAATAAACTTTTCAGTCGATAACAAAAGGGAATAGATGCCCATGGGATATATTTTGATTCGTTAAAACATTGTTTGAATTCATTTATTCAGTAATAAGTGCGTAATTATAAAATTGCACATTATTTTCTAAACAAACTAATAATTAATATAATTTCTAATTTTTGTAGCATTTTTTAAAAAACATATCCTCTCAAAATGAAAATTTACTATAAATTTAAAAAAGAAAGTCTACTTACTTGTTGGATATATTTTCTAGGGCAATAAAAGTTTTTTCAAAAAATTAGATAAGAAATAACCCCTAAAATAAAAAGAAATTCAAGTTGAAATTTGTTGATGTCATGGTGAGAAAAACAAATTAAGAAGGGCTTTTGTGAACAACTGGATGAATTACTAGAATTTTATAATACAGATATTCTATTATTCGATTGTTATTTTATATTATATAAGCAAATATATATTTTAAAGGTTGATAGGAGATGGTAGTAAAAATAGATTCACAATGAGGCCTAACAAATAAATAATGTACACGTTTTCTGTGTACTCATTATTCTTTGTAAAACATCTACTTTCTGTATTTCCTTTCGACATTATGCTAACTTCTCTTGAATTTCTAACTCTACAAATTGTATAAACATACATGGCCGAAGTTTGTCATTCACATATAGATTTGCATAGTGTAAACTTATAAAACACATACGTATTTAATGTACATAAAATAGTTTTCAAGTTTCAATATACATCGTTCTACAAACCGTACTAAACTTTACTATTTTTTTGTTTATTTTAATTCATTTTATTTTTTTTTATAAACGATGCATTAATTATAATGAGAAGTTTCTGAAGTTACAAAAATATACACCTTAAGCTTCGCATATCCTTTCTCTGTATGAATAGTGTACAGTCTATCTTTATTTTGTTATACAATATAATAGATTTATGTCTGCTTTTCCACTTGTTTTCAAATTTTGAATGATGATCATCTTTTCATCTATAAATGACTGATGAACACATTGACGTGTGCTCTCTTGTCGGTAGTCAAAGAAAGTAAAAGAGTATATATATAAAGAAAAATGTTCTTGCATTGAAACATCACTTCCACGTTTACAATTTTTCTTTCTTCTTTTCTGCATACGTCTTAGAATATTTAGACGTGAAAATGCCTGCTGTGTTTGCTTGACACGAGAATCGAACAATAGTTTTGTTTTTGACTTTTTAGATTCTTCTTGAGGCTCTAGCATTTCGTTAGTTTCTTTACAGAAAGATTACTTCTTTTTATGCTTAGTTTTTCCATACTTTCTTATCTTAGTCGAGTAAACGTACAGCTTCATCTCAAATGTAACCGGTTGGCAAATTATTAGTTACAATTGAGAATCTTGAGAAATTCTATATGTACTGACAACTTTGATTCTCGTCACCTTTCGCTGGTATATATTTTAATTCACCACTTCATCAGTCATCATTGTTCATATATCTTTTTTTTATCAAATATTAAAGAGACCTGGATTAGATTCATATTGGGAAAGAAAATAAGATGTGAGCAAATTATTTTGGACTGTATTCTCTATTTTATGAATACATTTCCTTTGATTTATATTTTCTAAAAGAATTCTTATACTAAGGGATTTAAATGTATTTCGTTCTTATTTTCTTTACAGTATATTATTCATTACTCTATTCGTGATTTAATAATTTCCGAGGCACATACATTTCAAAAAGCCAAACTTAAAGGATTATAACTTCGTCGAAAGCAAGGAATGATTCGAAATCTTTCTCAATAAACAAACGGAACATAAATTCTTCGCAATATTTTTAATAATTCAAATGACGTAATTTAAAAAAACAAACGCTGATTCATTAATCAAACGGCAAATTTTTTTCTTGTCATAAACGGCCAACTATTTCTTGTATACGAAATTTCCCTGGGTTTTTATATTTTGCACTTTTTACTCACCCATGCTTGATTTAACATCACTAATACAATCCCTCATACTTCTGATGACGGTTCATTAGAACCGAGACACTATAGTGTCGACTTTGTTTCTCAATAAATCTCCTGTTTATACTTGGATTACCTTGTTATCAATTTTTCTTCATACATTGTCGGATTATAATCCATTATTAACTTCCATTTTACTCATTATATCTTGATATCGTGTCAGGTAATCCTGTCTCTCTATTTAGATGTTTCATATTCAGTTCTTCCTACGTGAGTAAAAACGAGAAGGAAGAATATATATATATATATATGTGTGTGTGTGTGTGTGTGTGTGTGTGTGTGTGTGTGTATTTGTGAATGTGGGGGTTTATTAAATGGATAAAATTCTTATCTACAAATTAAGTAAATTCTATTTAAAAATGTCAGTTAATTTTTTTCATTTTAAAAGATAATTAAAAAGTATGTTTTTGTTAGAACAGATAATTTCAGTTAGACCGTAAGGAAAGTTGGCGGCCGTAGTCGAGAGCAACCCGAATGTCCCCTTTTCAATAGCTACTAATCCGATGTGTCGGGGAGGCTGCTAATCCTTTCCCTGGATTTCTCCACTTAACACTTGATAAGTAAATTTGGAATGCTGTGAGTAAAGCAAAGAGGTATCATGTATCCTTCTTTGAGTTTTTGATATGATTTTACCAGGGATTGAACCCCAGTCTCCTGGGCCATTTCCGAACACTCTACCCACAGAACGATACAAATAAGATGAGTTCATTTTCTAAATATAGTAGTTCATGCTGTTTTACAATAGTTGATCTATTTTTGAAAGTGTAAAAGATATTTGCTTTGGTATGCAACTAATATGCATACAGATGTTCTTAAGAATATTTCAGGAGCAGAAAAGCATTTAACCAATTTAATGAAGATTTTATCTATACAATTGCTTACCTGAGGTAGGCTTGAAATTTGATTTTAAAAATTGATGATTTATCTTATATTCTACTTTCTTAAAAATGTATTCTTAACGTTTTTGTTGGAAAAATATTTCTTAGATTATTTCCGGTTTTGACTTTACAAATTTTACGCCGAAAGTCAAATATTTTCGTCTGCAAATCTCAAATATATTAAAACTGATTCGTAAGTGCCGATTAAATAGTAAATACAAAAATACTCATTCAAAAATAACAGTTTCTTGAGTCTATTTTTGAACAAAATTTAAATCGTTTTTAGTATGGAAATCAATTGATTTTCTATGAACATCACGACTCTGGATATGTGTATAAAAACAAAGGAAAAAGCGTTCAATGTTTGTCAATATTATAGAATAATAAAATTTTTGAATGTAATTTTCACATTATTTGAGATGACTAGAGTAATAAAAGTTGACTCTAAGTTTATTTTTATACATTTCTTTTTCTTTTATATCTTCTGAGGAAATTTCCATAATGATTTGCCTAGGTTTAATTTTTTTGCATAACTTAACTTTTTTCATTGACAGTTTTCAGCCTGTTCTTTATTTTTGCTTTTGTCGATTTTTATATGGTTAGTTGATGTTGTATTGAAATAACATGTGACCAATTGTTGAAAGTATTTCTTAACAATGTATACATATTCACATTGTATTCAGGCCCAATCAATTTTGAAAATGCAGGATAAAAGTAAGTTGGGTTTTTTTTTAGTGAGAGACTTAGTTAAGTAAAAAAAATGCTGGAGAGATTTGAATATTTCACAGATAACTTATGGATACAATGTCTGTGATTCAGTGTTGATATTTGAAGATTAAGTTGGGCTTTCAGATGCAATATAGTTCTTCTAAACTGTCTTTGTATAACGAAATATATGCGTCGGTGAGTCATTGCAATTGAATATTTTCTAATCTATTTTTAAGCGTTAGTGAGTCAACGTGATTTCGATGTGTTATTTTGATTCACAATTTTTTAACACTTTAATAAATTGTGCTGTATTTTCATTTCAACTGAAACTGACTGTCGATTTTTTTTTGTTTTGTTTTTTTAGTTTTTTTAGCTTTCCTGATTTGTTAGGAATATTTTTTTCTTCATATGTGCAACGAAGCCTGTGTGGAAATTCGTATTTCTGATTTTTTTTTCTTTTTGACTGATGACTTGTATAATAAATGGATTTGGAGAAGCAGAAATTGTTAAAAAAGGAGCATCACTTTAACCACGAAGACATATAGCTATTATTAAGCGGGAGTTTCTTATTGTTTCAAAGTGAAAAAATCATATTCAAGAAATCTCTGATCTTCGGTCTTCGTGGCTTTTCGTATTTCTGGTTGTCTGTAAAACTGTTTCATTGTGAGAAATAAATTATCTTCGATAAAAGTTTAGTTAAGTATTTTTTTGAAGAATTTATGTTGTTTATCGGGTGACTAGCAAAAGGTTTGAAGAGAAATTCGAACGTCGGTTGGTCTGTTGATCTAATGTTTTTTCGGACACAGTTATTATTTATCTGAAGAAAGATATTTGTTGAGTTATTCTTCGTAGTTTTGCTTTTTTTTTTTTTTTTTTTTTTTTGAAAGGGGTTACTTTATTAGATATTTCAGTGATTTGCTTCAGAAGAAAATCGAGCAATTTAGATGATCGCGTGCATGTCACGAGAATTATGTGTAAATTTGCCGTGTAACTTGTGATATAATCTTTAGATGTGTCTGAGCGTCGACGGTGAATAATTTCTTTAACATTGTCAACATATGTTTGTCGTATAATTTCTTGAAGTGTTCAAAGTTTGAAGTCACCAACACTTTGTGAGACAATTCATTATTTTTGCGATTTACTATTTTATGGATAATTAGAAGAAAAAGGGTGTATTCTTACGATATTGTGTCCTAATGGAATTAAAAATGATTTGTTTGATTGCAAGTTGCATTGAACAAGTCCTGGAGGCAACACCCTACAAAACAGCAGCTGAAAGGTTACCAATCTCCCATCTAGAAAACTATCCAAGTTAGGCAAACCAGACATGCAGGACACTCCTGGAGAAGTAAGGACGAACTCATAAGTGATCTAATTTAGTGGACCCCTTCACATGGACGAGCAACTATATACAACAGCGAGAAACTATATACAACAGCTCTGTGCCGATACAGGATGTAGCCTGGAAGACCTCCCGGGAGCGATAGACGATAGAGACGGGTGGCGAGAAATGTTACATATCCACGTCCAAAAACACGACCAAGATATTCAGATGCATAAAACGTTCGAAATGTTTATACTCAAATAGGAATCTGAAAAACACGAAATTGGCTCTGGTAGGGAAGTTTTATTTTATTATTCTTGAATTTAATGAGGAGAGAGAGAGACACAATTTCTTTCTATGCTTACTTTTCCATCCGACCCCACCACGTGCGGCACCCCGCCGCAAACTACTGGTCAGGCCTCGGCGAGCTCCGAAAATCAACTTCCTTCCTCTAGCGTCGAATCTCAACTCTTTTTTTTTTTTTCAAATCCCAAAATCCACAGCCCATCGCTTCCGGGTGTGACGTCATTCACATTCCCAGTATCATTTTCTATCTGGGGCCTTTATTGTGATATCTGTAATTGTTACATCCTCCCAGCGTGCGCGTGAACTCCTGCACTCAATGTGTGCACCTAACTAAACCATGCACAAAGCCGAAAAGTTCTCAGCCCAAACAAACTGAAACGCAAGATATACAAAACGAAATATGATACTATAAAAACAAGATCCTTCCGCAATTATATAACAGAAAGGGTCAGGACGATCCCTGCTAGCAGCGCAACATGATGATGATAATGATGATTTGTATTCATAGAGCGTCGCTATTAATCTGTTTTATGATACTACAAATAATTCAGAGATTTTTTTTTTTCCTGTTCTTATGCTGGGTTACCAATAATTTCTGTGACCCCTTTATTTAGCTTTGATTATTTTGTTTATGTTTCTACTTCAGAAGTTACAAATAGTTTTATAACTAGATGACACTTTATTTATGTTCCTTAGTCGAAAGTCAGTTATAACTTTAAGTGGATAAATGTGTTATTGATTGAATGTAATGTTGATCTACAAATTAAATAAATTTCATTTCTTCAACTGGAATGAAAAGTTTGCTGAAATAGAGAATGACAAAGTACCTTGTAAGAGAAGATAATATTAGTTAGAGCGTAAATATTCACAAATATATAAATTCTAAACTGAAGAGTTCATGCATTATATGAAGTAATTTGTGTTGTCTAATTCAATTTGACATATTCATGTGTGTAACATATCTTTGTGTCAGCAGGTAACTATAAAAGGAGAAAGTATACTTATGCGCTAATATGTAAACAGATGAAACTAAGAATATTTCTTCAGCAAGCAAATACTGAAATAAGTGTATAAGCATTTCATGTAAACAATACCTTAATTCAATTTAGAATAATTAAGTGATGTTGAAAGTTAATGCACCCTTGAAGGAACAGAATATTAAATTTTTACTCAAAAGAAATAAAGTCAAAATGTAGATTTAGAGAATGGATCAATAAGTCTATTAAATATTTATCTACTTCATTGTTTATTTATAAGACTGATGTAGGCTGGAAATTTGAATAAATAAAGGTGATTTACCTATTATTCTAATTAGTTAAAGGCATATTTTAATCATCTTGGAAGGAAAAGATTTCTTATATTAATTTTTGTTTTCACCTTTCAAATTTTGCGCATTAAATTATCGTCTATGAAACTCAAAGATATTTTAAAATGGGTGAATAAGGTCCGATGGGTCAATTAATGTTAAAATGCAAATAAAAAGATAAGTTTCTCGAGCCTACTTTTACATAAAAATAAAGACTTTGTTAGAATGGGAATAATTTTTTTGTCAATTCTTCATATAGAAATAAATGTAAGAAGATATATATATATATATATATATATATATATATATATATATATATATATATATATATTTACCAACCCCTCCGCTCGGGAAGGATATGACACAAGATCAGTTTTGAGCGGAGTTTAACAGGTTTGAATTCAGAGTTTTCCTTCTCCTAGACTAGTTGCCTCACCAAGGCTGAAGAATTAGTCTGTCCTACTATTTACCCATAGCTGGAGGGAGAATAATTGGATTCATACCTTTCCCAAGAGTATTAGTGCTATGTGGAATGCAATCAACCTCGTCCAGGATTTGAACTCGTGTCGCCGTGTCTATTTCCTACTACGATAACAATTACAGCACGGGCACCTCCATATATATATATATATATTTGGTATGGTTGTCACTATCTCACTTGGTGGGTTTATGGCGGACCAAATGCAGTATATTGACTGTATTTTTCGATTTTTTCGATTTCTCAAACATCTTTCTTTCTCTGGCTGTTAATTGTCGTAATAAGACGGCATGAAAACTTTGGTCATATATAAGCATCCAAGCTATTATATATATATATATATATATATATATATATATATATATATATATATATATATATATATATGTACATGTTCAATTCGAGTTAACAACACTGCGTTCTTTGAATCTCTCTCTCTCTCTCTCTCTCTCTCTCTCTCTCTCTCTCTCTCTCAACCAATCCCTATCATTCAACGTTTGTGGCTAATTGTAATTTTTTGTTGGCTGTTTTTATTTCTTCATAGATTGACTTAAAGATTAGTTGCTGTTGTTTCCTTACTGATTTTTTTCATCCGCGTCATTGATCTATGATGTTCTTCCGTCAAGTATCTGGTAAAGGTCGCCATTGAACCAATTCAGATTCATCCACCTGGCTTAATATCCACCACGCCGTATCTTTTGTTTTCCATTGTCACATGTTCATGTGGATCACAAAATACTCTCCTACCTCAGGTACTATTATACTATAACAAGACGAGGTAGGATACCTGAGTGGTTATATAGGTGTGAAAAAGATCACCCCGATTTTTCTTGAAGTTTAAAGTTTAAATATCTCATCGAAGCCGGATCAGTCACCTGTGGGATCCTCTCAATCATTTCGCTTAGACAAAAATATTCTGGGGAATGTGTTTCTAAGTTTTTAATGCGAATGAAATATTTTTATTCTGGTGGAATTCTTTTAAAAATTTTAACATACTTTCAGTCTTTCCGGTGATTTTATTCCCTTTCTTGAAAACGGGACTCGTGAAAGGGAATAGTAATAAAGATGCCATAAACGTATGATTTTTAAATTGTGTAAGTTTTAACTTTCTAGAAGTCCCTATAATTTTTTTTATTTTCGTTTACTTCAGTTAAATTTTAACGATTAAAATGGTTTCAAAATTTCATACACATCTTATTAAACTGTTTAAAATTTTACAGTTCACTGTAGGTTACTAATCAGCAAATTTCCAGATTGTTAATAACATATTTTACTTCGGTAGTAAAGCAAACATTTTATCATAACTTAAATGTGCAACTAAAAATTAATTAACGAATATAAAGTCAGAAATTTTTAGTTCTTTTACCTGAGGTGTTTAAAATTTTTACGTCCTTATCTATCTTTGCAAACTCAGAAAGTCCGTTTCCTTTGAACATATATTTTCATAATGGGTTGTTGTTATTTAATTTTCAGGTTTTAAAGACCATTTTTTTTACAATCATAAACATACAAAACTTAAAAAAAAAATCAACGAAAATGAATTTAAAAAGGATTGGCTCTTCTTACCCGGGGTTACTTGGATTTTTAATCAGATAATGTTGTCTGTAACATCTATACTCCCTTTCATTGAGTTTGTTATAATGGGAAAGCAGAATATATGTCAGTACTATTGTATGGCTACATTAATTTAACTTTGGCTAAATACTTAGAGAAAAAAGCAAGATGGGAAACACACAAGGATGCTAGCTGCTAATTTGAATAAAACCTGGAAGAATCAACCAACTCCAACAATACAATTACTTATCTTCCATCTCACAAGCTTTTAAAGTCGGACGAACCAGCCAATCTTGGCACGGCTGAAGAAGTAGGGATAATCTCATAAGTAATGTTCAAATATTCGAATCCAAAACATAGAATCAACTGTGTTGACAATCAAGCAAAAGCTTACATACATATGTTCTGTAAGAACACAGGATGCCGTCTAGAAGATATGCTTAGAGCGATGGCCGAGAGAGACTGTTGGTCATAGAGAGATTCACGGGAAACTGCGTGGTCAAAATGACTTGTTCGTATATAAATATATATTACTTAATATTTTATGCCATACTAAATTATTTTACATTGCTTGAAAATGCATACCATCCATTTAAATTATTTCATCAAGTTTTCTTTATATTTCATGAATCAAATCAGCTTTTCAATATTTTACCTCTTATTTTATATTAGTTTATTTACTGCTAAATTAGAAAAAAACAGATGAGTGAAAGTGTTCAAATCCTACATTTTTTAGAATGTCAACGCTACTAGTAAATCCACCTGGATATTAGGATCTTTTTGAAAACATAACTCTTGAAGGAACCTTGATACTGATAGAAAACGACGAAACAACTGAAGAAAAACATTTTTCTCGAAGAACCTTTTATTTCGATGTGAAATATATGAGTATTTGTGTGTGTGTGTTCTTTTTTTTCATAGTCTAAAAATTTATTGTTGACATATCACAATACTAAGATAAAACTATAATGTTCTGTTTGTTGCATTAGTTATAACGACTGCAGTTTGAAAGAGAAATAGAAAATAGATAAGCAAGTTCATTTTCTTCGACGATAACCAGAAGGAACGTCTCACACACACACACACACACACACACATATATATATATATTTTATCATACAAAGTGTGAAAGCACATGCGATACTGTCCTCATCAGCCGTCAACCTGGGTGATAACACAGTCTCGGTAGCTCAAGGTGGTACTGCCACTCCTGGCACTACCAAGCAGCTTTTGCCACCCGAGAGAGAATTTAAAAGAAATATATCTCTATATATACACCAGATCAACTAAAAGCAGACATTACATTGGACGTTCGATCATTTTCATTTTAGTGCAGTTTGTGATTTAAAAACGTGTTTACTTACGGTCGTTGATGTCATAGCAACCGTTTCTTGATTTTGCGTAATCACACGGAAACGGTGGTTCCGCGTGCATATCATTCATGTTGAAATCCTTTCTATATCCGTCATCTATTCGGTTCGTTTTCCTTCAGTTTTATCTTTTTTATGCATTACTACACAAAAAATCGAGACAAACGGCATATATAATTCTGCTAAAAGATGTTATTTGTTGATCAATGGGGCCCTCAAGATGGGTAGTGAGTAAAACGAAAGCTCCTGGTCTAGGTTTGTACAGGTAGCTATCTGATTACCCTCGGGCCACTAAATTCTTAGCTTGCAAGGAATGTCTCCAGGACGCTGATGCTCAGCAATGGGCTCGTGCATACTATGGGGGTAAACCTTATTCATAGGCCCATCATTCGATTTACATTCTCCGGCAGTATATATATATATATATATGTGTGTGTGTGTGTGTGTGTGTCAACTCACACGAAACTCTGTGACTCTTTTTTCCTATCTGTCCTACTACAGATAGCTACTAGTAGCTCTTCCAGACAGTATCCAGTGTCCGTACAGAACTAATGACATCAATATTTTGCTGAATGGCCATTTGAGTTCATCCCTATTTCTCAAACAGTGCCAAACATGTTTTTGTCTTTTAACGTGAATGATTTATATGATGGGTATAAGAACTGCTATTTTGTGGGGTGCTGTTTCCAAGATTTGTTCAAAACATCACGTAGCATCATTTTGTAGTTGCATCTAGTTTTTTCAAAGTTCGCTAAGTAAGCGCCCGTGTAGTGCAGCTATTCATTAGTACTAATACAATAAGTTTTTGGAAGAAAATTTTTTTTTTCTGTGATATCATATACCCATACGATCAATAACCAGCCAACAGCAAACCACGCCTTCTCAGGGCTTTATATATATATATATATATATATATATATAAGGATTCTTTATTTTTGCGTTGAATAGAAATTGTCCTGTTCTTCACCGCAGTGGCAAATATACACTCCTTGAATCAATAAAATAGAATATAAGTAAATGTTTGAAAATAAAAGACAGTAAAGGCTTGAATCATCTTCAGGTCGGTCTTTAGGGCATAGATCTTCCAATTCTTTCGTTCATGTTTCTTCTGAAAGTAAGACAAAAAATTGCCTGGTATGCTGAAAAAATACATGGTATTTTATGCTTTGTATATTTCATCTTTCGTTGAAAAGCCTCCATTGTTATCTTAGAGGTTTTTCATTTTTTTCAAAACTTTTCGATCCCGATATTATATCCTCTAGTATTAAGCATTGCTAAGCCAAGAGATATTGTATATGGATGGGCAATTCTTGTTTGAATGCACACAATAACATGCTCCCATGTAAATGTATGTTGACAGCTGCATCTCAGCACAATATCTCGTTGACCATCTGATACATTTTTACAAACAAAAGAAATACGTTTTAGTTTCCTATGTCAGTAGCTTAGAATTCTCTTCTGCCAACCCAAACTGAATTCAATACTGTTCTGGTAATAATATAATTTTTGCATACCACATAGTTTCAAAAATTAAAGGCCTCCAATCAAAAAACCACGTGATATAAATGCTACATTCCCATAATATACGGATGTGTGAAATAGACATAGGGAATCCGAAATACACGACATTAACGAAATTGTTTCAGGTACGAAACTTTATTACCTTTTTGAGTTAAAGGTTATTCGACATGAGGAGAGAGATAGAGACACACATTCTTTCTATACTGACTGCTTTTACATTGTCAGCTCTCAACCCAACCAACGCGAGGTGCCCGTAGCGCATAGAATCGTCTGGCCTCGCCCAGCTCTGAATCTCGACTTTCTCGTTCGGAAGCAGGAACTCAACCCCCTGCTTTTTCTCCAATCCCAAAATCCTCAGCCCACGCTTCCGGTGCATGACGTCACTCACATCCCCTGGTTGCAATTCCTGTCTGGGATTTTTATTTTGACATCTCTGAATGACACATCCTATCCGCACGCGCTTGCACACCTGCGTTAATGTTGCACCTAACTAACCCATGCGCTAAGCAAAGGGTTCTTATCCTAACTAAACTGAAAGGCAAGATATACAAAACGAAATCCCTCCGCAATTATATTACAGAAAGAGCATGTTCATATAGAAACAGTATTATTAGCACAGTTAAGAATGAAAACCCGAACTTGAGCTCAAGCAAGTATATTGAGACAGATTGGGGTCACTGGTGTGGGGGTTGTATGTATTTTGGTTATTTCAGTAAATGTGCGTCCGTACTTTACGGGTATTGCTCTCTAAATTATTCCCACCACAAATACAACACAAAACTTTACAATCGCGTGAAAGAAATGGAATCGAAAACGACGAACATTAAACAACAAACAATTCAATATGCATATAAAAGAATATGAAAACAAACAAAATACATGATGTGTAAATGGCCTTTTAGAAAATAAAGTTTGACAAGAAGAAAATAAATCTGTTTAAAGATGTGTGTATGTTAACGGAGTCCGTAAATAAGTCGTTCTTACTTACATTAAGTTTATGTCTTGTTTTATGATTGTGGCGACAGCGTGTCGCGTTGATGAAAGAAAGTTTGTCGGGTTTTTCTTTTGAATGAGATTTGCGGCCATCTGAAGCTAGGTCATGAACTTTAGTTGATGAAGGAAAGGAATATGCCGGACACAGTATCGGCTACTGCATTACTGGCTTAGTGGTTTGTCATGTTGTCTTAGTCTTCGTGTAAGTCTGTGTGTATGGCTCCCTGACTCTGTGTTATTTATATCCTACAGGTGGATCAAAGAATCGTCCTAAAATTTTAGCACGTAGACATTTATTGACCAATCAGATTTGTATTTTACTATTTTATTTTCGAGCCTAAATATTTTCTGTGAGTTGACTTCCGATCTTACTTTTCTAGAATGTTCTATTCTATGTTTTTAGCTGATTGGTTGAAAAATATAAAAATGTAACTTAAATGCTAATGCGGTTTTGATCCTAAATTTCTAGAATGTTCTTAAGTATGTTTTTATTGCTTATTTTAAGACTAAAAAAATGTGTATCCTATACTGGTACAGTGTGTAATGTAAATAGTTCGATAATCAAGGATGGTGTAATGATCTTACTTACGCATTTTACTGGACATCCTATCAAGGATTTGGATGTCTTTGTTCTCCCTCTGTTCAATCATTGTCTTGATGAGAGACGTAGTAAAAACTAAGGAGTTGAATTTGGGTTTTGAATCACATGTCACAAGGAATGATGTTAGTTTTGAAATTGGTCCTGTTAAGTGTACAGATCCTCTCCTTAAACTGACAATATGTCACATGCTATGGCTCGCAGGTTAAAATTAAATTCACTTAAATACACAGACACACACAGACACACACACTCTAAGAAACAAACACGCACACTCTCACAAACATGCGCGTGCTCGCACACACACACACACACGCACACACACACATATATATATATATATATATATATAAAGGAGAAGAAAAAGTTGTAACAGGAAGAAGGCGAGGATTTAGAGTCAAATGTATTAGGTTTCAGTAGAGGTTTTTTTTATCGTCTACCAAGACATCAAATTATAATCAATGTCTACGACATCATATCCTAGTCAATGTCTTCGAAGAAACAGGACAAAACTCCCTCCCCTCCACATTTTTCTTACTTCTATCCCGTCTGCTCACTAAAATTATTTCCACTTTCATAAGAACAAAACTCTCTAATGAAACCGGATATAAATGACAAAACCATCTCCTTCTTCTTACTACACCTTTATCGTCTCTGTCATTTTGTCATGTTCCTCATTTGCACACACACACACACGCCCACACACACACACGCCCCCCCACACACACACACACATATATATATATATATATATATATATATAATTCATTGAATTTAGACTGCAGCCCCTGTGTTTCATGGAGTTTTTGGCAAAACAACAATCATCAGGCAGTTAAGAAAATGAAATGAATCGAAAATCGAAAAAATACAATAAAAATCCGTTGGGATTTTGTGGAAACCTTTACGTGTGATTGTGAGTGTGTGGGTGTGTGTGATTTTGTGCATATGCTTGTGTGGGTTATAGTTGCGTATTATTGCGTGTAGTGTGGGTGTAAGTGAAGATACAAACGCAGCGCATTGATTTGCTACTTTGCTTTATTTCTGTGCGTAAATGACTATAGGTATTATGTAGTAGCTCTATCCTAGATATTGAGCACTCTCAATATTATATTGCACTTGGTTCGAAAGAAACCCACAAAGAGATTTAGTGACAACCAATACAGTTATATATATATATATATATATATATATATATATATATATATATATTAGAACAGTAGTTTAAAAAGCGTCAGTTTGGTGACGTAGCGCTACTAAAAGTTGGGCAAGAATTGTAAAGCAAACGGCTTTGACCAGTATTTTAAATTCGCTCCCTCAAACCATTTCTCCCTCTATAACCAATGCATTATACACACCTTTATTTAATAATCATGATATCTTAAAAGAAGTTTAAACAGTAACACAACTACTCATCTAAAAATAGGTCTTTGGCATCGTATAATCAATTAAAGTTCGTAAGCTTTTAAACAAAGTTGCTGAAACTAAAAACCTGAATAGGCAGTTACTTGAAACCATAATACTTTGTAATATTTTGGCATATAATTACTTGAGTCTATATATTTTTTTACGGGTGGTAGTTCGCGTTGAGTAATTTTTGATATCGTAGGAAATGGAAACAGTGACTCGAGTTCGATTCCTGGGCGAGCATGCTTGTATTTCACATGAGACTAAAAGACTTGAGAAAACATTCTTCCAAAGTATCTCTCCATCTATTGATAAATAGTGGGACAGATTGAGCTCTTTAAAGTTGGTATGCCAATAAGTCTAACAGAAAATCTGATCGCTAAAACTGCAGATAAATTTGACCTTGTTTCACCTCCGTCTTTTTCGGAGGGTTCTACTATCTATCTATCTATCTGTCTATATTTTTTTCAAAGCTCATTACCTCACGCTATAACTGTAAAAAAGCAATTTCATTAGTAATAATTACTGGGAAACACGTGGTTACTCACGAACTATAAGTGTCAGTAAATACTTGAAATCATTTCTTGTGCACAGTAAAATTTCAATTATTGCTATTTATTATTCACGCATAGTTTAATAGGTTTGAGTATTTATTTCTAATATTAATAAATCATAAATTGAATTACCATGATTATTAAGGTCGAAACAGCTGCCAAAAAAAACTTGACCACAACTACCAAATAATGCTGCAAGCGATATTGAACTAGTCTTGTAGGCAGCACCCCACAAAGCAGCAGCTATACGGCCACTTACCACCCATCACAAAAACTATCCAACTTAGACGAACCAAATATGCAGGACACAGCCGGAAAAAGTAGGAACTAACTCATTAGCGACGTACTACAGTAGACCCCTTCAGATGGACGAACAAAAGTATGACGTTCAGCAAGAACCTACATACACCAGCTCTGTGCCGATACAGGATGTAGCCTTGAAGATCAACCGGAAGCGATAAATGATAGAAAAGGGTGGCGGGAGAAGGTCAGGGATATCCGTGCTGATGGTGTTACATGGTGATGATTAGGTTGCACGCTGTGCTTACCGGATTTTCTTGTCATTGTAATTCAAATCATAACAAGTGGTGAATACAATAAGTTTCAAGACTTTTTTGTACAGACATTTAAAATTGTCGTAGACTCTTGAAAATTCAGTATGTTATTGCTATACATCCTATGAGATTACTGGCCAATTTTTATGATTTCACGTTTAAATGAACAGTTACAGCTGCAATTGTAATACACCCTACTAAAGCCAGATTGTCACATCTGGTGAATTTCAAAAATGCAATCTGGACGTGAGGACACTTTAGAAGAACAATATGGAATAAAATACTGTTTTAAACTTGGAAAAATGCCAGAAAAACGTATGGAATGCTTCAGACTTATTTTGGAGCATTTTCCATGAATCGAGCATCAGTTTTTGAGTGGCATAAGAGATTCAAGGAAGGCAGGGAGTCTGTGAAGGATGATGAGAGGTGTGGGAGGGGTAAGGAAGTCAATAAACCAGAGTTGATTGGCCAAAGTGTTAGGGTTAGGGTTACTATGTTGAGGTTTTAAGGGAGTTCAGGAAGAGATTCGGTCGGAAGAGGTCAGCACTCATCAAATCGTGTCAGTGGCATTTTCACCAGGACAATGCACCAGTCCACAACTCCATCCTTGTCACAGACTATTTGACCAAGATGGGCATCAAGACAGTTGCTCAGCCTCCCTATAATCCAGATCTTGCTCCCTGTGATTTTTGGTTATTCCCTAAGCTCAGAGGCTGTCGTTATGCGACAATTGAAGAGATGAAAGAGGCTTTGACGAAGTTCATTGACATGCTCACACAAGAGGACATCCATGGGGTCTTCCAGAAGGTGTTCGAACGGTACAACAAGCGCATTGCAGCCGAAGGAGATAACTTCGAAGGGGACTAGAGTTTCATGTGTGTAATATCAATAAAAGTGCCCATGCGAAAAAAAAGTCTGGAAACTTATTTAATGATCCTCGTACAATTCCTCTATTTAAGAAAAATATTTATTATTCGGTTTGATGTTAATCATTTCTTTGCTCTCAGTTGAATTGTTTTAAGTATATCAAATGATTCAAAAGTTTGACTTATTTATTAACAGGCTATAACATTCCAAGTGTGTATGGACATGGAGGTAATGAAGGGATACTCCAGATGCCCACAAAGCTTCAGGATTTGAGCCTCAGCATCTGAAGGTTTGATGCCATACTCTGGACACTTACTGGGAGGTCTTCACGCTTTGGAGAAACGACGCTGGTGTATTCTACAACCCCAAGGAACACCAGCTTTTAAATTTTCTCCGACTTTAACAATACATAAAGTAAAGTTGGCAACCGTAGTCGAGGGTAACCCGATGGGTCCCTTTTCAATAGGAGAAGGCGCTTCTCCTTTCTCTGGATTGCTTCAATTTACCCTTGATACGTACCTTATATTGCTGAGTGTTAAGTAAGGAGGTATCAAGTGCTATTTTTAAAGTCTTTGATATGACGCGACCTGAGATTGAACCAAGGGCTCCAGGACCATTGGCGAACACTCTACCCACTAGACCAATGAGCCGATTAACAATACATAACTCTAGAAATGACATTTATTTTGTTTTAATCCAGTTACTTTTATCAACTTCTTCAAATGTAGAAAATAATTTTTTTTTTGTTTTCCTCCTTAAGACAGTACAATTTTTTTTTACGCAAATTAAAATAAAACTTTTTTCAGTTTTCTAATAATTATTCATCAAGACAATTTACACATCGTAAACTTCGAAAGAATATCGAGACACATTTATCTCATGTTTCTATCATTGTTTCACACATAACTAATTGCCAAATAATTGGGATTCACACTTAAATTAGTTTAGTTGTCCGGAACTCTATGATTTGAACTATTTTTGAAATCCAATATTTTTTTCTATTCGAATTACTTTTTAAATCCAATATTTTTACCTCAATAAAAAGTAGTTGTCGATTAAAGGAGACATTTTTGAATACGTCAACGATCCATCATCATGTCGTGCCACCACCATGGATTTCCCTATCTCTCTCTCTCTCTCTCTCTCTCTCTCTCTCTCTCTCTCTCCGCTATTCGTCTCTTCCGTCCATCGATTCCGGCAAGTCTACTTGATTATACCCAGAATCCGTACAGAGCTGTTGTAGATAATTTTAAATGGTCATCCAACACTTGTCGATCGTGTGTAGGAGTCCAACGGAGAATGTCGCCAATGAGTTTTACCGTAAGTCTTCAGCAGTGTCCCGCATACCGTCAGTCAATATACGGAATATATGATAAAAACACTTTTGCAGAATAAAATTTAGATTAGTTGGCTGTTGTCTCATGGTATATCAACCGTTTTCGGTTATTGAAAACGAAATCACGCTCAGTGTATATATATATATATATATATATATATATTAAAAGCGAATATTTTATTAACTATTTTAATCGAGTCATTAGAGCTTATTTCTTTGCTCCTTTAGATGGTTCCAATATTTGCAAATGAAAATTAAGAATTCTATTTATTTCTATCTAATACAAATAATGTTCCCATGACTGCATGGTCTAAATAATCAATAATCATAACAATAAGAAAAATCCTTAGTAAATGATTAAAAATTTCTATTTGGCTAATAAATGAACCCATTATGGATACAACTTCAGTTCAGAGTGGACCTGAGAGTAACGTCAATTGCATTGTTTCCCAAACATACCAATGCTCCAGAACAGGACTCTTACTGTAACATAGCCAGATATCCGGATATGCGAAATGTAAGAATTATTTCTTTTTATTTATTGCGGACTTTTTGTCCTCATCTTGGCAGTTTTTTGTGTTGTTTCTTCTTTCACTACGTTTTCGGCCAAATTTTACCTCTGGCCTTCTTCAGGTGATTTACTGCGACCTCGGATAGGAATGCTGAGTTTTGTAACCGTATCCCCAGTAATTATTGCCTTCCATAGTTGTTCTTTATCGCGCCACGTTTTTTGACCAAGTAAACCTCTGGCCGGCTTGGGTAGGATTTGAAACAACTATCTTCTGTCTATGCTCAACTTGAACCGTAGAGACTCAACGCCTCTATCCGCTGCTTCAGATTAAGAAACCTCATCTCAAAATGATTCCAATTAAAGATAATGCGAAATGTACATAGAATGTTCATAGATAATATATATAGGTAACATAGGAATCCCGAAACAAAAAAACACTTACGACTTCTTAGTTCAGGTACGAAACTTTTTATTACCTTTGAGTTAAACGGTTTTTCGACATAAGGAGAGAGGCACAATCTTGCTATGCTGAGTTTTCCATTTGCCCCCCCACCCCACCATCACATGCAGCGCCCGTAGCGCACAAACTCATCTCACCTCGCCAAGGTCTCAATCTCAACTAACTGACTTTTCTCGATCCCCCAAAATCCTCCGCGCATGCTTCCGGTGCATGACGTCATTCACATCCCCAAGTCATAATTTCTATCTGGGATTTTTATTTTGACATCTCTGAATGACACATCCTTCCCGTGCACGCGCGTGAACACCTGCGCTCATGTTGCACCTAAATAACAAATGCACTGAGCAAAAGGTTCTCAGCCTAACTAAACCCAAATGCAGGATATATAAAACGAAATCCCTCGGCCATTATATTACATTACCATCACATTCTATTTAGCCTCATTCATAAGACGCACTTTATAAGTCGGTATACTCTACAACCCCAACAGATACAGTGCTAAACATTTAGGGTCTTTCATAATTGGAAGTTTTTTTATTACTCGAGTTCATTAGATAAAAAAACGTATCAATTAGGAAGTTCATGTGTTTGACTTATGATGGTGCCATCTTCCTATCAAATGGCACAATTCTAGAATTTAGAAAAAACAGTTAGTATATATTACATTCATTAAAAGTATGACAAGATTTGACTCTGTCTTGAGGTCTCACCTAAAATGATCTTCTGTAGGAATGGATGCTGAGTGAGAGTCAATGGAAACCAGACTGTCAGTATTGGTTAATCGATGATGATGATGATGATAATATTTAGATTTCTTGTAACTATCTGATATACTTATTTTTCAAGATTTCTTTTTATCGATTTGGTCCTTGTTAAAAGAGTAATACCTTAATCATGCATCTTTATGTTATCTTTTCGTATAAGGCGGTTTACTTGACACATTTCCTGCCGTGTTTGAGAGGATTAGAATAGGCTGACTGTATCACTATAAAAAAAGTGATGTCCTGGTTATGACACTAAACTACATCTATTGGTAAAGTTCCACTCCTGGATATCTGGGAACGGTGGATTACCTATTTATCGCAATTACTCCTAGGTCCACTCTGACCCGTTATGTTAGAACAGGTTACAGTTTTATTTATGGATTAAATAAATCTCTCTGAAGATTCTTCAAATTTATATCTTAGCACCGAACTTAAAAAAAAAAATTTAAGAAATTACTAAAAAGTTAAGTATAAACGTATAATGTACGAGGACAGAAATGGTATAGGGAGCAGATAGATTCGTGCCTTTTAGGAAAGTATTATTGGGAAAGGAAACGTATCTGCCTCACGAAGCATTATAATTTATGTGGTAGATTTCATTACCTACATCAATAACCATGGCAATAAACATGTTTCTGTGTGATGGAAAGCAATGAAAAAGAAAGTTCAAATTCTATGTAAGAATATTTTCTTTAGATCAATGATAGTTGTCGTTTTTCGTGCCTTGTCTTCTAAGTCAGTTAAATAACCTGACTGCACCTCTGAAGAGGAGCAATACCATTCGGAAGTGTATCCTTTGATATGACATTAAACTGCATATGATGGTGAGGCTTCAGTTCAATAGATCTACTCTGCAAAGGATTGACAGTGACATTTAGGTTCCCATCCATGGTTCAAATAGAACAGTTCTAACATTTAATAAAGGTTATTATTAATTTTTTATACATATAGCATTTCACAGATTATATATATATATATATATATATATATATATATATATATATGAAAAAATAAGTTGAAAAGTGAATCAACCAACACGGACAATGGATTCAATATTTCGTTCTTTATTGAAAAAGATCTTTTTTATCAATGAAGAACGAAATATCATTGAATCCATTTTCAATGTTGGTTGATTCACTTTTTTCACTTATTTCTATCATCTGGTCAGATTTACCAACATTTACCATTTATATATATATATATATATATATATATATATATATACAACCCATCTTCACGAGCAGGATGTGACTCTGCGGACGTTTTTTCAGTTTTGAACAGTTTTAAATTTTAGATTTTTATATTTTCTCTCTGAACCCGTTTTTATGTCAAGATTAAAGGGCCCATTATTCTTGAGAATGATTTCTAATTTTTTACTGCCTACAGATGAGTGGTAAAGCACGCCTACAAGCAGCCACACACCCACACAAGTATATACAATCTTTTATATATATATATATATATATATATATATATATATGTGTGTGTGTGTATATGATGTCACACCACCAGCACAGATCATCTTGACCCTCTCCTGCCACCCGTCTTTTCCGTCCATTACTCCCTGCAGGTTTGCTGGGCTACATCCTGTAACGGAACAGAGCTATTGTATATAGGTTCTAGCGGGTCATCCTGTAAAGGGGTCCACAGGAATAAGTCTCTAATGAGTTTGTTCCTACATCCCCACAAGGTCCCGCTTGTCTGGTTCGTCTAACTTTGATAGTTTTCTTGATGGGTGGTAGGTGGTCGTAAAGTTGCTGATTTGTGGGATACTGCGTCTTGGCTCGTTCAATATTTTTCTCAGAATTCTTGTGTAAATAGAGTCAAACTTTTTCACTATACGTTTAGTTAGCGTCGATGTAGTGCATCCATATAGCAGTATCGGCACGACTGTTCGCTTGAAAAAAAATGCGTTTTATTTTATCGGTCAGGCCTGACTTCCATATAACCAATTTTCTATAAATAGCTGTCATGCCTTTGCTAGTTGCGTGTTGATATCTCTTTCGGTTAATCAGAAACTGCTTCCTAGGTAGGTGAATTTGTCTACTAGTTTCATAGAGCAACCATTTAGTGTGCAGATATCACCTCTTTGATTAATATATTCCGTGTTGTCTGCGTTGCACAGAGGCCTACGCCAGCAGCATTTCCTTCCTGACTATATAACAGGGTTTCGGCTTGGGGTGTGTGTATTTGCCAGAAGTGCTATGTAATCGGCGTAGTCCGCATATGTAATTGTTTGTGCGGGGTATCATCTGCTCATTCAGCCTGAAACTTGTCTTTCATTTTATTATTAGATGTTCGAAGCACGTAGTCTAGACAAATTATAGCCCATCTGCTACGATGTCAAAGTAGTCTGTGCCTCCATCCGAGGAACGGACTTTTACTTTCGTGTCTTTATATAGCATCATTATGGCTTCGACGGTTTATTTGGGTATTCCGTAGGAGAGTAGTATTTGCTCCATCGTCCCTCTGTGTTTGGAGTGTAAGGCCTTTGAGAGGTCGTCAAATAAAATTGTTGTCTCAAGGTTTTTTGCACGTACACCTTCTAGAATTCGACGGATAGTCAAAATTTGTGATGTCGTAGATCATTTACTCAGAAAGCCATTCTTGTTCTTCTTAAGTATGTTGTAAATTTTGGGTTCTATGCAGTTGCGTAGTAGAGCATAGTACTACGGATTTAATGGTTATACCTCGAGAGTTCTTGGCTTATCTCTTTGAGAGTGTATTCCAAAATAAATTTATTTAGCTCATACAAGCTCATCAGATGAAATCCCATTTGAAATCTGTCTGATGAGCTTGTAAGAGCGAAATAAATTCACCATGGAACATAATCTCTAATTTTCTGGTTTTTATATACGTATATATATATATATATATATATATATATATATATATATATGCATTAAGGTAGATTGCAATACCTAACTTCTTCTTTACTCTTTAAACTTGTGAATAAATTGAAATTCTTTAATGCCTACAGCTGTGTGGTAAAGCATATCCGTAAGCCGTCACACATACAGACGCCAGTACACGCAGCTTTATATATATATATATATATATATATATATATATATATATATATATATATATATATACTGTTATCCACAGACTGTTTCGTTGCATCACAAGTCTTCAATGTGGCTAGACATGTAAGATGCTTGAAGCTGGGATCGAAACCCACCTTTTTTTTTGTTAGACTTAGTATCATATTTATATATATATATATATATATATATATATATAAATATGATACTAAGTCAAACAAAAAAAAAGGTGGGTTTCGATCCCAGCTTCAAGCATCTTACATGTCTAGCCACATTGAAGACTTGTGATGCAACGAAACAGTCTGTGGATAACAGTATATATATATATATATATATATATAAATATATATATATTTCTGTGCGTGTGTGTGTGTGTGTGTGTGTGTGTGCCCGAATTCCCAAGATTTGGTTATTTGGCGAATGCTAATATTACCTGCAGTGCTTGTTACAACAGCCTCAATTATCAGCAACAATGATTGATTGTTTTCATAAGATTCTTTTGTTTTGTTCTAACACCTGAACAATGAGAACGTCTTCAACACGAGTACAAAATATATTTTCATTCTGTTTTGTTATCGCGACGTTGATTCCTTACAGCAAAATCCATGAATGATTTTAATTCAGAAATATTAAAGACAAAAATATAGTTTAAGTGAACGAAGACTTCATCGTGAAGCCAAAGGAAATGTTTTAACGGTGATAAAAGCTATTTATCTGCAATTGACAGGATTCTGATAGTTAATTATAGAGAGCATAGTGCGCATGGCATATTTCTCTCGGCCAGGATTAGACGTCATCAGTTTAAGAATTTTTTTTTTAAATATTGGATATCATCGAGAGCAGATCATACAAAATGGGTAGGCATAAGAAAGCCTCAGATATAAAACAGATCAAATTCTTAAACCCATTTATATACATGTGTGTATGTGTGTTTGTATAATTTCACCATATTGATTTTGTAATACGTATAAAAAATTCAGTTGCAGATTTTAAGTTTGCATAATACCATCAAAACATTTTATACACTTTTAATATTTATATTTTGCATATCTTATATATATATATATACCGGACATTGGCCCAGGGGTTAGAGTGTTCGCCAATGGCCCGGGAGACCTGGGTTCAATCCCAGGTCGAGTCATACCAAAGACTCAAAAAATGGTACTTGATGCTTCCTTGCTTAGCACTCAGCATTATAAGGTACGGATCAAGGGTAAAGTAGAGCAATCCAGGAAAGGAGTAGCGCCCTCCCCTACACATTGGTGTAGTAGCTATCGAAAAGGGAGCCTTCGGGTTACCCTCGACTATGGTCGCCAACTTTACTTTTTACTTATATATATATATATATATAGTCAGACAGAGGGCCTCGTTGTATGGGGCTAGACACGCGAGACGCTTAAGGTTGGGTTTGAACCACTGAAATAACTTTTCATCAGCCCGATAACATAACTGCACAGCCAGCAGCAGACCAAACATAACAAAGGGAATTTAACGTATATGAATTAACACTTTTTTAAGCTAGAGTAGACCGAATTGCTCAATTCGTTAAAAGAATTTTGCACTCATTAATATATATATATATATATATATATATATATATATATATATATATATTGGTATTATGGTTAGAATATTCGCCAAAGGTCTGGGCACCACTGTTCAATCCCAGGTCGTATCAAAGGCTCAAAAACTGGTATTTGATGACACCTTGCTTAACATTCAGCATTATAATGGTAAAGATCAAGGGTAAAGTGGAGCAATCCAGAGAAACGAGTTGCACCCTTCCCTACACTGTGGTGTTGTAGTAATCGTAAAGGGAGCATTTGGGTCACCTTCGACTACGGTCGCCAACTTTAGGGTATTAAAATGTAAACAAACGGACACTGCTGCTGTTGCTACATAGATACCCTTCAAAAATTCCCTTTGCCAAGGTAGTCTGCTTGTTGGCCGAGTGGTCTGAGACTTAGTCTAACGTAAAGTTGGATGGGTTTCGATCCCGGCTTCGAGCGTCCTGCGTGTCTAGCCACACTGAAGAGTTCTGATAGAACGAAACAGTCTGTCTCTGGATGACTATATATATATATATATCAGACAATATTTATTGCAGTAAATCCGAAGTTGGAAACAAATCCAAGCAGTATAATCAAAATAATAACAAATAGAATATTAAATTCAAGCAATCTTGGTCAAGAACTTGAATCGGAAAAAAATCACAGAGCAAATTGTTTTGGAAAAAAAAAGCAACAATCGGTCATATAAAGATGATAAATTTATTTCAATCTTGTTAAAAAATATTGAGATAGATATTTTTATATAAATGTAGGGATAGTAAGACATTTATTTTTCTAGCTGTTATTTTGTCCTCTTTTAAATTTAAAGTATGATGAAACCGGATGTTTCTTTACATGCCGAAATAAATTGATACTTATTACTACATGAATAGGAAGGGTTACGTTTATATGGGAGAAATACACACACACACACACACACACACATATATATATATATATATATATATATATATATATATATATATATATATATATATATATATATATATATATATTATCGTTGGTTAAAGTCTGTTTGTAAAGAAAAATAAGTTATTTTATCGTTCTTATTGTTTGATCTGAAGACGTCCTGTCAATATTTTAGACCATTGATTTATACCAATGCTTTTTTAACAGGACTGAAATGAATTTAATATCATAATGTGACCAATTGTTCTTTTTGGTTTTTTTTTAAATATATACATGGAGACATTTCGATATATCCATTCATAGGTATGTACACATTCCCGTTTCTGAAGATCGTGTGTGTGTGTGTGTGTGTGTGTGTGTGTGTGTGTGTGTGTGTGTGTGTGTGTGTGTGTGACAATAACTATTAGAAATGGCTCACCTTAACGAGATATTTGTTCGAACAAAAAAAATGTTTTTTTTTTCTTTTTCAGGAATGGCATTTCTATACCTAAAAATGAAAAAAAAAAAAATACTCGAAACAAAGTGTTTCGATCTGTTTCTTCATATTTTATTAAAATTTGAACGAAAATCGATTAACTTTTTAGGTTACAAAATGATGTTATGTTTTCTTAAACACCCACTATAATTAAATTGATACTGAATTTTTTACACAATTAGTGTCATTAGACAAACATTGTAGCTGCTATGAATTTCAGTGCTTCGTACAGAACCTTATTCGTTTCCATCAAGGAAGACACAACTTGATAAATAACCTCATAAAATATAATTATATCTAAATAATTTTACAAGTCATAAAAAACTATTTTATAATAGTTCCGAATGTGATAGAGACAAAACAATGTTAACTTTAGGACCCACAAACACTTCTCTCTTTTCCTTTAGCAATCAGAAATAAACAAAATACACGAAATAATTTTGGAAAGATCAATTATGTCCAGTGGGTACTAAAAGAAAATCATGGCTTAAAAGTTCTTTGATCGAACACTATACAGTGATCAGCGCTTAAGTAGGTTCAATGGGTTAAATGATTAACTTGTTATGGTGAAAAAGATAATTAATAATCATTTATAATTCAAACTCGACTGATCAATACTGTCTGATGAGTCTCAGTTGAAACAGTTTGTTTGAAGGAAAACATACAGCCATTTCTATGAACCATTTGTCATAGAGAGCATTTTCGAAAAATATCTGAACAAAAAATAACAAGTTTCTACTCTTTTAGTATAGAGGTTTATAAAGGGGATGTATTTGCCGCTTGTTCAAATATTTCTGAGCTGTACTTTTCGTATGATAATGTCTGTAGGGGGACATATGTTATTTTGGTTTGTAAGTTTGGTCCCCCAAAATGTAATATTAATGTTTTTGTTTAATGTTTCGGTGAAGGATAAAATAGGAACATGGAGACAAATGAATGAAGATATGAAACAAATGAGTAAAGGATATGAAACGGCGCGGAAAAAAAAAGGAACATCCAAAACAAGGCGACAAACAAAACAAATTTATATACAATAATAAAACATATTGAAAATACGTGTCTTGGAAATGGCTCCAAAAACGCAAGACGAAATTTACGCGTGGACGTAGTTTTACGCATGTCACTCGGTTCACCTGGCAAATGGTTTCCCGAGACTGAATATGAGTGCGTCCGCCATCTTTGGTGTGGGAACAAGTGGCATACCGCCAAAATTAAATTATAAGGGTGTAAAATCCTATATGTCCACAAATATAACATCAGGTTTTCTTGTCTTATGATGAGAAAGATTTTGTGCAGGAACGATTTTTTTTCATTTACTTATTAATTTTAAAACTTATAACAATCTCCATGTTTTCCGTTTTTTAAATAATCTTGATAAACTATGAGCCAGTTGATTATAATTAGACCTTACTTCCTAATATATGTGATTTGAACTTTCAAAACACAGTAGCCCAGTCGGTTAGGGCTGCAGAATACACTAACAGCATCTTTGCTGAAGAGTGAGATTCCCTAACGAGCATCCTGGATATAACATAAAGAATCATCTGGTGAGGCTCCAGTAATGCAGGGGTTTAAAGGAATGCGGAGTATCTCTTCATGGCCATCGAACAGGTCAACTCAGGCCCGGCATGACCTGGGAGGGTCAAATCTTTGGGCCTAATAGATTTGTCTGGCGTTTAAGCTGAGTTGAAACAAATAACTTATGTGAAATTGAATTGTTAGAAATAAAACAGTTTCATCATTAACTTTGTGTGGACAAATTACTGATGTTTAATTGAATTGTTAGCGATACATAGCAATACTTGCAAATATGCAAAATTGAATTGTTAGAAATAAAACTGTTTCATCATTAACTTTGTGTGAACAAATTACTGATGTTTAATTGAATTGTTAGCGATACATAGCAATACTTGGAAGTATGCAAAATTGAATTGTTAGAAATAAAATAGTTTATTTAACTGCCTGTATCTACAAAATACTTTTACAAATTATACATTTGATACATATGTAAAACAGGATATTACATTAAATAACGGACGATTGTTTATATGTCATAAAACCAAACATAACCTAAAAAGTTAAAGTGAAATTACCAACAGACTAATCTCTTACCCTCCATGTATATCTATTTAAATGTATACAAAAAACGTTACCCAGTCGGCAGAGGCAGTAGAATACGCCGACTGCATATCTGCAGAGGGCTGAGGCCCCCACCCAAAGAGTTTCTTTGATATGAAATCTGATAGTAGAGTTCCAGTAATGCTGAGCTTTGGGGAATGCGGAGTACTCCTTCATTGCCATCACTCCCAGTTCCACTCTGGCGTGGAGTGGTAGCACCTGATAGGGTCCTATCTATGGGTCAAATAGAACTAAAATGCATTTTTATGGTAAACTGAACTGCTTGAAATAGAACTGTTTTGACATGTAAACTGCGTATTTACGCTAAACCTAAATGCTTGAAATAGAACTGTTTTTGATAGGTAACTGTGTGTAGACAAAAACTATACTTATACCAAACTGATTATTTTGAATTAGAACGGTTTGACTGAACTGAATAGCTTGAAATAGAAATGTATTTTGCAATTAAACTGTGTACTTATACTAAACTGAATTGTTTGGAATAGAAATTTTTATTTGTATAAAAATATATTTGGTTTTTTATAACTTACAAAGGCTGATATGCCATAAAACCCAAATAAACAAAGCTAGCAAACGACTGGCGTTAAATTGTTACTTTTACAGAGCAATATGTTAAATTATTTAACTTTGTGCTAACAAATGATATATAATAAATTGAATATTTTGTATTTGATAGAAATACTCTAAACTATTAAAGTGTCGGAAAAAATGACCTTAGGCTTATTCAACTTTCTTTTTAGCCATATTTTCACAAATTATATGAATTTAACTTGTACGTATAAACCGGGTTTCGCATTCAATAACATAAAAAGGTCAATATGCACTAAAAAACAACCCAACCCACTGAAAACAACGTAAATATAAGTATTTTATTTGTTCAAATATTAATGAGCTGCACTGTTTAATGTAATTTATTTCACTTTGCCTAATTCGCTTGACATGACTATGAGGGCCTACAAAACTTGATATTCACTAGAGGTTATCCATTTACATATTGACAAGGGTAATCGATGCTTATCTTGTGATAGCTTGCAGAAACCGATGATTTAAGAGTGATATTTGCGTTATTCATAGATGAATATTAAGTCATTTCAACCATCATTGATGTTGTTCTTGTTGTTACTCTTGTTGCTATTGATGTTGATGATGATTGCTTGAATCAGTTTGATATTGTGTTCAATGGTATATCAGCCTTAGTATATTTTGTAATAGCATGGCCATTCTCGTTGAAGAAGAGCAGTGATACTATTAATCAATAGTAGTGAGTATAAGGGGGTTAATACATTTCTCTTAAAGTATTAGTGTGAAAGTAAACGTAAGAGTTCGACTGATGGTCGAACTTGCTTTATTCAAGGCCTCATTGTGTTATATTTTGACCTTTTGACCCGGCCAAAAATGCCATTCCAAGGAGATGCACCAGAAGGAAGTGACACATTCCAATGGCAGTTATGAGAGGAAATCGCGTGGGCGGAAATTGGCTGAAGAAAAAAAAAATTCCCATGGTACATTCATAGACTGACGCCCCGGAAGAGAGTGACCTCTGAACTGCATGACAGTTATTTCCACTTGATTACGATTAAACATTCGATTTCAAAGATCGAGTGGGTGTTGAACTATTATATAACTCAGTTGAGTTTGAGTCCCAGTGGCAGTGGCAGACAGTTGGAGACGGAGTTATAGACGAGATATGGTAGGGAAAGCCACACCAGGCCGAAGGGGCTTGGGGCCCTGATGAGTTGAGGTCGAAAGAAGATGCTGATAAGGTGTAGTAAAGAAAGCCATCATCCAGCAGAGTGGACCCCAGGGCCTCCGGTTGAGCAGCCCTGGAGAACGAGAACGACACAACGTTGACGGCCATAAGAGTGGAGGTCAAAATATTGCAGTTATCTTCGATCTCCAACTCCCTCTCACACGCAAACCTTGAGTAACCCTTTTGGAACCCTTGCAATAAAGTGAGAGGTAAATATTTTGTTAAAGAAGTCTTCCCGCGTCTTTATCATTGCGTGCGTCTGTTATTCATTGCGTCAGTAAGAATATAACAATTGCAGCACGTAATGTTGATGATGATGATGATGATGATGATTAAATCTTTTCCATAGTTAGTGCGAGAGAAATAGAAAAAATATTGATGGATATGATTGATGATTTATACTTAAGATATACTGACGCAGACTGAGGTTGGAGCAAATTTACACTTATAATAATGATAGAACAGCGTGCGATTGGATATATAGATTGACTCATATTTTCACGTAATAATGCTTACTGTAAAAATCGTACGTCATTGAGCGAACGACAGATCGACTGAGAGACCCATACACGCACACGCATACTAATATATGCACCCACACCCACACACACCCACACAAATATATATATATATATATATATATATATATATATATATATATATATAGCGTTAACCACAAAGAAATGCTTCAAGAGTCCTGAATTTTTTCGTTATTACAGTATATATATATATATATATATATATATATATATACATATATATATATATATATATATATATATATATATATAAATTGTGTTTAATATCAGTAATAGAGCATATATATTTATTTCTATACTGTCCTTTTTGAAAAACAAACACCAAATACACTCTTATATGACATTTGAACGTGGATGACTTCAGGATGATCTGCAAATATTAAAACTTATTGATCTCTGGCCATTCCTTCAAAAACAAGAGGACTTTTCTAATATCATGGAAATCCAACAAATTTCAGACATCGTTACACGTGCCAGTCACGCAATTGATAGTTTCAATTTGGGAACGCCGAATGTTCAATTGAGGGTCTTTCGTTATATACATTTTATTTTCTCCTATTATTTCGGCTGGCATCCATTGCAGTACGTACAACATTTTTCATGATCTTTAAGTATTGATGAAGGCTGTCAAAACCGAAAAGTTTAACGCTGACTTTCCTTTATAATAATTTCATCTAATTTCGATTATTTTGCTTTTTTTTATTACTTTCTTTATTTCAAAGTTAGTATAGATGAGACTCAGTGTCAACGGGGTTTCATTACTGTCAGTTTATTCAACAGCAAGATTAATATTTTCTGATTGATTCTGAAGGCATATGAACGTGTCTAGGTTTATTATGTATGTGTGAATTCAAGGTACGTTCGTATAAACATGTTTTTTCAGTTGTCTCTAAAAAGATTTTGTACACAGGTACGTGATATCAATTATTTCTACCAAATACAACTTATTTTCACACAGTTATAAGGTTTGAAGTAACTATTAATAAGACTCAGTAAACAAATATAGTTCAAAAAACTATTCTTAATATATTCTTAATATAAATAGTTAACAGTTATATATCACGTATATCTTTCTAAGAAAATTAACTGAAAGTTTTATGTTTTCAAACTGGCTCATTGGCCTAGTGGATATAGTGTTCGCTAATGGACCGAGAGACCTGGGTTTAATCCCTGGTCGCGTCTTACCAAAGTCTTTGAAAATGGTAGTTGATACCTCCTTAGTTAACTCTGAGCAATATAAGGTACGTATCAAGGGGTAAAGCGGATCAATCCAGGGAAACGAGTAGCGACCTCCCGATGTAGTAGCTATTGAAATGGAAACTTTTTCGTCACCCTCGACTATGGTCGCCAACTTTACTTTATGTTTTCATGTATTCCTATCTAATACCAATAATGATTTGGGTTCAAGCAATTATTTATATTTGATAATAGTGACTTGTTTGCACAGACTCATAATCCTTTGTAAACGAACATTGTTTCTAGTTACTTTTGATAACAATAATTGTAATCGAATGCAAAAATGGTAAATAGTTTGTTTTTTTAATAGATTTGACCGTAAAAAGTAAACCTACCCAGAGTGAGAGTTTGATCCGGGTATAATGACAATGAAACTGTACTCCACATTCTTCAGAATTCTTACTTTGGAATCTCACCGCTAAATTCTTTTTAATGTCTAACTCTGGACACACCATTCTTTGTTAGTTAGGAACTCTTGCCCGTGTGTAGAGGATACAGTCAGTTTATTCTAAGCCTTGCTGGCAAGGCGAATTAGTTTTTTGGACATGCATGGATATTTCCTGCTAACTAACTTTCCTTCTTGTCTGTTGAAGAATAACAGTACTACTTGGTAGACACATACACACCAATATATATATATATATATATATATATTAAAGTAATTCTATGATTGGTTGCAGCCTGGAATTTTCAGCACCCTCTCATACATCAGCTAATTATACAAGTCATTTGATTTATATGACAAAAGATGCTTTAAGCTACAAACCAATCATAATTTTGTTTGGTCATTTGGGTTCTTTCGTGTTCTATTTTTCGACAAATTTGAGGCTTTCGATTTCGCTATTCATTGCTGAGTATAGCAAAAATCCCATAATGTCTGACTTTTGTTACAGTTGCCAATAACAGTCGACCGGCTAATGTTAATGAACCAGCACAAAGTTCAACATAAGAAGAGTGATTTCTCCCAACCCTTTTACCTTATTTTTATTTTTATTTTTTTCGAAAGCTTTTTTGCAGCGGATGGAAGCAGTATGCCGTTATTTTCTTTTATGCGTGGATTACCCGAGTTGATGTCTTTTTTTTTTGTCCCTGTCGTTTGTTTCATGGAAATGTGAGACATAGATAAAATCATGGGAAATGAGGACAGCGAAGCGGAAGAGAGACAATATGGCGGCACAGAAGATATGGCCCGAAGATGCGAATGGAAGTCGAGTGACACTTAAGGTAAACGAATCTTACCAACTTTCGGCTCTTTTACGTACCCAGTAATTCAGGCGGAAATTTTTTGAATATTCTGCATTCATATATTCCCTATTGTTTTTCTGATCATGTTTTTGTTTTCCATCAATTATTCTTTTTTTCTTTCTATCTCTGTGTCTGTCTCTGTTTGTGCTCACTCACACACACACACACACACACACACACACACACATATATATATATATATATATATATATATATATACACACATTATTTTTATGTGGCCATTTTTCCTTGGGATTATTTACTTTTCTATTTTATTAATTTTCTTTCCTTTTTTTTTTCCCAATATTTTCATTACAATATTTTCCTCGTCTCGTTCACAACGTTATTTTATTATTCATTTGTATTTTTCCCTTAAAATGAAGGTTTGCAGCTTTACCACAAATATTTTTCTATCTATCCTCTTTTTTGTAATGCCTTGTGGGTTGGGCTTAGAAAACTCTACTTTTATCCACAATAAAGTGTTTAATCGCTCCCAAAAACAGGTGTCAAGTGTATAACTTTAAACTCTATTCCAGGGACAATCTCCAATTCTGGAGCTATAAAGAGTGCGGTGTACAATTTCACCGCCATTACTTCAACATCCATAAATTTGAATATTGTGTATTTTGGTAGAAGTCCTTTTTTGAAGCATTTTTTATCAAAAATTACTGAGAGTATTTCTTTGTTTTTTTTCTCTTGTACATTCTCAAGAAACGTTCTTGGTCGATTTTTATAGATGTTTGTTTTTTTATAAATCACTCATTCAAAGAGCTTTCGGCTAAATTACAGAGTGAAACAATAAAATTGTCGTCCTAAAGAAAACAACGCTACAGTTTTATTTTAAAACTTTTATTGAAAAAATCAATTCAGATAACTTGATTATGTAGTAGAGCTGATATTTATTCATTGTATCCGCCTTCAGCATCAATCACCGCCTTGATACGGATCCTGGAACTGGGAGCGCCAGCAGGAGTTCGGCGGATGGCGGTGATCAGGCAGGCTTTGGTGTTGTGGGAGGTCATGTTGGTGATGTTCTCGACGTATGACCAAACAAAGTAATCCAGCGGGTTCAGGTCGTGGGAGGAAGGGGCAGTGAGAGAAGGGTACAAAGTCGTAGGACTTCTTTTTGAAGCCAAGCCTGGGTCTCTTTGGACTGCTGCAACACCTAGGGTCTGGCACCGGCCACCTAATTGCACCAGGGGAACACCACACTCTTCAGCACATCCAGGTACACTTTGGTGTTGAGTTTCAAGCCGACTTCGAATATGTGAGGTGGTATGATGTAGCTCTCACTTGAAACCACACCAAAACCATAAATGTAGCCATCCGAATGGTCGTCCGATGCGTTGAGCTGTGCCCTCAAGCGTTGAACAATCTGGATTTGCATTTTGAGGGTGCTGGCAATAGTCCTGTTGTCATAACTTAGATCGGTAGAGAGCATGAGTTTTACAGCGGCGCATCTTCGATCTCGCTTGTTGAACATTGTGTCACTTTCAGACATGATAGAAGGCTCATATCGCTCTTGAGATTTGTACACAACTGGCCAACTAGTAGATGGTCTGCAACAACAAAAGAAAACCGGTTTTCATTAAACGAAAATGGAATCATGTCGTCTTTTCTAGGGCGACAATTTTGTCGTTCCACCATGTGTTAGTTATTTCCAAGTATTGTTACTGGACACTCCCTTTTTAAAGGGAGTCTTAGCTCTATGGAACAGATACAGTCTGCATAATCTAAGCCCTGTCAATTGGGTGAGCCTTAGATCTGGCAAAACAATATAAGTATATCATTGATGAAGAAGTCAAAATAAATAAATACGACTAGATGTCTATATTATGTTACATTAGTGAAATTTAAACATAAATTAGACAATTACAGGTTCGACGACGGTATGAGGAGTTTTCCGGGGACTAAAATCTGTAAACTCGTTAATACCTTCCTCTTGGGAGAGATGCTTAAAATATTCGAGATGAAATACACCGGTTTCGACTGTACCGACCAACATATGGTGTTTAGAAATTAAAAGAGAAGAAAGATCGATAAATATCATTAGAATATTTAGTAAAGCTTTATTATCGAGGGAAAGCATTTAGCAAAATCAAATAATGTCCTTATAGGGAATAAAGTCTCTATTAGTGAAAAATATTCCTATTAGTGAAATTTTGACAAAAATCAGGACAATTCCAAGTTTGACGACAGTAAGAAGAGGTTTAAGTGGACTTATATCAGTAAAACTGCTAGTGCCTTCCAATTGTGAGAGATGGCTAAAATATTCGCGATAAAATATACCGTTTTCGACCGTGCCGACCAATATACTGTAGTTAGAAATTATAACAGTTGAAAGATCGATAAAACGAAGGAGGGGTTCATGTATATTGGTATCGCTTGATTATTGATTAAGAAAAATCAAATAATGTCCCCATATATATTAAAATTCGTTTTGATCACTCACCGACAGTTACAAAATGCAACCATCAGTAAAGAGACTTGCTAAAAATTCGGGCAATTTGGTGATATATATTGCAACTAAAATAAAGTGAAGACATCAGAGAACAACAGTTTCTATTGAAATCTCTGATTAGATAAGAGCTAATACCTCTGGTAAAAATTACAGAATCTGCACACTGGGATTTATTTTTTGCAGTAAATAAACTAAGAACAAATCGGACGCTAAATATTTCTTTCTTTCGCCTTTTCACTATTCAGAGTAAATTAGAAGCGTCTGCACATTCTGGCGTCATAGAATAGGTTTTTAGACAAAATAGATTAAATTACAGCAGACCAATATTACTTTTATTGATCACAATAGTAGAGACTGGATCAACGTGTTCAGTTCGAATGTGAATAGCAATTCTTTGGCATTATCCTCTAAAAGCCTCTTTCGGTGAACACTCAATTTGATAAGAAGTCTCATCGTTTTTGTTTCTTTAATATTTGCATTAAAATTGATTTTAAATCAATAATAAAAATGAAATAATTAGAATTTGTAAAAAAAGATTAGAGTGTGAGAAAATGATGAAGTTTTACTAACATCTTAGTCAAAAATTAAGTTATTTACCATATTAGAGGATGTCTATTTCGGGTATTTATTTACTTTGGTTTGGAAAAATAATTATTTGTAATTTAAGAAATATTTTATGAAGCTAGATTTTTCAACAATATATGTTAAGCAACTTATTTATTATTCACAGCTAAATAAAAAATGACGAAGTAAATGTACATATTTGTTTTCACTTAGCATAATATTTTCAATAATTCTAATTATTTCCTTTCACTGATTGATTGATATACAATTAATCATAATGCAAATATATATTAAGGATAATAAAGGTTTGCTTGGCAGATATACAGCAGTTTTTTTTTAATTTAATTGACACACCGTTCAATAAATACATTGCAGAAAAATGTGGGCCATATGTCCCTAAAATAGAAGGATGTTTATTGAATTATAATGTGTACAGAACAGTTCTTGATTCAATTATTTACATTTTGATTTGTGACTTTGTTCTTACACACACACACACACACACACACACGCACGCATACACACACACATAAGCACACACAGACAGACAGACACACACGCACACACACACAATATGAACAAAAAAGCAAGCACATACACATACGAAAACAACTCAAAAGTAAAAATAGAGTCCCATGGGAAACTTTAGCCGTGAGAGAAAAACGTGCACTAGTGAAAACAGCCTCCAAAAACTATCGAAAAAAACCAACGAACACAAATGCCCGAAAACTAAAAACGGCACAATATCAATTAGCAGGCATATATATAAAAAGGAACAGACAGAATACATTAAAAATCAGATAGATAAGATTAGAGGCTTGGTGGAAGATAGACAATCTAGGATAGCCTGGCAAACAATAAACGAAGTGAGTAGAAAAAAGAGCACAGCCAAAGCAAAACTGAAAGCTGCAAACCAACAAGAAAGAATAAAACTGTAGAAACAGCACTTCGAAAACCTATTAGGAAACCCATCGAAAATAACACATGAACCAATCAGTAGAATAATTAATAAACAATTAGACATTAAACTAGGACCATTCACACAAGAAGAATTCGACTCTGTTCTCAGAAAATTAAAAATAGGAAAGCTGCAGGGCTGGACTGAGATTCCTCCAGAAGTATGGAAGACCAGACAATTCGACGACATACTGCTCCGACACTTCAACGCAGTATATAACCAAAATCCGATAGATAGATGGATGAAGGGATGCATCCTCCCCTTCCCTAAAAAGGGTGACCTCGGATTAGCCAAAAACTACCGAGGCATAACACTTACATCCATAGCAGCCAAAATCTACAATGCCCTACTACGAAACCGCATAGAACCCAAATTAGACAACATACTTAGGAAAAACCAAAATGGCTTCCGAAGAAATAGATCCACGACCTCACAAATATTAACCATCCGTAGAATCCTTGAAGGTGTACGGGCAAAAAACTTACAAGCGACATTAATATTTGTCGACTTTACCAAGGTCTTCAATTCCATTCACAGAGGAAAGATGGAACAAATCCTACTAGCATACGGCATACCTAAAGAAACCGTAGCAGCAAAAACGATTCTCTATAGAACACCAACGTAAAAGTATGATCACAAGATGGAGACACAGAATACTTCGACATTGTAGCAGGAGTACTACAAGGGGACGCGCTAGCTCCATACCTCTTTATCATTTGTCTAGACAAAGTGCTTAGAACATCGATTGACAAAATCAGAGAGAACGGCTTCGAGCTGTGCAAAGAAAAGAAGCAGAAGGTACACCGCAAAAACAATTACCGACGCCGACTACGCCGATGACATAGCGATACTGGCAAATACACCCAACCAAGCCGAAACACTACTGCATAGTTTGGAACGAGCAGCCGCAGGCATAAGCCTCTATGTAAATGCACACAAAACGGAATATATGAGCTATAATCAAACGGGGGGCATCGCCACACTAGACAGAATCCCTCTTAAACTAGTAGACAAATTTACTTACCTAGGAAGCAGCGTCGCATCAACCGAAAAGGACATCGACACGAGGTTAACAAAAGCATGGACAGCTATCAATAGGCTATCGATTATATGGAAACGAGACCTAACCGATAAAATGAAACGCAGTTTCTTCCAGGCAGTTGTTGCATCGATACTGCTATATGGATGCACTACATGGACTATAACAAAACGGCTGGAGAAGAAGCTAGACGGCAATTACACAAGAATACTGCGAGCCATATTGAACCAGTCCATGCGGCAACACCCCACAAGACACCAACTGTACGGCCACCAGCCTCCTAGCACGAAAACTATTCAAGTTAGACGAACCAGACATGCTGGTCTCTGCAGGGGCGAACTCAGAAGTGATGTACTCTTATGGACCCCCACACATGGCCTTGCAAAAGCAGGACGACCAGCACGAACATACATTCAGCAACTATGTGAGGATACAGGATGTTGTCCAGAAGACCTGCCTAGGGCGATGAACGATAGGGAAAAGTGGCGAGAGAGGGTCAGGGATATCCGTGCTACCAGCACGACATGATGATGATATATATATATATATATATATATATATATATATATTTATTTATATTCTTTAAAGAAAAAACTAAAGACCGGTTATTTCAGGATTATAAATTCATTTCCATCCTGTTTTTCGTTTCTGGTGTGAACCAAAAATACGAAGAACTATATAACGGGACTTCTTCAGATCTAATGGATAAATAGAAGAGACACGGAGGGAAGGGGGAGGGAGAGAGTTGAAGAGTTACCACCAATTTTTTTTCTTTAAAGAAAGTATTGCTTTGTAATATTAATTACATTGAGCTCTCTACCAGGAAAATTCAAATGTTCAGCTCCTGAATGATTTTCTTGTCCTGAAGGAATTACTCCCAACTCTGGTTTAACTGGACCGAATAATACTCATATATATATATATATATATATATATATATATATTTACAAACGGAACAAGAGAGGGATAGTAGGACTAAAGTTGTGTGTGTGTGTGTGTGTGTGTGTGTGTGTGTGTGTCTTCTTTTCTGAGTGTGATGTATTCTCCACTATGCTGTTTTGGATGTCTAATCATTATATAACTTCGAGAAAAATGTTGGTAACAACATTCGATTGTATTTGTGAGCCTAATATTTGAACTTTTAAATTTTTGATTTTGTCTCTTCGTTTAATGGAATATTAACAAACATAAGCTATTTAATTCAAAATGCAGACCATTTTTGATACTACTTAATCTATCAGTGGGGTGATTAAGGGGTTTATATCTTTCAAAAGAGCTTAAGTCCGAAAGCAAGCGTAACAGTTACGCTTGGTGTTCAAAACGCTTACTTCGACTTCGAAGTCGCATATGAACACGTTAGCCATAACACACGTTAGCCATAACTGTAAGATGTATATATATATATATATATATATATAACTTGTGAAAATGCATTGCAATTTCATTCCCTATGGGTATATTATTATTTCCCCTTCGATAAATTATGAATTTCCTTTATTTTGTCTCCTCATAATTTTTGCCGGTGGCACTACATATATTGATTTTCTTGACACCCTACCTATCTGTCATTACCTTTGTCAAGTTCTATAGATAGCATCCAGTGTCCACAAAGAACAAATGAAAATAAGCTTTTCGGGGTTTGCTAAAAAAAGAAAGATGAATGAAAGATGAAACACACACACACGCACGCACACACATGCACACACACACACACACACACACACACATATATATATATATATATATATATATATGGTTGTGCCCCTCGTATTATGGTTATCATGAGAAATGCACGCAGTGACACGAGTTTAAATCCTGGATGCGACTGATTGCAATTCATATAGCTTGGAAAGTTATGAATCCAGTTTTCCTCGTTCAAGCTATGGGTAAGTAGTAGGGCAGATGAGGTTCTTTAACCTGGGTTAGGCATCCAGTCTCGAAGGGAATTTTGACACCTCTTTAACTCTGCTAAAAGAACGTATCTTGTATCACATCCTGCCCGTGTTGAAGGGTTTTGAAAACACACACACACACACACACACACGCGCGCGCGCGGACGCGCGTGTGTATGTGTGTATGTGTGTCTGTGAAAAACATTATAAAAAGAGGTTTCCTTGAGTTAAGAAAAGTTCAAATACTCTCTAGTAGAGTAGAAAACCTAAATGAATCAGTTAACTCTCCTTCTAATATAATCTTCATCATTTAAAGTTTCATGCATTTGAAAACAAAAGCCTTCTAATTAAACTTGTGGGTAAAAGAAAATAAAAAGCAAAATAGCTGAATGATGTAGAAGTGGAATTAGAGAAAGAAAAATGAGAGTAAAAAGTCCTAGAATACAAACTATATGTTTATATAGAAGCTATAATTCGGTGGGTAAAATATTGACGAGAACATGCTATAAGCCTTAAAGTGGAGCACTAGGACAAAAAAAAAAACAAAAAAAAAACAAATGCATTATTGATGTGGTTTTAAAGATTCTTTTTCGAAAAGTGGCAATACTAAATGAAAATAATTCAATACAAAACTGTTTAAAACCGATTTTAAATCAGGAAGGGGAAAAAAAACTCTCCGATATTACAAAATGTAATATAAAAATAATGAAAACTTGGTCCTTGATATTGAAAGAACTGACTAAATGCATTAATTCTAATGACTTCAATAAAAGTCGAATGAAGCCACTGAAAGAATTTTCTATAAAATTTTGTAAGAAGACAAACCCTCCCAAACAATGGAAGTAAAATAACGCACACAAAAATGACTTTAAAATTATCCATATCTGACCAATTTTGTCAGGATACAACCACAAATAAAAATATATTCAACCAGTGCATACAACAGCTTTAAAACAACAACTGGAGGGGGAATAATAGCCCAAATTCATTATCAGGTTTTTTACTTTGAAAGTAAATGTTAAGACTTGAGCAATATTGAATGGTTAGTCTATGTCCATGATTTACAGTATATATATATATATATATATATATATATATATATATATATATATATATATATAGAGAGAGAGAGAGAGAGAGACAGACAGAAGACAGACAGACAGACAGAGCGATAATTGTATAGTAAGTCTATGACCATGATTCACAGTATATATATATATATATATATACTATGAATCTTGGTCATAGACTTACTATTCAAACATCGGTCAAGTTTAACTTTTACTTTATATATATATATATATATATATATATATATATATATATATATATATATATATATATATATATGCTTACAAAAATGTGAGTGAACAGATTTTGTGATTGATACCTACAGGAGATAGTTTACGCAAGCCTAAAGAAACAAATTTGAAGGAAAAGAAAATTTTACTTTTTACACGGGATGTTATTGTGTTTTTTTTTCTTTTTTTTTTTTTGCTTTGATGAATGCGCTAATTCTCGAAAAAATTGGTATCTTCTAGCTGGCAAGCTAGCTAGCTAGCTAGATAGATAGATGGGATAGAATGAAATACACACACACACACACACACACACACACACACACACACACACACACACACACACACACACACACACATACATACATATATATATATATATATATATATATATATATACACACACACACAAACATATATATATATATATATATATATATATATATAGGGAGAGAGACCTACAGCCAGACCGATTGACCACGTAGATAGATAGATAGATACATACATACATACATACATACATACCGATGGACACACTGAATTTGATAGATAGATAGATAGATAGATAGCCAGACGAAAACAGAGATACAGATATATTGGTATAAAGAGTCGTAAAGATTGATTAATTAGCAAAACATATTATGCAGAGAGAGAGAGGGAGAGAGAGAGAGAGTATTTTTAACACATCCATGCGTGTGTTACTCCTCAGTCCAAAAACATGAAAATAAATAAGTAAAAATGTCCATAGAAAATCTTCGTTCATATTTGAACTTCGCTTGTGGCAATATAAACGACTAATTCACCCAGTAGGCAGGACTTATATTGTCTAACAAGCTAACTTAATCTCGCTCCTTCTATTGCGTACTGATTAAATGATATATTTCTTCTATTTTTTTTTCCTTTTCTATTTTTTCTACTTTTATATTCATTTTTTTTTTTTTGTAAAGGAAGCCGTTTATCGACAGACAGACCCGATATAATGCGTTTGACCCTTCCACCTAGATGCAAGATGTTATCATATTCTGAAGAGCATAGAAATATTGACTGATAACACTTGAACTCATGAAACCCGAAAAATGGTTATGTATTTTCTTCTTCTTTCCTAAGGCACTTTACACCTTCCTTTTTTCTTCCACTTTTTTTTTTTCTATTTTTACTGATTCTAAAACTCTGCCGAGTCAATGTGATTCATTGAATGAAGACAACATGATTGAATTCAAAAGTTTTTGATCCCAAATCGATAGGGAGATTTTCTCTTTTCATCAGCCAAGTTCCATTTAGACATAACGATTAAATCAAGAGGTGATATCAAATAACTAACCAATGAACGTTTGTAATAACCCCAGGGAAACAATAAATAATAGTCGCTTCTAAAATCTATAAAATCATGAGTAAGAAAAGAAACACGAAAATTAGGTGGAACCAAATGAAATAAGTTAGTATTGAACGGACAGGTATATTATGCGAGGGTGAGTAAAAAGATTCGTAATATTTTGGTAAATAAAAAAAAACATACTTTTTGGTGATAACGTGAGGGAGATGAACTCGCCTGATACTCTTCGATTGGTACTCGCTGGACTTGCCTCAGTGGCTCAAAACACGATTTTGGAATCCTCTATTTTAGACCTAACTGACCTTGCCTTATAGCCCAGAATCTTGCAATCTGAGCGAAATATTTTAAATCGTCTGGTTGTTGTATTATTATTTACTGCACGTCAACTTTTTATGCTACAGTTGTATTCAGTTGTTTTCGCGTTGTTATTGCCCTGGTCAAACTTGTAAGATGTTTGGTTGTTTGGATTTTTGTGGCATATCAACCTTTGTTTGTTATTTAACGCTAAATATTTTACGCTAATAGTCAGTTCTGTTTCAAATAATACATTTCAGCCTACGTACACAGTTTCGATATCAAAACGGTTCTATTTCAAGCAGTTCAGTTTAGTGTTATATAATTAATGAAGGATTTTTCATATTAATCATTTTTCGTTAATTATATTTTATCATTCAGCTTAAGTCATTTGGTGCAGTTTTACGCGCAAAAGATATGACAATCACCATTTGTCATAATAAAGCCCCAGACAGGAAATAGGGCTGGAGTGTGGATGACGTCATGCCCAAAAGAGACGGTCCTGAGAATTTGAGGAGTTTGAAAATACTTCAGTTGGGTATTCGACCGTTTAAAGATAGAGTTGGCTTTTCGACCGTTGAGGCATGAGGTTGAGCTTTTCGGATCTCAACCGGCAGAGATGAATGGAGATCTTAAACATCAAAAGATGCGCCACGCGTTGGGATTAGGTCAGCATGGTATGTTTAGCATAGACTTTTAAGAATTGTGTCTCTCTCCTTGTGTCGCCATGGACCGAATCCAGAAATAGATAAAACCTTTCGTATCTGAAACGACAGAGTCGGCCTGTATATGCATTGTATACAACATTAGCATAAGTACACAGTTTAATTGTCAAAAATATTTCTATTTCAAGCTTTTCAGTTAAATCACAGTTCTGCATAAGTACGCAGTTTAGTTCTATTTAAATTCAGTTTTATACAAATAAGCAGTTCTATTTCAAACAATCCAGTTAACACGAGTATAGTTTAATTGTCAAAACATTTCGATTTCAAGCTATTCAGTTTAGTCAAACTGTCCTATTTCAAACGATTCATTTTAGCTTAAGTATGCAGCTTAGTTATATTTAACCCCCAGATAGGGTCCTATCAGGTGCTACCACTCCGGGCCAGAGTTGACTTAGGAGCAATAGCAATGAAGGGGTACTCCGCATTCCCCAAAGCCCCAGCGTCACTGTAACCTCACCATCAGATTGTTTGCTGTCATATCCAGGATATTCGTTGGGGGGTATTATCCCTCTGGAGAGGTGGGGGTCGATGTATTCTACAGCCCCAGGCGAATCGGCCATTCGTTGGGAGGGTCATACCCCCTGCGGAGTGGAAGTCGGTGTATTCTTCAGCCCCAGCCTACTAGCAAAAAAACTTGTGAGACATACGTTCCTGAATAAGATTACCTTACAGGTAAATATGTGCAGGTTACAAATCATGCACTGATTGAAGTAATGAATGACGTGTTAGTGCACATACTAACACGATACTGACAACCATCATGGGTATCTCTCACGGCTTGAACTCCCACTTCCACGAGGTGAATGCGTCCAAAATAGTTCATATGAAAATATGAAAAAAACATTCGAATCACACTTGTATATGATAAGTAGATATAGCCTGTGAAAACAAACACCAAAAAATGTTAACATATACGTATAATAAACGCAATTGTTTTAACCTCTAGTCAGAAAAAAGACTAGATAGGTTGACATGCCATTAAAGTTTAAAAAAACAACATTCAATTCAATTTGCATGCAACAGTAATACTAATTTCAAATGTGTTGATTTGTGGATGGATTTTGATTGGAGATATCTTGTTTGCTTTCAAGCATGAATATTAGATCGATTACGTACAATTAACAGTGTATTTCTTTTCTAAGAAAAGTAATTCTAAAAGCGAATTAGTAATAAAATGAGAGAGTGATTTAAGATTTATATAGAAACGTTATTATTGCTAATGTGAAGTCTTAAAAAAGAAATCAAATTCTATTAAAAACATGTATGTATCTAAAAAGAATGTCTGCATTGGTGGCTGTGTAGAATCATAATATATACCTATGTGTGAGCAAAATAACTTTGGGGAGTGGATATTTGCTGTTCTCCATTAACTTGTTTTCATATCTACGTCGCAAAGCACCCTAATAGTCATTAGGTAAAATAATATGTCAAATAAGGTATGTAAATAAAAAAAATGCAATGCTAAATTAAAAGCGGAGAGAATGAATTCCAAGGATTATCAGACTTCAAATATTAGAATTGATTGAGGACCAACTTTTCCCTTATCACGTTTCCATGAGAAACCTATAAACAAAGTTCCATATTTTTTTCCGAAAATTACCCGAAATATTATCAAACGAAAAACTAGCAAGAGAGATTTACGAAATAATCAATAAATAAACCCTTCGACACAAAAGTTTCACTTCTTATTTCGCCTTTGTTTTTAACTTTTTTTTTGTTTTTGTTTTTGGAGGGAAAATTATTTCATCTATATATCTATTCAATCAAAGCACTACGTTTACATTGAAGGTAGCTTGATTTGTTTTAGTTTTATCGTATATCAATAGTCGTAGGTTATTTAAGGCTTTACTCTCTTTCCTATACGTGATTGTTAGCGTATATTTAATGGGTAACTTTATATTTAAAAGAGTTCTTTTCGCTCACATGTTTACACACAGTTAAATGGTTTCTAGCATTTCTATATAATTCAATTCTTCTAAATATTAATCTGTTGTTTGTTTGTTATCTAATGGCATAGCAACCTTTTCGGGTTATTTAATGTAGCAGTGGTAAAAATAGTAGTGGTACTATTTAACTCATAGATGGGAGGATAGGGGGGTTCATACCTTTTCCGGGGGTATTTGTCCGAAAGTGAACGTAATAGCGCGTTCGGGGCCCGTGGCGCAGCGCATAGAGTCTCTACGGTTCCAGGTGCGCATGGTCAGAAGATAGCGGTTTCAAGTCCGACCCAAGCCGGCCAGAGGTTTACTTGTCAAAAAGTTGGCGCGATCGACAACAGCTATGGAAGACAGTAATTACTGGGGATACGGTTACAAGACTCAGCATTCCTATCAGAGATCGCGGTTAATCACCGGAAGATGGCCAGAGGTGAAATTTGGCCGAAACGTAGTGAGAAAAACAACAAAAGAAAACTACCAAGATGAGGACAAAAGTCTTCAATAATAAAAAAAAAATAATGTTTCAGATAAGTAATGCAATTAGTCTATATTTAAATTATTCTATAAGACCCGAGAAGCTACTATAGATCCAGGTTTCAGAGTAAACATGGGAGTAATGATATTGAAAGGAAAACTAAATATTCTCCAAAGTTTCAAGATTCGGACCTCAGCATCATATACTGTTCTGTATCATAATCAGTACACTCGTTTAGGGTCTTACATTTTTACAGAGGTGCAGTTTGCGTATTCTAGAAGCTCAGTCAACAGAATGCTTATTTATATTGATGATTACAGATTGCCAAACTTTGCACAAATGCTGGTTTTCTTCCTTATTTCAACATTATAAGATAAATGGTGAAGCTCAATAATCGTAACGGTTATCATAGACAAAAATCAAATCGATGACTCAAGTTCATTTCATGAAAAAGTCTATTTGCGTTCCATTTCTCCCTAATTCCTTCAGGAAGAGGATGTGTTCAAATTTTCTCTTTGACTATTGGTAAAAAGTATATCTGGTTGAGTTATTTACAATTGGTCAATAACCATTTGTGGAGGTGCCTGTTGTGTAATTGTTATCGTCGTAGGAAATGAACACGGCGACCCGAGTTCAAATCCTAGACGAAACTCATTGCATTTCACGTAGCACTAATACCCTAGGCAAAGGTATGAATCCAATTATTCTCCCTCCAGCTATGGGTAAATAGTAGGACAGACTAGGTTCTTCAGCCTTGGTTAGGCAACTAGTCTAGGAGAAGGAAAACTCTGATTTCAAACCTGTTAAACTCCGCTTAAAAATTGACCTTGTGTCATATCCTGCCCAAGTGGAGGGGTAGGTAAATAGGATTGGTCAATAACCATTATGGAGAAGGAAAACTATTGATATTACTCCTGAGCAGCAAAATCAGCTTCTCTCAGTTTAAAAATTGACCAATCACTGATCTTCATGGATAGGTGGGACACCCTCCCACATATATATATTTCATTAAGAAAAAACAACAAACCAGTCTCATTAGGATTATATATATATATATATATATATATATATATATATATATATATATATATATATGTATAATTATTGTCAATTATATTAAATGAAACACATGTCACGCACAAATATACATGGAAAAGTGTCTGTGGCATGGTGGGTAACGTATCGAACTCAAACATCTTAGCAATCGAGAATAAATTCCAATCTCTTTGTTATCTTTATTTTGGACTGAAAATATATATATATATATATATATATATATATATATATATATGTGTGTGTGTGTGTGTGTGTGTGTGTGTGTGTGTGTGTGTGTGTGTGTGTGCTGAGCACTGTCATGATTCTTTTTTACTAACTTAGAATGGTTTGGGGTATATTCATATATATCATTGTTGATATATCATGCTTAACTATACTTCTTAAGCTCTTTAACCAATAAATCAGATATTTCAAGTAGAGACTTATTTTGTAATACCACGTAAGCCCGATAGTTCAGTCATAAAATAAAAAAAACGTTCTTAGTCTAATAACACAAGTATATATTGAGGTAGAATATGATGAATGATGCTTTCCTAAGAGACTTAATATTATCACTCGACAAAGAATTCGAAAAAAACGACAGATAAATTGGTGATAGCTGTTACAAACCTAAATTTTAAGATGTTACAGCTTCCTTACCAAGGAAGTACGCTTAGCGTTCCGGTTATTGTCATAAAAATCCGAGTCCGTGAACCAAGTTCACACCCTGAAAAGGTTTCAGTTTCCTCTAATGATCATTGGAAAGACAACTGTCCATCTGTTATTACTTTGGGTCAGGAAGATTAACTTTGCCTTTGGTAGGCGACCAGAAAAGAAGGAAAACTTTTGACTTTGACCAGATTTACTACACTTACAAATTCTCCTTGTTTTACATAGAGTGTGTGGCAGAGAGGGCTGAGAAAATACGTCTTTCTTTCTCGGACCAGTCCCATATGGATGACGTAGGGTATTTTTGCACAGTTTATGGATCAAAGTAAATACCTAATAAATAAAACATTGTCAATCCCCAAGGGGAAACGAGTTCAGTTAAGTTCTTGCTATTTGATTCTACTGTTCAAAAGCTAAAGAATTTGGATCTCTAAAATTCTACGTGAATACGTCTTTGTCGATAAACAAACGTCCACTAAATGTCAACTCTTCCCAGACTTTGCTTCAGTAGATATGACATAAGACCTGTCACCTTTCAACAAATGTTTGATATCCAGAGTGGCTAAGATGGTGAAACGCATGAACAGAAAACGTATTTGGATTTTTTTAGATAAATGTTATCCAGGTTTGTTTCCGAATTAAAGAAAATAACCTAATTTTTCCACAACATATCATTTTCGTCACCATAGGATACAAATTACATCCATAAGGCCATTGCTGACATTTTGTGCTGTCTAGAAGACCTACCATAAGTGATTGCAAATAGAGAGAGATGGCAACATAAAAAAAAAGGTGTAATCAGTTGTACATGATGAAATTAAGGATGATATTCCAATTAAGAAGCACAAGAGTTTCTCTGAATGATATAAAAATGCTTCTGAATGTGAGAACCCTTTTCTCTAGTTATTTTGAGAATAGATTAGACCCTTCAATGACAGAAATCCAACATTCCCTCTTACTCAGGGTACTAGTACATGAGAGGATCCCATGTTTGGGGCAAATACATAAGTTTGCAACTAATTCGTGTGCAAGAGGATCTTAATTAAATGCATTAATAGAAACACAAATGTATGTAAATGTATAATGAACACAATTTCGGAACCTCAAGGGGAAAAATGAGACTGCTTGTCATGTACTTAAAGTCAACGAATCAAACATTCAAGCATTTAAATATCTTGAAGCACAAATGAACGGGTTAGGGTTTGGTTTGGTTTTGTTTGGTTTAGTCTAATTGCATATCAACCATCGTTGGTCATTTAATACCAAACTCATTTTTATAAACAGTTCTATATCAAACAATTCAGTTAAGCATAACGTCACTATTAGAATATCAAAAAAAGTTATATTTTAAACAAATCAGTTTGATTACAAGTTCAATTTAGTTCTCTTTGACCCAGAGATAGGGCTCTATTAGGTGCTACTACACGGGCCATAGTCGAACTGCGAGTGATTGCAATGAAGGGATACTCCGCATTCCCTAAAACTCCAGCATTATTGAAGCCTCACTATGATTGTCGAGAGTTACAATCAGGAAACTAATTAGGGGAGACTTACCCATCTGCAGAGATGGAATCTGTGTATTCTACAGCTACAGTCGTCTGGGCGAAAATAAACTTGAGAGATCCTCTGTAGATCTTTATAGAGCACACCTTTTGCCATCTGTGTGTCTATAAGTTACATAATTCACTCCAAATCTAAATATAAGCACCTTTTATCTAATTAAAAAAAACAATGGTTAAACTAAACATTTATTTGAATTAATACACACACACTCTGTCGCACACACACACACACACACACACACACACACATATATATACATATATATATATATATATATATATATATATATATATATATCTTTTATGAAAAAAAACAAAGACCGGTTATTTTAGGATTATAAATTTATTTCCATCCTGTTTTTCAGTTGCTGGTGTGAACCAAAAACACGAAGAAAAATTCAAAAAAAAAAAAACATTAAAAAAAAAACTAATTCTCAGATGATTTACCAGACCGAATAATACCTATATATATATATATATATATATATATGGATTTCGAGCATTCGTTTTTATATTACAGCGATATAGAACAATATCATATCCACTGAAATTCATTTCAGATAAATATATAGATATACAATAGATAAATTCATCCTTTAAATATAAGGCTGATCCATGACGGTGACATGTTAATCTCAGAAACCTTTCTCACTCCCTCACTTGTCCATTTTTTGAACGAATATTTCTTGTTTTTAACTCCGTTTATTGGACTGATTCGATCTCTCCACCCGGATAAAAACGGCATCGTTTGCTTCGGTATCAAAATCTAAAACTTTTTTCCAACAAAAAAACGAAAATAAGACCTTTTTTTACCGTTTTTGTGTCATTTTTTAATATTCCCTTTGTTCATAGAACACCATGAATACATTTGATCTGTAGGGAGTTATATGTTCATTAATCTTCATTTCAATATTGTATTGAATGCAATTTAATGGAAAAATTATTAATACTTTTTTTCCGTATTCATAAGTGAAAATTGAAACCCATTTAAAAGGCCATTGTTTAGAAAACGTCATTAAATGCTTAATATAATTCTGTTTCATGGCATTTGTTTTAATGGCATAATAAAATAGCATTAAAAAGAGAAGTCTTTACTTATGAAGATATCTGAACATATTAAGATACAGTAAAGATTCCTACATCTATAAAGATGTCTACACCAATAAAGACGCTTACATCTATAGTAAAATTTGACTGATTTCATTTAAATTTCAGCATTGCTTTCAGTTTCTTGTTATCCTTCGCCGGGACATGACCTTGAGTAAAGGTAGGGATGAATTCTATATATCTATATTTCTGCAGGCTTTTTCAGTGATATTTTTCACATATATTTATATAACACTTCTAAAGAGATTGTAGTAGGAGTGAGTGAATGAACTTTTGGTCCCCGACGATTTTGATGTTGTCGTTTGTATATTTAGAATAAGGTTTAATATTTGCTTCCCCACAAGGTTAATGTTGAAGTTTGATATAGTTTGTTTTAGAAAAAAGGTTGAATAGAAATAATATAGGCACATGGATAAGGTAGTAAATGGAGGAAGCCAATGAAACAAATGAGTGAAGTAGATACAACAAATTAGTAAAAATATGAAACAAATGAAACGAGTAAAGGTTGTAAAACGGAGTGGACAAAAAGAACACTTAAAACAAGGCGACGAACAAAAAAGAAATTTATATTCTACAACAAAAAAAATTACATTGAAACATAAAAAATATTACTAACTCTACTAACCAAATAATACTGTGTGTATATATGTGTGTGTTTGTGTGTCTAACACAACTAAGCTACAAAAGAATTACATTTTTAAAATGTCCTTTTTTATGATTAGAAACGGGCAGTTTCTCTGAGGCTGGAAAGCGTCTCATAATCAATGTATATGAATGTCTGCGAGGCCCATCCATTTTGTTGCTTTTCACTCCTGTTGATTCACTCGGGAGGTGGTGTGTTGCTGCTGCGAAGAAATTTGGTAAAAGAAAACAAGGGTGTTTGAAGACGACGTATTTATAGAAAATACGCATCTTGTAGGTGGCTCAAAACGCAGAACTAGAATTTAGCGCGGACGTAGTTTTAAACATGTCTCGTGGTCTTCCTGGCCAATGGTTTCCCGAGACTGAATATGTGAGCGTCCGTCATCTTTGTGGGAACAAGTGGCATACCGCCCAAAATAATGTATAGGAGTGTAAAGTCCTATAAGATGATTTCTACTGCAAAGAGTAATTTTATGTCATTCATATAGACTGGAATTGCTAGGTATCTTCTTGATCTTAGTTGTTTTGTTTTACGGCGAATCAACCCTTTTCAGGCCATTGAACACTGGATCAAATTTTAAACAATTCAGTTTAGTGTACGTATAGTTCTGTTTAAAAAAAGGAAAGTCAAAACAGTTTTATATAAAACAGTTCAGATAAGCATAACTACACTGTTTCAATGTCGAAAAGAGTTCTATTTTAAACAAGTCAGTTTAGCATAAGTAGAGAGTTTAGTTCTATTTGACTACTTTATAGGACCTTATCAAGTGCAACCACTCCGGGCAAGACTGAACCTAGAAACGATCGCAACGAAGGGGTTATCCGCATTCCCCAAACCTGCAGCATTACAGGAAACTCACCATCAGATTGTTTAGTTTCATATACAGGACACTCATTGGTTGGGTCTTGCCCCTCTGTAGAGAAGCAGTCGGTGTATTCAACAAACCCAATTTCTAGGTGTCTTTATCAATTCCTTTCTTGATAGAAAAACTGGCTATGGAAATGGATAATTCCTAAGAAGAAAGAAATATACCTGAATAGATGACCAAAGAAGAAAAAAAAACACCCAGATTAAAAAAGGACTCCGAAAAGGATCTGCCGCAACAACTACGACAATGTGACTGCTGATGATGCGTATATTACTAGCAGCAGAAATCAGGGAGATTTACTGCTCACAAATAAGCCACAGACTATCCTTGAAGAACAGAAATGTTGCCACAAAAGAAACAGGAGTGAATTTTAAAAAAAACAGAATCCATGTATGACATCATTGTCAAGCGTTTGTCATTTTGGTACATTTGTTTCATTCCTTGCGATTTTTTATCATCAGTCCATCTTTACAGTAAAGTTGTGAAGTTGGTCTTGATTCTTCCACTGATTTCCAGTTCTTCCAGCGTTTTCTCGAAGCCTTTGGAGACCATTTCTTGCATATTAAGTACAAATATTATCACAGTAACCTTTAATTTTCATTCGTTCTTTCAGTTCTTTGGCAATGTCCTAGTATTCGTCAATCTTTTTGTTTTCTTTTAATCTAGCTCTTTGGTCCATCAAGATGGCAAATTTACGAGACAGCAAGTTTTTATTTTCGTGTTCCTTAATACTAAGTCTAGTCTTTGTGCCAGGATGCATTGAGCAGTTTCCACCCCAAAATACCATAGAATTGTCTTCGTCTCATTTTGTAGAACCTATTCTGGTTTGTTCAAATACTATTTAGTAATCAGTATTTAATTTCTTAAACAATTCCAAACGGATAACCATCATATCCAGTCATACCTAGTCTTGTACTTTTTGTGTTAGTTTATTTCATTTACTTATGATAGGATTAACCCTTTCATCTATCTCTCCTCATAATCTACACTAAAAAAAAGAAACTAGGTGATTAAAAAGAAAGACCAAGATCGAAAAATATGCAAATGAAAGAAATATCAAAAGAAATATAGTAATATAGAAATACAAGACAGAAAGAACGACGGTAATAATAAAATACAATAGGTGAGAAAAAGAAAGAAAAGAAGAGTGAAAAAAGAAAAAAAAGCAAATAGAAAAAGCAAAGTAAACTGATAGGAAAAGACAAAAGAATAAAATGAAAGAACGATCAAAAGTATAATAAATAGTAATTTAAAAAAGGGAATGAAGAGGGTTTTTTACATTCTTTTTTAGGGCATATGAACATTCATGGGTTATTTTATGCATAAGGCATCCTTGGAGAAGAATAGCAATGTTGATATTTAATGGCATATATTAATGATGATATTTGATGGCATATATTTAATGGCATATATATATTCAAGGGTTATTTATTCAAAAGGTACCTTTGTAGAAGAATAGCTATGATGATATTTAGGCTACAACAGGGGGAATAGGAGGGTATTTGCTTTCCCCTTGGGTATTTATCTGAAAGTGACTGCTAAAAAGTAACTGGAGTTCGCTTTATAAGACGCTGCAGTCCAGCAATTTTTCACTGCACCATCGGAGGTCTTTTCGAAACAAAGAATTAAAGAAAGAAAAAAGTGAAATAAAAAAGAAACGTTGGACATAAGTTTTTAAGTTTTAATAATTTGGCTTCTGATAGTGACTATACACTCAGTGACTCTTTTTAGTATGACACGGGTAAAGATATAAATGGACGGTGTCTGACTACTTCAGGGAAAAAGCGTTAATCGCTCTCTGATAGACTTGCCAACTCTTCGGCTTGTACCTGTGGAATATCTTTATTGAACCAACGATACAACAGATGTTGCGTAAAAATGAAATTTCAAGTAATACGCATCTTTCATTTACAATTTTCTTTGAGCAAATGAAGAAAAAAAAAGTTGGCAATAATTAACGATTCGTGGTGTAATGGTTATCGTCGCAGGAATTGGACACGGCAACACGAGTTCAAATCCTGGACTGATTGCATTTCACATAGCACTAATACCCTTGGGAAAGGTATGAATCCAATTATTCTCCCTCCAGCTATGGGTAAATAGTAGGGCAGACGAGGTTCTTCAGCCTTGGTGAGGCAACTAGTCTAGGAGAAGGAAAACTCTGAATTCAAACCTGTTAAACTCCGCTTAAAAAATTGACCTTGTGTCATATCCTGCCCGAGCGGAGGGGGGTAAATATGATAATTAACGATTCTCTCAAAAGACCTGATCGAGAATATCTCCAAAAACATATAGATAATCATTATATGTCAAACTCTTAATTCAGTTCACGCATCACCGGAGAATAATGATTATTGTGTTGTTCATTGAATTAGAGGAAAAAATAAGCGTAAAATCTCTCAACAAATTCGAGCCGATACATAATAATGATAGGGACAGTGTGCGACATAAAATGAGTTTTTAAGCCTACTAAAGCTAATTCTGATTTGTCCTTCTGCTAGACGGTTGCCTTATTAAAACTAAAAAAGAAACAAAAAACTGGCTACCCTATTATATAAACCCATACTTGACGGAACAAATAGATTCATTCCTTTCTCAAAGTTTGTTACGTGAAAGGAAACAAATTAAAATACTCCCATCCAAGGTTTGAACTTGGGTCACAGATTTCATTCTTTAAAACTATGACAGATTTGCTGAGCACGAATTCATTGTAAAGAACTGGAAAATATTTTTTTTAATATACAACGTGGTACAGATAGATAGATAGATAGATAGATATGAACAACACTTTGCAAATCGTAAGTAATTCCAGGCTGATTAACCATTAATCGAAATGAACACGTGCTTAGTGCCTAAAAAAAATGAGAGACAAAATGTTTTTTTATCTTACTGAGATATTATGTCCTATTTTTTTTTCTTATGAAGATATGCGTTTTATTTACGATAAAATCTAAAAGGTTACAGAGAAACCAGTGAAAAAAATAAACAATCAACAAAATTCATCCCATTTTTTTCGTTAACTCTTTTTTTTTATAGGATTCTTAAAAGCTATGAATACCACGCTCAATAAATAACAATATTTTTTTTGTATGTATTTAAGAGCATTCCTGGATATCTAATTTTTTCTTACTGCCTCTGTCTCCCTCTTTTACATTATAAACGAAATGTGTAGACTTTTATGTATATGTGTGTACGTGTGTGAAAGAACGTAAGAGAGAGAGAGAGAGTGAGAGAGAGTGAGTGAGAGTGAGAGAGTGAGAGAGAGAGTGAGTGAGACAGAGAGTGTGTGTGTGAGAGAGAGAGAGAGAGAGAGAGAGACTAAAAGAACTGATTGAGAGATAACCCTCAGCATACAGAATAAGGTTAGAGAAAAGATTAAGCATGTATAATAGAGATATATAGAAAAATCAATAGATATAAATACAAGATAGAGAGACACATAGAGATGAATAGGACAGATTGAGAGAGTGATATGTACTTATACAACCCCAACGCTAGAGGCAGGATTGGACAAGCGAGTCAATTTTTAAGCGGTGTACACTTGGTTTGAAATCCGTTGTCCTTCTCTATGACCAGGTTGCCGTGCCAAATTTAAGAAAAGCAGTCAGCCCCACAAATTACAACATGAGGAAGAGATGATTTCATGAACGTCACAAAAATTTTAGCGCGAAGTAAAGCTCAAACAGCATTGTTTTAGAATTGAACTTGAGTCTCTGAGTTCATTTCCTACATCTTTAACTGTTACGCCAAATGAAACTCCGGCATAGTAACGTTTACAATGATTAAGATACACAGACTGATCACCAGATGTATATCATTATCGAGAGGGACAGATATTGACAGACAGAGGCAGAGATGAACAGAAAAAAATTGATAGAAAACCTTTCACGTTCAGACTAAAGTTTTAAAGTAGATAGATAGAAAGAAAGAGAGAGAGAGAGAGAGAGAGAGAGAGAGAGAGAGAGAGAGAGAGAGAGAGTGACGTATAGCATCCTAAGAGATTGACTTCTGCACACAGAATAAGGTTGAAAAAATATTTTGATTAATAGATAGCTGTAAGAACAGATATATATATATATAGAGAGAGAGAGGGAGAGAGAGAGAGAAGAGTGACGAAAAGAAAAGCTTTCACGTTCAGACTAAAGTTCTAAAGTAGATGAATAGAAAGAAAGAAAAAAAGAGAGAGAGAGAGAGAGAGAGAGAGAGAGAGAGAGAGAGAGAGAAAGACGTTTTGAGCATACTAAGAGATAGACTTTTGCACACAGACTGAAGTTGAAAAAAGATTTTGATTAAGCTTTAAGAAGATAGACAGACAGATAGAGAGAGAGAGAGAGAGAGAGAGAGAGAGACAAAGAGAGAGAGAAGAGTAACAAAAGGAACAGAGAGAAATGTATGCATGAAAGAATAGGTTTTAAAGCGACTAGATAGATAGATAGATGTGAGAACAAGAGCAAGGGGGAGAGGAGAAAGAGACGAACATAATAGATTACGGAAGAAACATGCATAGTGAGGTTGAAAAGTATTGAAATAGCTAGCTAGCTAGCTAGATAGATAGATTGATAGATAGCATTTTCATTTGCAATATTTGCACATTCTGTATCCTAATGGATGCGTATATATTTATTGAATTGACAAACCATGCCTTGATTTCATTACTTATGCAAATTAAATCGTCTCCCAATTTATTGTCGTGTTCGGGTTGAGACTTTGGATTGAAAACCTGAAGTTAAATCAAAATTTCTGAAGTTGTTGGTCTAGTAATTGGGAATATAAAATTCCTAAAATACCTATTCATTAAATCTTTATGCAGAATACAACAATGTTTCCCTTCCTTCTGACTACCTGATCAATCTTGTTCACATTATGCACTGTTTCTACATTCCCCATTATAATTTACAACCATTAACTCCTGAAATGATCAGTCATTACTTATACAAATATCTTGTCTGGCTTTTCAGACAATGTTATAACTTCTTAACTACGCCGATATTTTAACTTGAAAATATGAAAGACAAAAGTGCTATGTTTCAGTGGTAAATAATATTTACTTTGATAAGTTGAAACTATTACTGAAGCAGATTAGATATGAAAAAAAAGACTAGGCACATATCGTGTAACGGTCACTTACTCATGTGTGTCACCAAATCTAAAAAGAGAAAAAGAGCCACATGTCATAGTTTTCAAAAAAATTTCAGCATTGTTGCCAAAAACTAATTAGTATAAAGACCTAAATATCTACTACTAATCAGTAGCATTGCAGCAGTTAAAGAAGATAGAACAAACCAAAAATATCAGACATGATAAGTAATTCTTACATTTAGGGCATTCAGAAAAATTTATATTCAATCTAAATATCTACACCCTAATAGGCGGGAGCAATATAATAAACCGACTCCATCTCCACAGAGAGATAAAACCTGCAACAACGTCTGTCGTGGATACGATACTAAATCATCAGATTGGGAGGCTCCAGTTCTGGAAGCTCAGGGGAAAATAAAGTACGCGTTGATTGCCATTACACCAAGGTCTCCTCTAAACTGGAGTGGTAGGGTCCCATCAATGGGTCGAACAGAACTGGTCAAACATTTAAGTGTATTCGTGCTACGCTTGTTGGCTGAGCGGTATGATACTAAGTCTAACGTAAAATTGGGCGGATTTCGATCCCAGTTTTAAACACTGAAAATTTGTGATACAACGAAACAGTGTGTCTCTCGATAATTACATATATATGTTTATAATATCCAGTCAGCGTCCGAAGACAGTGGGTGTGGATTATTCTTTTATAGAATATATGAGATATATCATATAAATCTATGTCAGTGCTCAATGTATGGTTATTGTTAATCCCTTATTCTCTCGTAGGGATATAACAAAACTCACATACGATATGTAATACGTTTATTGAGATTTGGGATTAAACTGGTACTATTTACCAACCCCTCCGCTCGGGCAGGATATGACACAAGGTCAATTTTTTAAGCGGAGTTTAACAGGTTTGAATTCAGAGTTTTCCTTCTCCTAGACTAGTTGCCTCACCAAGGCTGAAGAACCTAGTCCGTCCTACTATTTACCCATAGCTGGAGGGAGAATAAGGGGGTTCATACCTTTCCCAAGGGTATTTGCCCGAAAGTGAACGTAATAGCGCGACTGGAGTACGAACTCGCGTACTACGATTCCGCAGTTCATTGCTTTAACCATTACACCACGAGGACACCCTAAAACTGGGATTAAACTGGTTGATGAATATTTTTTGTGTTATTATTCTAAAAAACGCAATTCTTCCCAAACGTTTAACGTAAAATATCGAAGATTGGTTTAGGCCTGATCATCAATGACTAATAATTGCGGAATCTACGTAACTATTTCAACTCTGATACAGGAAATAAACTATAAAAAGTATTTTCAGGGCTTCATTGCTAAACCAAAAAATTATGGACTCACATTTTAAAACAAACAAGTACGATCGGGACGTGTAATATATTGCTCTGACCTGCGATGAACCCTGCGGATGTTGTTTACAGATATATCCAGCCGTAGATAAAATCAACAAAGTGACAACTGGAAAACAGGAAATGCGTGGGTGTAAGCCGTGATGAATGTAAAACAATGTAAAACAATGTAAACCTGCCATTGCGTGGGTAAAGAGACATGGCCACGTGGGTTCCTTGGCAGTTTTAAGATGATACAAGGTCTAGAATTTGGGCTGAAGTCAGTTCTCGTGCTGTTCCGCCTCCTGAAAACTATTTTGTGTATGTGTTGCACAGCATTACTTACCTCTTATCTGAACCGTAAAAGAATGGTTGCGCCCATCTGATTAATTAGATGTCCGACAAATTGAGAGAAGAGAGTTACTATATATATATATGAATTCCTTATGTAACAAGTATAATTATACCAAATATTTGACTTTCATCTTATTCGCTATTATTACATATGTCCTACTTTCTCTTTGTGTGGTTAATTGGCCTTCTTTACCACAACTCAAAAATGTATGCGAACTCTCTTCTACTGTTCTCCTGCTCCACATAAACGTCACTGTCGAAGAATAGAAAATGTTTGATTATATATTTACAAAAACGTGTTCATCGTTGCATGTCAAGATCCAGCGGTAGGATACTACAGAAGCTTTTCTAAAGATTTGCCAACTAATTCAAATATATAATTCAGAAAGAATATAAGAAGTAATAATGATTGAAAAACTGATCATTTTTTAAATTTTATTTTAGGACATATTTTGAGAGTGTTGACAGCTAGCTAAAATATCGAAAAACAGTTTGGAAAGTTTTAGCTTTACTTAGTGAAAACTTAGTCCCTTAGCCTTCAGTTTTCCAGAACTTAAGAGATTTAGAAACAATTATCACGCAAAATTATATTCAAACATCACTCCAGCGTAGGCATCCCATAATTCCATTAAAATAAATTCTGAAAATTGTTGCCCTTTATACGGTGTTTCTGATTGTATTATGGTTTCAACTAATCTGTTAGTGATCAAACTACGATGTATCTTTCATTCTGGTGAAAGTTTGGTGAAAGTTTATTCTTTTCTCACGTACGTGAAGAGTTTTACATGGCAAAGAAATTTGGAATTTAACATTACCTCATATTTGTACATACATTGAGGAACAAACACGTCGAAATATATGAAATGCAATTTTCAGAATCAAAGGATGATAATAAGAGCAGATTCTGTGTAGTCTTGATAAAAAATAACATCCAACAAATAGAAATTTAAATAAACTTAGTAATTTTTTTTACTTTTAAATTTGATATTCAGGAAACTAGGCACTTTCATTTTTTTAGAACTCTTGTATACATATTTTTAGATGACACATGCATTTTCCTATTCTGAATGTAAAATCATTTGGATCATTTAGCAGTACATATGCAGTACATGTTCACATATCTGCTCATTGACATCGTACTACCATACTATTAAAGAAAAGAACTGAAAAGATATTTTAATTTTTATATTGAACACAGGCCATATTTCTTACTAAATGGCAAACGAAAAACAATGTTTCCTATCAAATATAGCCTTACGCAGCTGCCACAGCAGGTTGAAAAATACATCGTGACTCATAACGTGCTGTCTCTTGTATTGAAAAGTAATTATGTTTGTGTAATTTATTTTTTTAAAAGAGATTACTAGAATATATTTTGACTTTATGGTATAAATTAACGAATCTACAAACCGAATGGATAGAGTGAATATTTTACCGCTTAATATATATATATATATATATATATATATATATATATATATATATATTTGTAACGAATAGGAAGAAAACTCAACGAATAGTTACCATGTCAGTAACTGTTCGGTGAGTTTTATTCCGTTGCGTTACAAACCTATTTTGACTTTATGGTATAAATTAACGAATCTACAAACCGAATGGATACAGTGAATATTTTACTGCTTAATATATATATATATATATATATATATATATATATATATATATATATATATATATATATATATATATATATATGTGTGTATATATATATATATAAGTAGGATCAGCGGGATGAAAAAAGTACCTAACTGTCAATGGCAAGGAGCCAGATAATATAGATACCTTTCACATGGAAATCTATTATCATCTTAGATCCTGAACTAAACCATCTCTCTCATCATAGTCAAGATGTCACTTGGCAAAGATATAATAGAAGTATCATTTTATTCGAGGTTTTTAGGTCTCATCTCCTACGTGCAGATTTCTTCGACCACGCTAGTTAATTTTCTGCAGCATCACAGTATATATATATATATATATATATATATATATATATATATATATATATATATATATATATTCCTGATTCCATTTAGAAATGAAATATAGAGGACAGTAATCTCAATCTGGAGGTTGAGTCAAAATCCTTAAATCCTTTAGAACCCATCGTTAAAAATCACTGCATAAAGCGAATGGAACATTTTATCTGTCAGAGGTTGACATTTCAGTTGCAGCTCAAGTGCAAGAATTGAAATCAGAAAAGAGATACAACGATAAATAGGACTTCTTGCATTTGAAAATCCGCATTGCTGTTCATACCCGACAACATAATCCGATTCCGCATCTCAGGAAGTTGCCTGCGGAATAATGGCTGCTAGGAAAAGACAGGTTTTAAGGTGCGTAAGAGGCTATCCCGCAAGATCTTTGGCGACACCTATTTCTACACCAGAGAAACTTATTACATATACCCCCTGCTCAAAATCCTAGATGTAAACTGTAAGCCTTATGACCCAGTAAGCTAGTGCTTTTGAATACACTGCCTGTATCTCTGTAGTGAGTCTCCTGGATATAATCTTAAGGAATCTGATAGTAAGGCTTCAGTAATGCTGGGGAAATCAAAGTACATCTTCATTTTCATCACTCCCATGTCCACTCTGGTCCGGAGCTGTGGTACCTGAGAGCGTCCCATCAATGGGTAAAATAGAACTATTTCATCCTTTAACAGTGAAACAAATGACCGATGTTTAATTGAATAGTTTGTTCTAAGAAACAATACTAAAAAAAATAACTATATGAAAATGAATGCTTATGTGTAGATATAATTATTCGTATAACATAGAAATAAGTAAAACTCTATAAATGTGGGCCAAAAACATAGCTTAGTCAAGTTTAAAAATGTTGTCAACAAAATGAGTTAAGAAATAATATATTTGATACATATGTAAAAATGGATTTGGCAATACTCAATTTATGGTGTTTTATATGCTATTAAACAAAACTAAACCAAACCTGTAAGCCTTAGGCAATAAAAATAGATTATGCATTATTTACGCGTACAAATATTCATGACCAGTAATATCTACAAGTGACTATTTATTCAGAGCAGAGCATCTTTTTATTTCTTAATTTTAATTGGGTCATTAAGAAATCTGTATGGAATACAGATTCAATCAATTACTCGTTAATTCTATTAACTAGCAGCCTAATTTAGTCGCTTGTTATGTCCCTTAGGGATTCTGAAGAAAATCTTTGAAGGATATCAACAATGTATAAGCATTTTATAATATAGCATGTTTAGAGTTCCCAATTACGAAATTTTATTATGTGTATGTTTTTTTTTGTTTTTTTTTTTTGTGACAGAACTACAACTCTTCTCACATATGCGAATACAAATATAGTTTTATTATCATTATTCCCCACTTTCACGTGCGACACTTCTGTCTTTTCTTCTTTATTTTTTCTCTTTCTTCCTCCTCTTACCAGCACGGAGTTACATTCGTTAATTCTTTCTTTTTTTCTGTTTCTTCCTCCACTTCCAGCCTATGCGACACCTAGTTCCTTCCTTCTTTCTTTGAATGCTCTTCGGCAGTGGTGATTTCATGTTCACTTATGCAACGGTTTTATCTAGGGTCGATCCTTGCTTACCGGCATCTATTGTAATGCAAGGCATTGGCCCAACCAAATATCTACTCACTGCATTGCGTGAGCACACCTTATGTTTATTGTACAGAGTCCAAGGCAGTGTCAAAAACGACAAAGATGAAAAAAAAAAAACTCGAACACAAAATTTGAAGGACTGAACTCATTCACGGAATGAGGGATGTATGTTACTTTGAACCTTTTTTTGACACAGTTCTCTCCCCTACGCGTCCAGACCGCATTTTACTTTGCCAGATTGCCACAGGTCAAGACGTGCCAGCTGACTCTGAGCGTATCTTAGACTTTGCTCACTTTCTCTTACCAACTGACTTAGGCAGATTCCTCAGACAAACTGACCACATAAAGAATCTTCCTTCTTTTCGTAAATTTATCTACACATGGATATCTTCAAAGTTGAATATTTTCTACTTCCAGGCCTTGGGCTGCTCATAAAGTGGATATAAATATATTACCAAACTGTATGTGTCGGTGACACCCCCAAAAAATGACAATAAAATTGAAGTATTTCAAGTCGCGGTTCAGATGTATCTGATAATCTCAAATTAGACTGGGGAAGGAGTATTAATGCTTCATGCATTAAATATATACGACCACATACACGCTCAGCAGACCAATGCAGATATGTCCAAACCTATATACAGATATACACATGTTCACATACATACATACATACATACATACATACATACATACATGGTTATGGTGTTCAAGTAACTTGCAACAATCCACCTTTGCCCAAACTGTGTTAAATGGACGGTCGAAGGCACCCAATAAGTTGGTTGGTCATGCCAGGCAAAAGCTGCCATATGATTTTTCCGACTGTTTTCTGCAAATTGCTCCTGTAGCAAACACGCACCAAACCCTATTTCTTTTAAGAATGGTTGAAACCAGTGTTTGCGGTTAATTAGGCTGAGGCAGTACTACTTCAACCATGTAAATAGTATACAAACAAATTATTAATAAGTAGAATTCGTAATTTTAAACCGCAATACTTAGAGCCATTTAGTACTCGGGTTAACATTAAACTGCATCGGAGGGAGTAGCATGTACCGCTTCACTGCTTCGACACCCAGCAGAGAAATCATCCTATTAGGATCCCATCTCTGTGTTAAATAGATTTCTTTGGATTTTTTTTTATTTGATAGACCGACCGATGTTTTAAATAGTACCCCTGCCATTCTTCTATAAGGATGGTTTGGCTGTAAATAACTCACTTCTGTTGATTTATAACTGAACAAATAAACAAACCAGTTAGTTGTGTTCGATAGGAATACGAGACGCCTTATAATTGTAAAATATTTGTATTAAGACAAGTTACTTGAAATTATACTTTTTTACCAATAATAATAATAGTGAGTACCTACAAATGATTGTCATTAAATAAAAATGGTTACTTGAGACGACGTAGTCTTTAATATTAGAGAAAAATCCTTCAAATCACATAATTGGTTGTAGATTAATTGTATTATAATAGTTTGGTTGTGTATTATAGCCCTTGTTATTTAATGCCAAATCCTATTCATTTCTGAAAATAATACACACACACACACACACACACACACACATATATATATATATATATATATATATATATATATATATATATATATATATATATATATATGCTGTCTTTTCTGAACCAGGCATGCGGAACTCTGCTGAAGAAGCATGAACGAACTCGTAAATGACATTCTTCTATGGACCCCTAAACATGGACGTGCTAGTGGTGGCCAACTAGTAAGAACTTATTCACAAAATGTCTGTGCTGACACAGTATATGCTTTGGAATACCTGCTACGAATGATGAATGATAGGTACAGATGGACAGTGAGAGTGACAGGGAAATTTGTGCTGTCAGTGCACTTTATGTGTGGCAATATATACAACTGGCCATACATTTCTAGCCACATGATCGTTTGAACATTTTCTTGTGATGACTTTCTCTTTAAATTAAGTTGAAATGTATGTCCGGGACGATTTTACAAAGAAAGAAACAAGTCAAAAATACAAAGGTTTCAATAAATATGTTTGAAGAGGTGAATCTCGTGTGACTTTTTTCATGAAATCCCTGAACTAAAAAAATAAACCACTCGCCCATCAGCATGTTCTTCTATCTGAGGTCTTTCCCCACTCCAATACTTTTGTATTCTCCATTGTTCATCTCTGTATCTGGTCTAGGAGTTGACTGATTTCTTCTCCCTGACTTGCACGTGTCTTCTCTGGATGGCGTATCTTTTTCTAATTGACCGTCTTCTATATTTCCCTTTCTGCATCGGTCTCCCTCAACTTTCGGTTGTAGATTCTCTCCTTTTCACTGTCTTCTGGTTGACCTCCATGTCTCTCTCTTACCCCTTCTACAGACAGAATTGACCATGTCTATCCGGCTGTCGTCTGATTGACCTTCTGTATATGTATATAGAGGCAAACATACTTATTTCCGGACGCCTATATAAACACTAACACATACCCACACACACAGATATGCATATTCATGGGCAATCCACAACCATACTACGCATACATACGCACGCACACACACACACACACACACACACACACACACACACACACACACACACACACACACACGCATAAATACATTGAACTAAGCCCATATGAATGTATCACCGATGGTGATAATATATGATGTGTAAACGAATGTGTTGTAAGAAAGATTATTTTTATATAAGCCAATGCTTACATCTTTCCTCGCCGTCAACTGGTTTTATGTACTGCCACCTAAAAATAATAATTGTATTTAATATAATCATTTGTTTTGACACTAGTAAATTGTTTCTGTGGTGAAGTTAACTAATTGTAATATAACAGGGATAACATGTTTTAAGAATATCGCAGTTATGGTTTTCTTCACTGCTGTCTTGGTTGATTTAATGTGAAAAATCAATTTTTTAAAAAGTTTTCTCAAAAAATATATTGCTTGTTGAGAAGACCATGTATGACAACACATAGCAAAAGATAAAAATGAGTGTTAAACGTCGAGGATAGCTAGAGGTTACAGCCAACACTGCACTGACAATTTTGGAATACTGTTTTGAGTTAGTAAGTGTACAGGAAATGAACCTTAAATTTGACTTGTACATTTGCAAATTTGGCATGTATTTTCCGCGTGCGAATAGATTTAGATTATTAGGATATGTCTACAAAATATAGTTATCTTACGTAACGAGTTTGTTGGTGATTGTACTGTGAAGGGAACAGGTCGACACGTATTGAGGGAGTTATATCCCATTCGTAATTTTGATAGCTGTCGACGGAGAAAAAAAACTCACAGCTACAAAACTCATCCGTGAATGACTAAAGAATTTTATTATGTTATTAAAAGTTAACTTAAGACCGCCACACAGATAACCCGTCTAACGCTGTATTCTTTTTTTATAACAAGAGCTATTATATGATTTCACTATATACACTATGAATATCTGCTTAAATTTAATCAGCTGGTGTGTTTTTTAGGCTTCCGGATCCAGGACCGACTAATCTTATTCACAACATTTGTCATCAGAGGAGATTACAACCACTGATCTGTACGGGGACTTTCTAATTCTTCGGCTGATGAAAATCACAACACTTTTTTGAAGGGGAAGCAAGATGATCGGATAATGAAATTGTGCTTTAGAGACAGTTTCGAAATGTAAACGCCCAACAAATTCCAACAGTTGAGGAGTAAGTGAGATTTCTCCAGGTGTTCGAACTGAGCTGCCTATCGATTAGAAAATTTGAAATGGAAAGCTGGTATTTAAAGTAACCAGAATAGTTCTATTTTCTCACAGTTGGGTGTTTTCCTCTATTTCTTTCAAACTCTCTTAATTCTGCCTAGTATTAATCATTTGCTTGCACATAATTAAATGATTTCAAGTAATAATACAAAACATTCATAATTCTTTTAGTTAAAAATGTCTATCTAATTAATATTAATTATTTGTTTACACACAAATAAATGGCTCCAAGTATTGCCATCTAACGAATAAATTGTATTTAGTACAAATAGTTGATAATTGTAATATTTTGAATCTAATATTCTGATCGACTTGCATCCACTTGTATGTTTTCATAAAGTCGAAAATAATTCTAATCAAAAAGTAAGCAATTCTATTTGACCAATAAATGGAACTTTGAGTGTTACTACCACTACCCAGAGCCCCACCTTTTGGTGATGTGGTCTTCTGCAGTGGATACTATCAAAGTATTCTAAGACCGCCCCCTCCAGACAGTGCGGTTGGGTATTAGTTTTGTCCGATTTTTCTTATTAATTAATCCATGTTTTATCAATAAGAATCGGTATAAAGTAAAAGGCTCCCTTTTTCAACAGCTACTACACCGATGTGTAGTGGTAGGCGCTACTCCTTTTCCTGAATTGCTCCACTTTACCCTTGATACGTACCTTATATTGCTGAGTGTTAAGCAGTGATTTATCAAGTACAGTTTTTAAAATCTTTGGTATGACTCGACCTGGGATTGAACCCAGGTCTCCCGGATCATTGGCGGACACTCTATCCACTGGAGCAATAATAAAGTATAATGAATTTTATAAAGATAAACGTATTATGATTTTATAAATCCATGTTTTAAAGATGACTTCATTTACTGTTTTATATCTTTAAACATTATAATATCATCGTTATTGTTTTATATATTAGGTGGGGAGCAAGGATATAATTTTAGATGCTGAAATCAAAGGATAACGGATCACACTCTGATATTAAGAAATACAAAGGATCAATCGATAAGTAGTCCAGATATTTCGACGGCAACTATAGAAGCGGAATAACCTGGATACGGCTTCAGAAAAAATGAAAGGAAAACAAAAAAGCTTAAGAAAAAATATAGAAAAATATCAATATAAATATAAATAAAAATATACAAAGGATACAACGAGGAGCAAAATAAATAGATTTTTTTCTTGTGAAGAAAATTATGAATAAATTACATCAGAAGTAAGCGATGAAATGCAAATATTTGCAGCAGGAAAAGTTGAAAATAGAATTCTTAAGAAGAAACGAAAAAAAGGGAAAAATAAAAATAAGGAAGTATCACCGACTAATGGGAACTATATATATATATATATATATATATATATATATATATATATATATATACGCATGTGTTTGTGCTTGTTCGTTTGTTTGTGTGTGTGTTTTGTTTTGTTTTGATTTTTGGTATATCTACCATTGTTTTGATACCAAGTCCTGTTTTTACATATATGTTAAATATAAGATTTGTAAACACATTTTGAAGAGACACACAGTTCAATGACCAAATGGTTTTATTTCTAACAATTCAGTTTAACATAAGCCAAAGTGAAATGGTTCCAAGTCACTATGTAGAACAAAAAAAGTATTAAACATTAGTCATTTGTTTACTCATAGTAAAAAGATCAAACTGTTCTATTTCGAATATTTCAATTTATTACAAGTCATTTGTTTTCACAATTTAAATGCAAAGCAGCTTTTTTTACCCTTAGATAAGAACCTATAAGGAGCTACAGTCCGGGTCAGATTGCACCTGGAAGTGGTGGCAATGAATGATTACACTGCATTACCCAAAGCTTCATCACTTCAGCACATCAGATTGCTTTATGTCATACCAGGACACACATTGGAGTGGTCTTACCCTTCTGCAGAGATGCTGCCTGTGTAGTGTATTCTACAGCGTCAGCTGACAGGACTTGTGTGTGTGTGTGTGTGTGTGGGTGTGTGTGTGTGTGTGTGGGTGTGTGTGTGTGTGTGTATGTGAATATAACAGATGAAACACTGCACACCGTGCAGGTTTTTTTTTAGAGCAATGCATTTAAAATGGGCTATCTTAGAAAATAATGTAAATTACAGTCCAATCTGCAATCAGGTGAAATTCGCAATGCACCAAATATTTTAAATATCAAATATTTGATGTAATGTAGTTACATATGAGATGCTAATTGATTGATCTGTTGATTGATTTATTTATGTTAATGGTATGTCAAGCGGTCTTGGTTTATTTTGGATCGAGTGTTTAAGGAACCACGTTCATCGTACGTTCCAATTCATTATTTTTTTTCATGTAACTGTTTCATGAAAGCTTTTAATTCATTTATTGCACACGGTTCTCGTAAGCAGATCTAACTGACACAGACATTTGACTCTAAAAGTTGCTACCACTCAGGGACCTGAGTTGACCTAGGAGTTAATATTAAATGGGGAATCCACACACTCCAACACACTAGAGCCCGAGCCTAAAGATCATATTTAATTAATGTCATAGCATGTAAACGACTTTTATTAAAATATTTAACTTTTTTTCTCTGTAAAAGCACAAATATTATCATTGATTCCTGTGAAATGGTAACTCATTTGTTTAACCGATCGTCTAGCGCAATATTATAGTTCACCTTTGAAAACTATTAAAAATCGCTTGACGCAGGCTGAAATTAAAGTTGGAAAATGGAATCCACCATCCGAGTTCAAATTCTGGACGAGATTAATGAGTTATTCCCCTTGTGAAATGATATCAGTGAAATTGTTGAGCAGACTTGGTAATTCAACCTTAAAAAAACGCAAATCTTTGAAAAAGAATAAGATGAATTCAAACCCGTTGACTCGGCTCAAAATTGTCTTTGACATTTCAATAGAGGAGTTCATTGAATTCTTACAACAGAAAAACTGTTTGATTTCATCAACATGTCATGCGGCTCGCTCGCATTTTTTTTTCTCTCACATCCGTCTCTGTCATCCATCTCTTCCGGCAGGTCTTCTAGACTACATCTTGTGTCCGTACAGAACTGTTTTAGATAAGTTCTAGCTGGCCGTCCTACACTTGCGTGTCCGTGGGAAGCGATCAATGGGAGAACGATCACTTTTCAGTTCGTACTCTCTCCGCAGTGTCCCGCTTATCTTGTTCGTCTTATATGGACGGTCTTCGAAATGTGTGGTAGGCGGCCGTTGAGATGATGTTTTGTGAGTTATTGCTTCCAGGATTTTTATAACATTGCTCACAGCATCCTAGCGCAATTGCCGTCAAGCTTTTTCAGCGTCTAAGTGGTGCATCCATATAGTAGTATGGACACGACTGCTGCTTGGAAAATTGCATTCTATTTTATCGGATAGATCTGATATTCATATGACCGACAGCCTATCGACAGCTGTCCATGCCTTCGTTTGTCGCGTTTTGATGACATTTTTTGGTAGATGAAGCGTGGCTTCCCTGGTAGGTCAAGTTGTTCACTAATTTCAGAGAGACACCATTTAGTGTCGAGTTATCGCCATTTTGATTAAAACACATACACTCCGTTTCGTATGCGTTCTCAAGGATGCCTACGCCCCTTACTGCCTGCTTCAGACTATGCGGCAGGGATTCGGCCTAGGCCGATGTATTTGCCAGAAACGCTATGTCATCGGCGTAGTCCACATTCGTAATAGTTCATGCGCGGTATCGTCTGTGTGTGTGTGTGTGTGTGTGTGAATATAACAAATGAAAACTGCACACCATGCAGACTTTTTTTTAGAGCAATGCATTTAAAATGGGCTATCTTAGAAAATAATGTAAATTACAGTCCAATCTGCAATCAGGTGAAATTCGCAATGCACCAGTGATGCCTTTTTTTCCTTTTTCATTAAATCTATCATATTTACCAACCCCTCTGCTCGGGCAGGATATGACACAAGGTCAGTTTTTAAACAGAGTTTAACAGGTTTGAATCCGGAGTTTTCCTTTTCCTAGACTAGTTGCCTCACCAAGGCTGAAGAACCCAGTCTGCTCTACTATTTATCCATAACTGGAAGGGGAGTAATTGGATTCATACCTTTCACAAGGGTATTAGTGCTATGTGAAATACTATCAGTGTCGTCCAGGATTTGAACTCGTGTCGTCGCTTCTATTTCCCACAACGATAACCATTACACCACGGGCACCTCCAAATCTATTAATCATTAAATTTATAGACGTCCGAAGTACGTAGTCATTGCTGATTAAGGTACAGTTTTAATGTTTCACCTTGCAGTACTCTTGAGACAATGTCAAAGAAGTCTGTGTCTCCATCCGGTGAGCGTACTTTTATTTTAGTGTTTTTATAGAGCATCATTATGACTGCAAAGGATTCCATGGGTAGACCGTTGACTAGAAGTATTTACTCCAATTTCTCTCTGTGTATGGAATCAAATGCTTTGGAAAACTCTACAAATAGGAATGTAGCTTCGGGATTTTTTGCACAAACGCCTTCTGAAATTTAACGGATAGTCATAATTGGTGATGTTGTGGATCGATTCCTACGAAAGCCATTTTGGTTTTTCCAAAGAATTTTCTCAACTTCAGGTTCAATTCGGCAGAGTAACAGAGAATTGAAACTCTCAGCCAATATGGAAGTAAGGGTCATACTCCAGTAGTTCTTGGCATTTCTGAAGAATGATTCAGCCCTCTCTCCATCTGCCTGTAGTGTTCTTGTTATATATAGCGTTGCAGTATCGGAGAAGTGCCGTTGAATTTCCTTGTCTTCAATACTTCTGAGTTTGTTTCTTCGAGAACAGAAGCTTTTCTGTTTTTAATTTTTGTAAGGACTTCATCGATTTCTTCTTGATTAAACTGCCCATGTTGGATATATAATTGATTAACAATAATTTTAGTTATAGGTTCATCCTTAAGTTTCTGGAATTTTCCAAGCAAGTTCTTAAAATCTTCTTTCCACAAGTATCCGTTCTTCTGGGCTGGTGGCTTTTAGTTTCGCTTTCACGGTACTTTTTCTTTTATTCACTTCATTTCCTGTCTGCCGTGCTACCCTGTATTGTCTATCTTCAAAAGGAGTATCAAATCTTATTGATCTGTTCTTGTGTGCATTCTGTTTGTTCTTTTAGGTATGCGTTAGTTAGTTCACTTGTTAAGTTTCTGAGCGTTGGCATTAGTTGGATTCATTTTATTGCATAGGGATGCGGTTTTTACTTCGTCAGGTCTTTTCTTAACCGCTAATTGCTCCAAGAGAACTCTATGTTTTGCTCTTAGTTTTCTTGGTATGCATTTTGCTGCCGCTGTAATATAATAGCGGACGGATTTCTTGCTTTCGGTTTAGTTAGGCTGAGAACCTTTCGCTTAGTGCATGGGTTAGTTAGGTACGCACATTGAGAGCAAGTGTTCACTCGTGTGCCTGGCGGATGGGACAATCAGAGATTTCACAATAAAACCTCAAGATGAGAAACGGAACGGGGGACGTGAATGACGTAATGCCCGGAAGAGCTGTGGATTTTGGAATTTGAAAAAAAACAAACCCAGTAAGTTGAAATTTAAACTCCGAACGACAGAGTTGAGATTCGAGTCTAGAGGAAGGTAGTTGATTTTTGGTCTCGCCTCGGTGAGACCAGTTGGGATCTACGAAATGTGCCGCGCGTTTGTTGAAGAAATTGTGTCTCTCTCTCCTCATGTTGAAAAACCTTAAACTCAAAAGGGTAAATAAAAGGTTTCGTACCTGAACCAATGTTCTTCGGATACCTATATGCGCATGAAAATTATGGACGTTTTATGCATGGGAATATCTTGGTCGTATTTTTGGACCTATTAATATTACACTGCTTCCATCGACGAAGTTCTCATATTCATATTTTGGAGTCAGTGTTCCTGGTATCTCTTGAAGTGCATTGATTTTTTTCTTAGTGGTATCGTATATTTATCGCGAATATCTATATTGTTAAACATGGACAAGTCGTAACGTGCGATCCTGTTTGTTTGCGCTGCATTCCTGCCTAGGCTTAAATGATACTTTGCCGTAACATTTCAGCGGATGAAAGACACTCCTTCATGAAAGCGGATGAAAGACACTCCTTGCATCTTGCCTCACAATTCAAACCACTGTTTGTCTATTTCTTATTCATAAGGATGTAATCTATCTGTGGTTTAGCATTATTTGCGTAGTTCTTGGTCTGTAGTTTTGTTCTTCCTTTTCTGATATTTAATATTAAGGCATATTAATCTATGTCCTAGCATGAACTCCGTTGGCGTTTTAATTTTTGTTGTGTTATCTGATGTGTCCTCCAATGATGAGAATGTTGAGTTGGGTGACGCTACCAATAAGTGATTTTAACTCATTTTAGAAGCTGTTTAGGTGCGTTTCTTTACTGGCGTTGGTAAGGCTGAAGCAGGAAATGATCGTTGTGCCGGGATTGTCATTGAAAGTAGCTATCACTATTCTGTGTTTGGTTTTCCGGATGCTGTTAAGTGATTTTACGACGCGTGGACTGAGAAGCATTCCTACTGCCCCTTTAATAGCATTGATAGAGTTTTTCCATGAAGATGCTTAGACAAACGTACATCAATTGCCTGTATCGTGGTGTTTTATTTCTACTTCACTATAACGGTATATGTGTTCTTCTACGCACACTATGTATCCGTGGGGAATTCAATAAGTTGCCATACTTTTTTTGTACAGGCATTTAAATTTGATATGGACTCTTCAAAATTCAGTATGTTATTGCTATACATCTTATGACATGACTGACTAATTTTTATGGTTTCAGCTTCAGAGGAACAGCTACAACAGGAATTGGAATACATCCTACTAAAGCCTGATTGTCACAGCTGGTGAATTTCAAAAATTGCAATCTGGACGTGAGGACACTTTAGAAGAACGATGTGCAATAAATTCCCATTTATCTTTGAAAAATGCCACAGAAACGTACGGAATTCTTCAGACTGCTTTTGGGCCATCTTGCATGAATGGAGCATCGGTTTTGAGTGTCATAAGAGATTCAAAGAAGGCTGGCATTCTGTGAGGGATGATGAGAGGTGTGGAAGGAGTAAGAAAGTCAAAAGACCAAAGTTGATTGGCCAAAGTGTTAGGGTTAGGGTTACCATGTTGAGGTTTTAAGGGAGTTCAAAAAAGATACCATCAAAAGAGGCTAGCACTCTTTAAATCGGGTTAGTGGCATTTCCACCAGGACAATACACCAGTCCACAACTAAATTCTTGTGACAAACTATTTGACCAAGATGGACATCAATACAGTTCCTCACACTCTCTATTGTTCAGACCTTGCTCCCTGGGACTTCTGGTTATTCCCTAAGCTCAGAGGCTGTCGTTATGAGACAACTGAGTAGATGAAAGAGGCTGTTACGAAGGTCATTGACACGCTCACACAAGAGGACTTCCATGGAGCCTACCAGAATTTGTTGGAACGGTAGAACAAGTGCATTGCACCCGGAAGAGATTACTTCGAAGGGGACTAGAGTTTAATGTGTTTACTATCAATAAAAGTGCCCATACGAAAAAAAAGTCTGGAAACTTATTTAATGATCCTGGTGTGTTATGCTCCACAACAGACGCAGTCAACTCCGGTCGTTGGCCTATTCTGTCTAATATTTTAACGTTATTTGTGTTGTGCTTTTGCATTAAAGTATTTTTTTTTGTGTATTTGTTCTGTTGCTGTATTTTCGAAAACTGGGACCAGAATTCTAACTTCAGCAGAATGTACCCTTTTTTACCCGTGCAAAAGGTGATGCAGTTTAAACACATGATTTGAGTAAGATTCATGGTAATCTTTCGATGGTCTTGTTTTAACTTCATCAGTAGTTGCCACCCTTAAGGATGAGTAGCAGTAGTTTCCTGATTGAACTATGTGATCCTGGCCGTTGACCTATGGAGTTTTTCGGCCAGCATCTGGTGAAGCACACCGTTGATCCGATCCTTTCTTCATCCACCTTGCTTTACATCCATCATGCTACTTCCAAGTATTTGAAATATTTAACTTGTAAGTGTAAAAATTCCCTTTCTTTTCTTTACTTTTCCTTTCTCCTGTTTCACCCAATCTCTCCTTTTTTCTTTTCGAGCTCCGCCCATTCTTCCTTTTTTATCCCTCTTTCCTCAATACTTGAATATTCCTTAAGATTTAACACAAAGAAATCCCAACTATTTCTTTTTCGGTTAATCTTCTGGTCTTTCAAACAACTTATTGTCTTTGTTACCTGACTTATAAGACAAACTATTATACAGCATATATATCTAAAATCTCTACCAAGGTATATGTGGTCAGCATTTACTGTAGTAGAATAGCAGTCACTAACTAAGGGGGCTGTGGTGTTTAAAAGATTGAAAAGATACCACATCTACGAGGGTGGCCATTGTTCGTTTATGCTCGCTTTCACTTAGAATTCGACTGACCGTGTGTGAACCTCTTCATATATACTATCGCATACTCGTGGAAGATTCCTGACGACATTTTAGTTTGCCTTTGAATTACTTATGAAGACAATTATATCTCCAGTTGGTCAGATACGATTTACTGCTAGTTGTCCGTCAAAATTTATAATAATGAGAGTAAATCGAAAAATTGAATAAAATAGATTAAATATGATAAACACTATAAAGCGTGCTTTTTTATGCCAAAGTTTATCAAAAGGTCTCATACCCTTTTGAGGTTGACAGTTTAGGGGATTCTTCACATGATTATACAAGTCTTACATACTGCCCCATACTCGTATAAGATTCCTGGCAAGTTTTATCCGACTGTTTAATTACTTTAAAGACAATTGCTTCTCCAGTTGGTCTTAAACTAATTACTACTACTATCCCAACAAATAATAATAATACTGTCTACAAAAAGGCATATGTTGTATTGTCATCTGCTGATTCATGCAGAAATATACATATATATATACTGGATACATACCGACGTAATGATAAAGACGCAGGAAGGATTTCTTTAACACAATATTTACCTCTTACTTTATTGCAAGGGTTCGTAAAGGTTGTGTGGGGTTTTACTGTAAGAAGGAGCTGGAGACCGAACATAACTGAAATATTTTGACCCCAAAGTTATGGCCGTCAGCCTTGTGTATTTCTCGTTCTCCAGGGCTGCTCAACCGGAGGCCCAGGGCCCACTCTGCTGGATGATGGCTTTCTTTATTGCATCTTATCAGCATCTTCTCTGGACCCCAACTCATCAGGGCCCCAAGCCCCTTCGGCCGGGTGTGGCTTTCCCGACCACATCTCGTCTCCAATTCTACTGCCTGCAAATCTACTGGCTGCTGCCCGTCGAACTCAACTCACAGTGTAACTCCACTGGCCGCCGAACTCAACTGAGTTATATAATCATTCGACACCCACTCGATCTTTGAAATCGAATGTTTAATCGTCATCAAGCGGAAATAACTGTCATGCAGTTCAGAGATCACTCTCTTCCGGTGCATCAGTCTATGAGTGTATCATGGGAATTTTTTAGCTCGTCCCATTTCATCAGCCAATTTCCGCCCACGCGATTTCCTCTCGTAACTGCCATTAGAATGTGTCACCTCCTTCCGGTGTATCACCTTGGAATGGCATTTTTGGCCGGGTCAAAACGTCAAAATATAACACATAGCTAGAGAATAAACTGCCTCAAAAGTACAAAATAGCAGATGGAGTCATAAACTTTATCGAGAAAATCATGTAAAGCTGCAGAGTAGAATTGACAGCGGGAGGGAGAAGATTGGCTGAAGCAAAGGTCTGATTTCCATATAATCGATAGCCTATTGATAGCTGTCCATGCTTTCGTTAACCTCGTTTCGATGTCCTTTTCGGTTGATTCGACGCTGCTTCCTAGGTACGTGAATTTGTCTACTAGTTTAAGTGGGGTTCCTTCTAGAGTGGAGGTGTCCCTCGTTTGGTTATAGCACATATATTCCGTTTTGTGTGCATTAACATAGAGGCCTATGCTTGCTGCTGCTCGTTCCAAACTATGCAGAAGAGTTTCGGCTTGGTCAGGTGTATTTGCCAGTATCGCTATGTCATCGGCGTAGTCGGCGTCGGTAATTGTTGTTGCGGGGTAACTTCTGCTTCTTTTCTTCGTCAGTTCGAAGCCATTCTCTTTGATTTTGTCAATCGATGTTCTAAGTACGTAGTCAAGACAAATGATAAAGAGGTACGGGGCCAGCGTGTCCCATTGTAGTACTCCTGCTACAATGTCAAAGTATTCTGTGTCTCCATCCGGTGATCGTACTTTTACTTTAGTGTTTCTATAGAGAATCGTTATTGCCTCTACGGTTTCTTTAGGTACCCCGTGTGCTAGTAGGATTTGTTCCATCTTTCCTCTGTGAATGGAGACGAAAGCCTTGGTAAAGTCGACAAATATTAATGTCGCTTGTAGGTTCTTTGCCCGTTCACCTTCAAGGATTCTGCTGATGGTTAATATTTATGAGGTCGTGGATCTATTTCTTCGGAAGCCATTTTGTTTTTTTTCTAAGTATGTTGTCAATTTTGGATTCTATTCGGTTTCGTAGTAGGGCATTGTAGATTTTGGCTGCTATGGATGTAAGTGTTATGCCTCGGTAGTTTTTGGCTAATCCAAGGTCCCCCTTTTTAGGGAAGGGGAGTATGCATCTCTTCATCCATCTATCTATCGGATTTTGATTGTATACTGCGTTGCAGTGTCGGAGCAGTATGTCGTCGAATTGTCTGGTCTTCCATACTTCCGGGGGAATTTCGTCCAGCCCTGCAGTTTTCTTATTTTTAATTTTTCTGAGAACCGAGTCGAGTTCTTCTTGTGTGAAAGGTCCTAGTTTAATGTCTAATTGTTTGCTAAATATTCTGATGATTGGTTCATGCGTTATTTTTGGTGGGTTTCCAAGTAAGTTTTCGAAGTGTTGTTTCCACAGTTTTATTCTTTCTTGTTGGTTTGCTGCTTTAAGTTTTCCTTTGGCTGTGTTCTTTCTTCTGCTCAGTTCGTTTATTGTTTGCCAGGCTATTCTAGATTGTCTATCTTCCACCGAGTCTCTAATCTTATCTATCTGATTTTGAATGTATTCTGTCTGTTCCTTTATATATATGCCTGCTAATTGATATTGTGCCGTTTTTAGTTTTAAGGCATTTGTGTTTGTTGGGTTTTTTCGATAGTTTTTGGAGGCTGTTTTTACTAGTGCACGTTTTTCTCTCACCGCTAAAGTTTCCCATGGGACTCTATATTTAGTTTTAATTTTTGTTGGAATGTATTTTGCTGCTGCCTCGAGGTGTGCATTGACGAAATTTTCGTATTCGTCGTTTGGTGTACTTTTTTCCGTCTTTTCTTGTAGTGTTTCGAATCGGTTTCTTAATTCTAATACGTATTTATCTCTTATATCTTTGTTGTTTAATAGGGCCCAGTCATAGTGTTTGATGGTCATGTTCGTTTGGCGTTTTTTCGTAGGCTTAACCGTATTTTCGCCGTGACTATTCGGTGATCGGTGGACACACCCTCAAAAGAGGGGTATGCCTCGCAATTCAATGCACTATTTTTCCATTTCTTGTTTATAAGGACGTAGTCTATCTGAGCTTTGGTATTGTTTGCGTACGTGTATGTCCATAGTTTGCCCTCTCTTTTTTGGTAGTTTGTATTGAGGCATGCTAATCTATTTTCTATCATGAAATCTGTTAGATATTGCCCATTCCTATTTGACGTGTTGTGGAGGCTGTATTTGTTGTTTCCGTTTTTCCCGATTTGGGCATTCATATCTCCGCCAATGAGTAACATGTTTGTTTCGGGATGCTACGCACTAATGAGGATAACTCATCGTAGAAGGTGACTAGTTCATTTTCTTCACTATTATTGGTGGGGTTGTAGCATGAGATGATTGTTGCTCTGGGGTTTCCGTTAAATGTACCTGCCATCATTCAAGGTTGTATTTTCTCAACGCTATTAAGCGTTTTTAATGCTCTAGGTCCTATAAGTGATCCTACCCCTCCTACTGCGGCGTTGACAGAGTTTTTCCATGCGGATACAGTGGCGAGCGACCAGCCATTGCCAGTTTCGTGATATTTGATATCTTCTGTGTGCATGTATCTGTGTTCTTGTATGCATATTATGTCTATCTTATGTTCTTCGGCCGATGCGATTAGCTCTGGGAGTTGTCCTATTCTATTTAAGGTTCTTACGTTAAACGTGGCTATTTGTAGTGTTTGCTTGCATTTTAGTAGTTTTGGTTGTTTGAGCTCTGTAGCTGATTTTTCGAACACCGAGGCCAGGGCTCCAACCTCAGCAAGACGCGCCCCTTTTTTACCCGCGCGAAGAGCGATGCGGTTTGTGTATGTGGTTTGAGTGTGGGTCATGGTTATCTCTCGATGGCTGTTTTATTCTCTTCTATAGAAGCCACTCTTATAGAGGAGCAGCAGTAGTTCCCCGATCGAACTAGCGATCCTGAGCGTAAAGTCGTCAAACTCACGTCCAGGACCCGTTTAGGTATTGAGTTTGGGCGTACATGGGTTTATTCAAATACCTTTACGTACATCATGCTGCTTCCCATGTGTACGCAAAAAAAAAGGGCTGGGGGGTAATTTTGGTTTAAGTTTTAACTTTGTTAAAGTCCAACATTAAGGTACTTTCGTATGACTTTCGCTGGTACTGACTTGTGCTTTTTTTTTTTGCTGTATTAGGACTTTTCCTGCTGAATTTTACTAGAGGAGTAAATAATAATAATAATAATAATAATAATAATAATAATAATAATAATAAACAGAAAAATATTAAAATGAATTAATATTAAAATTAAAATATTAAAATTAAAATATTAAAATGAATTAAATACAATAGAAACAAGTCAACATGCTTGTTTATGCCAACCTTTTTTCAAAGGTTCAGTAACTCTTTCGAAGTTGATAGTTATCGGTTTTCTTGGCATGATTATGCAGATCTGCCAAATAAGAGGGGGGCGCATTCTTTTACGGTCGATTTCACTTAAATACTTTGAATTGACTCATGAAAATTAGTTTAAAAACCATGGAAGAAATACGAAAATAATACAATAATAACTAGACAAAGAAAATAAAGAAGAGAGTGAATAAACCATAAAACGGGTTTCCATAGACCTGTTGTTAAAAGATAGCTAAAAAACCTAGTCTGTCTTGCTATTTTCCCATTGCAGCTGGGTTGCAGATGGATTAATGCTTTTCGAAGAGAACAACAAAAAATATTTAGAAAAAATGGAGAGAAAAAAGTTATCACATAAAAGGTAGAAATAAGCTATCGACTGCAGATTAATTGGAATGGCAGGACTTGCGCCATTTTGAAGTTTCGTACTTCAGATACATCCTTTTTAGGTCACTGAATCAGTTTTATTGACACTTATTTGGCTGGGGCAGTTTTTCCTTCTTATTTATACGAGAAACATTTTGATTCAAACTTTGCTCGCTCCCACAAACAGTAAAAGTAATGATGGAATATTCACCAGAATGGAAACAGAATACGTCAAAGTTTTGTTCATCTTAGATGATATCTTCTGTCTCAATATATGAATATCATTCTCTCTCTCTCTCTCTCTTTCTCTCTCTCTCTCTCTCTCTCTCTATATATATATATATATATATACATGTATGTGTGTGTTTTTTATTTGACTTTATATTTCTCCCTCCTTTTACGAATATATTCCTGCCTCCCTTTCTGTCTCTGTCAATCTGTCTGTTTTTCTCTGTCTCTCTCAGTCTTTTTCTCTATCTCTCTCTCACTATATATATATATATATATATATATATATACATACATGTATAAGTTGGCGACTGTAGTCGAGGGCGAGCCGAGGCCTCCCTTTGCGGTAGAGTTGAGCGCTACTCCTTACTCTTCATTGTTCCACTTTAATCTTGATGCGTACCTTATAATACTGAGTGTTAAGCAAGGAGACATCAAGTACCATTTTTATGTCTTTGTTATGACTCGCACGAACACTCTACCCACTTGGTAAATATATATATATATTACCAAGTGGGTAGAGTGTTCGTGCGAGTGTTAACAATATATATATATACACCCCCAATTTTTATATCTGTTTATTTTTATGTTTATTTCTCTTTTAGGAGGCATTCGTTGTGCATTGGACACGGTAATTGGAGTTCAGATCTAGGATGAAGCTGTGAAAGTTACGGTTTACGGTTTGTTGGGTTTTATGGCATATCAACCTTTGTAGGCTATTTAACACCAAATCTATTTTTATGTAAATAATCAGTTCTACTTCAAACAATTCAATTAAGCATGAGTACACAGTTTAATAGTAAAAAATTTTTTTTATTTCAAACTATTAAAGCAGTTATATATAACTTTTCAGTTTAGTGTTAGAACAGTTTCTATTTCAAAACAGTTCAATTTCAGATGATTCAATTTAGCATAGGCATACGATTTAAATTTAAGTACAGTTTAATTGGAAAAAAAATTTCTTTTTCGATATATTCAGTTTAGTCAAGCAGTTCTAATTCAGCCAATTCAGTTTAGTATAAGTACAGATTTTTTTTGGCACATTGTTAAATATCAAAACATGTCTATGTTAAACGCTTCAGTTTAGTATAAATAGAGTTTCAATGTCAAAAAACAGTTCTATTTCAAATAATTCAGTTTAGCATAAGCACACAGTTTCAATGCAAGTACAGATTAATTGTGAAAAAAAATTCTACATCAAGCTATTCAATTTAATCAAGTAATTCAGTTTAGCATAAGTACCTGTTAGTTTTATTTAACCCATAGATAGGACCCTAGCAGGTTCTACCACGTCGGGCCAGAGTAGACCTGGGAGCAATGCCAATGAAGGGGTGCTCCATATTCCCCAAGGCCCCATCATTACTTTATATTTCTCCCGTGGTGTAATGGTTATCGTCACAGGATATGGACACGGCGATACGAGTTCAATTCCTGGACAAGACTGATTGCATTTCACATAGCACTAATACCCTTGGGAAAGGTATGAATCCAATTATTCTCCCTCCAGCTATGAGTAAATAGTAGGGCAGACTAGGTTCTTCAGCCTTAGTCAGGCAACTAGTCTAGGAGAAGGAAAACTCTTAATTCAAACCTGCTAAACTCCGCTTAAAAAAATGACCTTGTGTCATATCCTACCTGAGCGGAGGGGATGGGTAAATAGGATCATTACTGGACCTCACCATCAGACTGTTTAGTGTCATATCCAGGACACTCGTTTTGGGGGGTCTTACCCCTCTGCAGAGGTGCAGTGAGTGGATTCTACAGCCTCAGCCGACTGGGCAATGTGAAAGTCATGAATCCAATTCTTCTCCCTCAAGCTATTGGTAAATAGAGGAATAGACTAGACACTTTAAATTTGGTATAGCAACAGGAATAGATGTAGAATTTACATTCCAAGTATCTTATACTCCGTTTAAATATGTTCTTTTTCTTACATCCAGCTTGTGCAGAGGGAATTTCCCACTCTTGCCATCTCAGTCTATTTATTTCTATCTTGTTGTCTATATATCTTTCTCCACGTTTCGATATCTTCTCTATATTTCAATCGATTTATCTTTATATATATATATATATATATGTGTCTCTCTTTCACTCCATCTCTCTTTCTCTTTCTTAATCTTGTTCTCTCTTTCTCTTTTTCTCTCTCTCTCTCACTCTCTCTCTCTCTCTCTCTATCTTGTTCTTTTTTTATTTAGGTCTCCTTCTTTGGTGATAGTAATTCTGGTGTGCAAACAAGATTTATATGATGTCTCAGTTCAGCTCGTTATCCATTACGTCAGGGTGACTCACCAAATTCATAAATACTATCTATATAAGAAAATACTATATTTATTACGAAGATCAGAAATTCCTAAAACCGGTGCTTTAATTTAGATACACTAAATAATTTGATGTTTTATATATTGTATACTACGGATTTGTATAATGCGGTTTTATACATAAAAGTCGTAAAAATTATTAAGCTTTAACCCTGAGACACTACAGCGCTATTTCTTTGGGCTTTTCGAAAATTGTCAGTTAATGACCATGTGAGCTTTTGCGTAGTCTCAAGAGTAAAACTCCGAACACAAACATGGTTTCTCTGCTCTTTTCATGACGTACCACGTCCCATCAAATGTTCTTATTGAATGTAGGTGTGACTCGATGTGCGTTTAAATACTAATCAATTTGTAAAAATAAAAAAATTGTGAAATATATGAAAATTAATATATATATATATATATATATCACAAAAATAAAGAAAAAGATTCTTGAAAGAATTATATCTTTGTTCAAGGCTTAAATTGACCTAAAAAGCGGGTTGATTGTTCCTAAAGGTCAGTTAAGTGCGAGACAATTGTTTTTGATTTTAAAGGTCAGTGAATTTTATTTAATTTTTCGGTTGTCATGTAACTCCATCAATCATGATGATGAAACAGGATATTTTGTAAAACATATTTTCTAGCCTTTATCTTAAAGGTCAATGTCAAAAGGGAGATTTAATTTGACTCCACCCTAAATAAAGATAAGCTGGGTATGGCCTATCCAGTCCTATGAGGCTGAGAATTTTAAGTTCAACCCCATTGCTCTAAACCTTTTCCCATCGATCAATGCATCTAAACAAGGTTTTCTCTATAACTGTAACATATAATCCTGAACTAGTATTGGCAAACCAATGGGAATTTGACTACTCATTGTCTCTTATTGTACAACCAATCAGAAACATTTTAGTCCAGATTTTGATCTATAAAAACAGGATGGTAAAACGAATCATCAGAGAGGATCAAGAAAGAGACCAAGAAGAATCCCAAGACTGTTAAAGAAGCATCCCACCCATTCTTGACTCGAGGCACTCCGAACAACCAGCAAACTTTATATAAATTCAAAGTCGCAGACTTTAGAAACATTAGTGTCATTCTAACCGCCCCGCATCGTCATCCTTCCTATCTCGATATTCTTTCTTTTTTTCTTTTTGCCAGGAAAGCAATCATTGTTTGCTTGTTATTTATTGTGTCACAAACGTGTTTCAATAAAGAAACATCTTTGTTATTTATCAACAACAGATATATTCTTTGAGTTGTTTGACAATGTAGCCACACATATATGTATAGCTGTTTCTATGTAGGGTAAGCGTTTTATAAAAGCATATTAATCATTTTATTGTTGTACGTTAATAACAGAAATAAACGGGATCCTAGAAACGGAAAAGGAAAAGCAATTATTTTGCAAATTTGATAATATCCATCAACATGACAAACCAATATTTTCAATTATATCTTTAAAAGTAATACCCATAATTTTATTCCTTAATTAATATATTATGGCTGGTTTTAAACACTTGGTATTTCAACGTCTATGTATTCTGTTTCAGGTTATTATCACGAATTCTTTCACCGGTAGCATTATCTCATCTACGAAAGCCATTTCATTTAGCGCATACTTGAGGCTATTGACATGCTAACTACCAGGAAATATCATCTGATCTCACAGAAGAAAAAAAAAGTGGAATTCCTTTAAAGTTCAGCAGTGTCAGTATTACTGTATCGTTTTACCTCTTGGATTTTAACGAACCTACAGAGAAAAAATAAAGCCGACTACTATACAAAGATGCTACGTGCAATTTCGAACAAATCCAGGAAGCAGTATTCGAAAAAACGAGAGCTATACAGGCGCTTAACGCGTATCACAAAAAATCCCATCAAAGTAAGACGAGTTAGACGAGCTGAGTACTGCTGGGGAAGTAAGGACAAACATTCTATCAGTGTTTTACACATGAACAGACCAGTGGTGGTAATTTACTAAGCTTTTTGCTTAGAAGGGGCGCAAGGCCATATGAATGGGGCACCCAATGAGACTCGAACTCAATCCTGTAGGTTTGTAAGTCTAGCTTGCTAACCATTACGCTACCCGAGGCGCCCTGAACAGACCAGTGGTGGCTGACTTCAAAGAACTTAATTTGAAAAACTCTGTACAGACTCGAGATACAGTAAAGAAAATTTTGTTAAAAGTGGTGACTGATAGGGACAGATCGCGAGAGGGCCTCATCGGGATAGACCATAATCTGCAGGCACCTGTTTATGATGATTATTTGTTTCAATTTAACTTCTGGACATTGTAAGAATGATTTAGATATACTTACAAAATACCCTATTCTGTCAAGTTTTCATGAATTCCTAACCATCGTCGTCATCTCCATAGATATTGCTGGAAGATAATGTCAAATGTCAAGTACATTTTCTGAGGTATTACTTCCCCTGGCCCTATTGATTGCCTATTCATTGAGAGTTATCTGTAAAGTTGATGAGACTTTTTCTTTCGTAAACCAACTAGACAAAGCAGTGCGTTAAACAATGGTAAGGGAATGACAGCCCGCATGACACTTGCTTCAATCATTACGTGAGTGACACATAATAAGAGTCATTTAAGAAAGTTTCTCAGCCGGCATCTGTCAAAAATCACCCAGCTAGCAAAGTATTCTTTCTATCACAACTGGAATGATTGGAGTAGCGCTTACTGTAACGTTATCGAAGTACCTAACAGAACCTCCAACCCGAGTTCAAATCCTAGACGGAGCTGCTCTCATTTCACTTTAAGCAGACGCTCTTGGGAAAAGCATGAATACATCTGTTCTTTCATTATTTATGGACAAACAGGAAAACTGACTGTGTTATTAAGATTTGATAAGGTAACCATTTTAAGAAAAAAAATACGTCTGAATTGAAATGAGCTTAAAAAGATTTTATGTCACACCATAACTGCCGGTGAGTGATTTGGGATATACATACAAATTTAGTTTAGTTGGATTGAAGGCATATCAAACCTTGATGGCTATTCAATGACAAATTACTGTTCACACACACACACACACACACACACACACAAACCCACGCACACACACACACACACACACACACACACATATATATATATATATATTGTTATATCCAGAGACAGACCATTTTGTTGAATCACCACTTATCAGTCTGGCTTGACACGCTTCAAGCTGGGATCAAAGCCAGCCTAACTTTACGCTAGGTTGATATCTTACCGCTCAGCCATTTCGACGATATAAATATATATATATATATATATATAGAGAGAGAGAGAGAGAAGCTATTGACATAATAACAACCAGGAAATATCATCGGATCTCTCAGAAATTATGAGACATTTTCTTTCGTTTGTTTACATCCTGTGCTTACCAATATTTATTTTGAAATCGTATATATATATATATATATATATATATATATATATATATAAATAATTTCTAAACGAACAGCTCGTAGCAACATTATTTATATGCAAGTCAGAGTTCTTTTATTTGCATACCAATAAATGGTTTTATGTACTGTTAGTACTAATAATTTTTTTCTAATTTTAAACATTTGTTTTTTCATTGTTTAAAAGTTTCACCAATGGCTATATCAGCACAGTTGATCCTCCATCATAGCCTTCAATCATCTATAAGATGGAATTTATTGAAGTAATTATTGGCAACTAGATCAATTTGAAGAACACAGCTTGGAAAATTATATTGGCACTAGAGAATAATGTGATCATCTGATTGATCGGGTCTTGCCTTTCCGACTACCCTTCTTTTCCAGCCAGGGCCAAGATGGATTGTTGCAAGTCACTTTAAACCTTCGAGCACCTGGTCAGCCACCAAGATCCCGTCTCAAGCATTATTGTCCGTAAACTATGGCCAACAGGTGGCCTCTTTAGGATGGGTTGCTTACCCACTGCAGAGTTGCTGTCGGCATATTTTACAGCCCTAGCCGATAGGGCATATACTATTTGAAATTGAAGACACTAAAATGATTTGTCGATCACCAATGTTTAAATTCATCATTGAGAATACTGATGGAAATTCGAAAAAAAAAAAATAGTATAATTTTCCGTGGTTCTTTTACTTAAAAAAGAAAAACAAACTTAACTGTCAATATAAGTGTAATTTTTAAAAAATTACCAATAACGATAAAAAATTATTTAAAGCGCGTATATGATCCAGTCAGCTGGCGCTGTAGAATACACGGACTGAATTTATCCAGAAGGGTAAGACTCCTCCATTGAGTGTCCTGGAGCTAGAGAATACATCGACTGCTTCTCTACAAAGGGGTAGATCTCACCTGGTTATGACACTAAACAATCTGATGGTGAGGCTCGAGTAAAGGTGGAGATTTCGGGAATACAGCGCACCCCTTCATTGCCATCGCTCCCAGGTTTAATCTAGCCCAGAGTGGAAGCACTTGATAGGGTCCTGTCTATGGGGCAAATAGAACTAAATTGTATACTTATGTTAAACTGCATTATTTTATATATAAGTCTTTTGACATTTAAAGTGCGAAATTATACTAAAAGGAACTGTTTGAAATAGAACAGTTTTACATTTAACTGTAAACAAAAATGTACTCATGCTAAACTGAATTGTTTGAAATAAAACTGTTTATATGTATAAAAATGGATTTGGCAGTTAATAATCTACAATGGTTAATATGTTATGAACTAAATCTAAAATAAATAATTCGAATTACTAATACATTCTCGTTTTTTCTTTAACTGTTTCTATATTTTAATGAGTACAAACCTATGGTAGCCATACATATGTGAATATAGTGTAATAAATATTCATACAAAAATCAATTTACCTCTCCATATTCTTACGTCATCAATTTGTTAATATATTTGTTGTATGGTTCAATGCTAAACATTTTTAAGGCCTTATCAGTTAGCTTGCTGGTTGTTTTTTTTATGAAATAGCAACCCATGTGTTGTTTGCTAATGCTAAATCGTATTTTATCAGTTTTGGAAAGCCATGAAACAAGGAAACATCGAGCTTGCTATCATTCTTAATGGTAATTTTGTTTGAAGAAGGAAATCCGATATAAATTACGTACACATGACATATTTAGTATGTGTACAAAACTAATAAAGCCGGAGATACAAAAAATAGAATGAAGTCTATGAAAGGATGAATGTGCATGTAAAATGTTCGTGTGCTGTTACATACTTGTGAAAAATGATTAGCATAAGGTAAGAGTCTGTTAAATATATACATATCTTTTAAGTTGCCAATTGTCTGTAGTATCCAGGATTAGTGATGTAATTCATTTTTTTTTTGTAACCGGAATATCTTCAAACTTCGTTTAAAGAACTCTTAGCCTGTTCGTTAGGGAAAACAAGAAAGCAGTCCAGTGCTTATCTTTTTTTTTTTATTGCTTACCTAATTTTTGGAAAAGAAAATAGAGTTATCTCCTTTAGACATGGAATTCACCATACTCTCAGAAATTGAAGTTTAAAAAAACCCAAAAAGCATGAGTCCTCTACTCCCTTCCACCTTTTATGTGAGGGGCAGAAACATATACGTTTCAGGTGGTTCCACACCTTCTCAGAAGGTTCCTAACACACAATTTTTTTTCTTTCATTTTTAAATTCCATGAGTGTTTTGGCCAGGCTATTCAGAGATTGCTTCATTTATTTATTCATGTATGATAGTAAATATGGATCAAAATCCGTCAGTATGAAGAAAGCATCCATCGCTCTGTGCACAATTTTCCTGATATCAAAGTCCTGATGATTGTTATTGAAACCGAAACGTTAAACGTCGACTTTACATCCCAATAAATTCACCTTATTAATGTATGTATTTATTCCATTTCCATTTTCTATGAACGGTTCAATTACGTTACACACAGCTTTTGACAGGCTGTCCGGTCTATTTCAAAAAACCTTACGAATTTTGTTGTTAAATTCTATTACACTGTAAATCTTTAAAATTCATTGAATTTCCAAGTAGTTAGCAGGTATAATAGACTTTTGATACCACGTGCTACCGTTCATTAATCAAGACAATAGATATTAACATACTTATGATATCCTGGAAGTTTTCATGAAGAAATAGAATCGTTGACAAATGATGTACGGGCTGAAAATATTCTACTACTGAAGAAGCAACGACGATGCTACGAATACTACATGGGAGAGCTAACTATCTATTTGACAATAATACAGATTAAGTTACAAATATCAGAATGAGTACGCTTTTCTACTGAAAATGTTAGACACTCTAACACAGAGATACTGGAAATCAAACCGGAATGTTTAAAAATTTATTGATCGTGAATGTACAGTTTTATTCAAAAGACGATTAAATTAGATTTGAATTTATCTTCTAAAATTTACATTTTTTGTTTATATATTTTTAGGAGTTAATTAGATTTTTAAATTAGGTTTAATTTCCCGGAGTTAAACAATTTCCGTGAGCGACATTCAATAACCGGTTTTGAAATGGAAAAACAAAATTAATTTTCATGGATAGGAAATTTTTAATTTAAAATATCGCTGTTTGGTGACAGCGACGCATGGGGCACAGGTTAAAGACATCTAATCTAAGTTTATGTAAAATATCTGATTGGGTTATCGAAAATGAATTCTTTATGGATGTTGTGGTATCACAGGTAGAATTAATTAAAGAAGCACAGCAAAAATATAATTTGTTTTATTATATAATTAGCGAAACAAAAATGTTATAAGTATATTTACTAATAAAGCAACCACTAAAATGTCCTTGGTGATTTTGATTAAGATAAAATTATTACATGGAGATATTGGCAAATGAGTGTCCACATCTTGGTTGTTATATTAATATCAATCCTGGCTTTCTACTAATGTCAGTCGGAGTCATTAAACTTGTAGGATATTCGAATTGAGCTCTCTATTCAATTTAAGGATTGCTCATATTCCATTATCCATTTGAAAGATAATCGCGTTGCAGTTCATTCGTTAATGTAATAGTGAAGAAGAAGAAGAAGAAGAAGAAGAAGAAGAAGAAGAAGAAGAAGAAGAAGAAGAAGAAGAAGAAGAAGAAGAAGACGGCGAGGAGTAATATTTAAAAAAAGGACAAAACAAGTAGTAGAAGAAAATTGGCAAACTTCTTCTTTGTACTTCGAAGTGACTGATCTCAAAAGCAATTAAACATTTTGCAGAGCATAAAACAAATGATTAGACGGAAGTACATAACAGAATGCTAAAGGAAAAAGCACCCCCGCCCAAAAAAAAAACAAAAACAAATAAATAAAAAACAAAATCAGAGCGACAATAACAAAGTTAGTATAAGACACAGCTGTAATTTGCTGAAAATTTCAGTTGAAAAAGTAGAAGACATAACGCCAATAAATTTTGATTGTTTTTCAAATGTTTAAATATTTACTGATTTGATATTCGTTCTTTATTTATTTACAACCTGCGCTAGTGTTTACTTAATACTGTTAGAATAAATGTAAAAATTACCTGATGTTTTTATTGTAGACGAATGAATGGGTCCATCGCTAATTGAGCTCAAGGTTGGCTGGACCGTCAGAATAACTTTGTATCTATTTGATTGTTGGGTTTGTTTGTTTTTTTTTATGGCATATCATTCAACGGTCATTCAACGCCAAATCCCTTTTATACATTCATGTTAAATATATTAAACATATATTAAATATATGATTTCTATACACTATTTTCAATAAAATTTTTAACGAACCTGAGCAACATTTCTTATATAGAGCTAAGTGGTTTTACACGCAGTTAAATGATCAAACATTTGTATTTCAAATAATTCAGGTTAGTGTAGCATGTCAACAAAGTTAAATGGTCCCAAGTATTGTGAGGTATCACTAACAAATCTATTAAACTTCTATCCTTTGTTTACGCACAGTTAAATATAAAAAGTGATCGATTTCAAACAAATCAGTTTAGCTTAATTACAAAGTTAAATGTAAAAATACGGGGATTATAAAATACGTTTCCTGACTTTTTTCGTATGGGGACTTTTATTGATAATACAAACATGAAACTCTTATCCCCTTTGAAGTAATCTCCACCGGCTACAATACGCTTGTTGTACCGTTCCAACAACTTCTGGAAGGCCCAATGGAACTCCTCTTGTGTGAGTGTATCAATGACCTTCGTCACAGCCTCTTTCACCTCTTCAATTGTCTCATAACGACAACCTCTGAGCATAGGGAATAGGCAAAAGTCACGGGGAGCAAGATCTGGACTATAGAAAATGTGAGGAACTGTCTTGATGCCCAACTTGGTCAAATAGTCAAATAGTTGTAGACTGGTGCATTATTCTGCTGGAAATGCCACTGACCTGATTACTGGCCTCTTCCGATGGAATCTCTTCTGAACTCCCTTAAAACCTCAACATAGTAACCCTAAACCTACGCTAACCCTTTGGCCAATCAACTCTGGTATATTGACTTCCTTACTCCTCCCACACCACTCATCATCCCTCCCAGACTCCCTGGCTTCCTTAAACCTCTTATGCCACTCAAAAACTGATGCTCGATTCATGCAAGATGGTCAAAAAGCAGTCTGAAGCATTCCATACGTTTTTGTGGCACTTAAATCCAAGTTTAAAACAGAATCTTATCGCATATCATTTTTCTAAAATGTCCTCCCGTCCAGATTGCAATATTTGAAATTCACTTGCTGTGACAATCAGGTTTAAGTTGGGAGTATTTCAATTCCTGCGATAGCTGTTTATTTAAACCTGAAATCATAAAAATTGGTCAGTCAATTAAAAAGATGTATAGCAATAACTTACTGAATTTTCAAGTGTCTATGACAATTTTAAATGCCTGTACAAAAAAGTCTGGAAACTTATTGAAGGTACCACGTAGTTCATTTTCTAACCATTCAGTTTTGCATAAGTACACAGTTTAAAAATCAGACTGTATTATTGGACCCATAGATAGGACTTGGCCTTATCAACTGCTAACACTCAGGGCCAGATTGGACCTGTGAGTGATGGCAATTAAGGGGAACTCCGTATTACGGAAAGCGCCAGCATTACTGAAAACCCATCATCCGATTATTTAGTGTGATATCCAGGACCCTTGTTGGGGGTCTTACCCCTCTGCAGATATGCAGTCGATGCATTCCGCAGCGTTAGCTGACTGGGCCAGTAGCCATTTGAAAGCTACTGCGTAGCAAGTCATTCCTTCTCATAAATACACCCGAAAGATTGCGCTTATCGTTCTATTCTATGAATACGTAGTATATGGCTTTTTGTATTATTCGATTGAAAGACTGGACAGAAGACTGCTGTGATACATTCATAAAAAGCTTTTTATACACAAGACCGGGTCTATGATGATTTAAATATGCCTCAAAGCTAATTTTAATTGTTTGACTGAAAATTTTGCAAGCCCTCTGGTACGTTTTGTTGTATTACATGATGAAAGAAGAAACTAACAATTGCTTTTACAAATATATGTCTCTCAGCTTTATTTTTCGAAAGGGTCTGATATTGACTGAAGGTTTGTAAAAGACAGGGAGAATATATTTAAAAAAGTTTGCTATATGTATTCTAAAACCCCCTCTAGCTTCTTTTTTTTTTGTGAAGCTGACCAGTGTTACAAGGAATCTAAAAACACTACAACCGATTAATCTGTATTGTTTACTTTACAGTTTCAACAGTTAAACTTAATATTCGAAGACTGAATTCCCTGTAAAGAAGCATCCTCCTCACTAAATAGATTGTGTCCTGGGTATTACAGTCAACTGCATCTAATGATGGCATTCGACATTTGGAAATCTGGGGATAGGGGAGTATCAATTAAATGCCACTACATCAGCGTCCACTTTCACCAGGGAATGGTAGTTTTGGGAACAAAATGTAATTATCTCCTTTTCTTGAGATTCATGAGCGGAGTTTACGATAATCACCTGACCATTGTCATGTGACTGTCTCAGAAACGAATTCCCTCTTTTTCAGACCCACGCTTTCCAATTAATAGGGCGTCTAATTCGGCCTCCTCTATGTAAGAAGCACGAGTGTACAAATCACCTTACGAGAACTCACACTACACCAGAACTATGTAAGTGTACCTTCTTCTATTCATCACCTAATACTTAGAACAGCTATTGCCCTTTTATTTAGTATGCTCTTGGACAATTTTTATTGTGTATCATATATAAATATTAAATGTCTGCAGTTTAATTTTTAATTTTTCGTGTCATGTAGTCATTCCTTGCCGAATTATTCAGTTATAGTCTAATGCATTATAAGAACGCATGGATGCTAGTTCAGCTCATTATCATACACCACATAAAATTCTTATAGTAATACCTGTTATGGGCTGAATTATGGCTTAAGTATATCTATTTCGCCCTAGGCAGGTCTTCAGGACAACATCCCGTATCCTCACATAGCTGCTGAATGTATGTTCGTGCTGGTCGTCCTGCTTTTGCACGGCCATGTGTGGGTGTCCATATGAGTTCGTCCTTGCTTCTCCAGCAGTGCCCTGCATGTCTGATTCGTCTAACTTGAATAGTTTTCGTGATAGGAGACAGGTGGCCGTACAGTTGGTGTCTTGTGGGGTGTTTCCGCCAGGACTTGTTCAAGATTGCTCGCAGCATTCTTGTGTAATTGCTGTCTAGCTTTTTCTCCAGCCGTTTTGTAAGAGTCCATGTAGTGCACCCATGTAGCAGTATCGATATGACCGCTGCCTGGAAGAAACTGCGTTTCATTTTATCGGTTAGGTCTGATTTCCTTATAATCGATAGCCTATTGATAGCTGTCCATGCTTTCGTTAACCTCGTGTCGATGCCCTTTTCGGTTGATGTGACGCGCTGCTTCCTAGGTAAGTGAATCTGTCTACAAGTTTAAGAGGGGTTCCGTCTAGAGTGGAGATGTCCCCCGTTTGATTATAGCACATATATTCCGTTTTGTGTGCAATAACATAGAGGCCTATGCCTGCGGCTGCCTGTTCAAAACTATGCAGTTGCGTTTCGGCTTGGTCGATAGGGAGGAGTGGCGAGAGAGGGTCAGGGATATCCGTGCTACCAGCACGACATGATGATGATGATGATATCTATTTGAATTTGATTTTTTTCGTTAAGTATTGATGTCATGTATCTGTAAATTATGTGTATTAACAAAAGTTACTCGAAGCTATAATTGTTTTCTAAGGATTATAATAATTTATTACTTGAAACCATTCAGATGCGTTCAAACAGATGACAATTATTAAATAGACGTCGTCATCTTGACGTGCCATCAGCACGGATATCCCTGACCCCCTCTCGCTACCCATCCCTTTCGTTCATCCCATCCAGAAGGTCCTTAGGGCTGCACCCCCGTATCCTCACAGAGCTGCTGTATGTAGCTTCGAACTGGTCGCCCTGCTTTTGCTCGGCCATGTGAAGGGGTAGATTGGAGGGCCTCATGAGTTCATCCCTACTTCTCTAGTAGAGTCCTGCATGTCTGCTTCGTCTAACTTGGATAGTTTTCGTGATGGATGGTAGATGGCCGTACAGCTATTGATTTCTGGGGTCTTGCCTCCATGACCTGAAAATCATTAGATTTTCTGTATTTGATAAAAATACTTGAAATCGTACAAATTTGTGCAAATTACGTTTATTAGATAGGAATACTAGGTATCATATAAGTAAATTATTTGTATTAGATATAATTACATAAGGAAATATTTTATTAAGATTTAATATGAGTTAGTTAAAATTACGTTACTGTGAGTAAACAAATTACTATCATTGAATAAGAACATTTACTTGTAACTCGACACTTGTCAGTATTGGAGTGAAATTGCTGAAATCAGATGATGTTCAAATTAAGCGTATGACATAGAAATACATTAGAAACATTTGAAAATTATTTGGATTAAAACTGTTTTCTTGAAGCTTTAATTTTTTACAAAGGATTATTATTAGTTACTTGAAACTATATAAGTAGTAAAGTTGGCGACCTCAGTCGAAGGTGACCAGAAGGCTCCCCTTTCAATAGCTACTACACCGATGTGTAGGGGAGGGCGCTACTCCTTTCCCTGGATTGCTCCAATTTACCCTCGACACGTACCTTATATTGCTGAGTGTTAAGCGAAGCGGTATCAAGTTGCATTTTTAAAGTCTTTGGTATGACTGGGATTAAACCCAGCTCTGCTGGAATACTGACGGACACTCTACTCACTTTGTTTAAACAAATCACTCGAGTCAGTTATTGATAATGAATGGGAAGTTATTAGCCTTTTTGCATAACATAGGAAATTTCAGATCATATACATTATACAAAAACCTCTTAAGGAGCATCTATGTAAATTTAAATATACAATTTACGTAAATCCTTAATTCTATGAGACAAAATATTTCTAGACCGAGAGACACACCATTAAGATAAGTTACAATATAATGAAAAGAAGCAAGGTGTTACCAGTGTCTTGACCTCCTACCTATTGTTGACGGGTACTTCAGCTTGTGCTAGCCAATCGAATTTTAGATAAATTCAAGGAGAGACAGGAGTATGACTAAGTACAGTCTTGCATGCAAAATAATTTAAAGTTGCTTAGTCAGGAAGATTTAGTAGTAGGAGGTCTGCACTTAGTTGTTCAAACAAAGAAATCATGTCCTTTGCTCGATGATTGGAAGCTGCAGTCCTTTGCCTGTATTTAAAAAAAATACACGCAACAACTGATCGGGCAATGAGCAATTAGGAGCGGCGAAAATACAGTAGCGTCCCAAACTAAGGGACAAAATTTTAAAACCTAATATTTGTTAGAAATAACAACTGAGAAAAGCTCAAATTTTGACAACTGGTAGTCGTTATAATCCATAATAATATACTAAAATTTGAATCATTTGCAAAGGATAAAAAAATAATCATAACAATTATTTATTTATTTTCAAAATAGGAACGTCCAAAAGTAAGGGACAAAATTGAGAAAAACAATGTAAACAGTTTCCTATATTCAAACTTTTTGATTTCCACTAAATAATAAGTCTTACTTAGTTATTTGTAAACGTTGCATCAGCCGGCACCATGGCGAAACGCCAAAAACTTGATTACTCTGTGAGACAAGCTATTGTGAAGCTACACAAGGAAAAGCACACCATTAGAGAGATATCAGAGAAAGTGAAACGTTCCAAGAGTGTTGTAGGCAGGGTTCTTAAATCCTACAATGATACTGGCAAACTAGTTAGTGCTTTTAAAACCGGCAGACGCCGCAAAACCTCGGCAAGAGAAGATCGAATAATGTAGCGCATTTCATTAAAGGACCGTTTTACGTCTTGCACAGAAATTAAAAGGGTTATGAATAGTACCTCATGTGTTAATGTGTTAAGACAGACTCTTTCTAAACGGCTGCAAGAAATAGGGATGTTTAATCGAACCCCAAGGAAGAAACAACTTGTTTGTTCGAAGAATAAGAAGAAGAGATTAGAGTTTGCAAACAGGTATGTACTTTGGACATAAGAAAATTGGGCAAAAGTATTTTTCAGTGATGAAAGCAAGTTTAATTTATAGGAAATGATGGAAAAAACAATGTTAAGAGACGTATTGATGAATGATTAAGTGCAAAGTGTACTAAGAAAACTGTCAAGTTTGGGGGCGGAAGCGTCATGGTATTTGGAATGTTTTCTAGCCAAGGTACAACGCCTCTTGTCCGGTTACAAATTTGTGTAAACGCACAGATCTATAAAAACATTGTTCAAGATCATGTTGTGCCAATCATACAGAAATCAGGTTTCGATAGGGCTACCTTTATGCAAGATAATGCCCCATGTCACAAGGCAAAGGTGGTAAGGAGTTACCTGACCAAGCAAGATTTCGAAATTATGGATTGGCCACCGCAAAGTCCTGACTTAAATCCAATAGAAAATCTTTGGAAGACCTTAGGAGTGAAAGTTATGGAAAGAAATCCCACTAAGACGGAGGATTTGTGGGTAAAGCTTCAAGAAGAATGGTCTAAAATTAGTATCGAGGATTGTCAAGAACTGATTCGTTCTTGAAGTCGAAGATGTGCAGCTGTCATTGAGAGCAAGGGATCATTTACTAAATATTGATTGTATATGTATTTTTATTGTTTTTTGGCTGTTTACATTGTTTTTCTCAATTTTGTCAATTTTTGACGTTCCAAATTTGAAAATAAGTAAATAATTGGTATAATTCTTGTTCTATCATTTACAAATGATTCAAATTTTAGTATGTCATTATGGATGATAACGACTATCAGTTGTCAAAATTTCAGCTTTTCACAGTTGTTATTTTTAACAAATATTAGGTTTTAAAATTTTATCCCTTAGTTTTGGACGCTACTGTATATACTTCTATTTCTTTTGTCGTCGATCAACTTTCCAGACGCCATTTTCCTCTACGGTAATGCATAAGCAATTAATGTGGATTGAGAACTTCCAATTTTCTTAAACGATAGTTTTACTCTGAAATTGGTTTGATTTCGTGCGACTAGCAAATTTAGCATCTTCGTTATGACATTTTCTTGTTTTATCGTTGGTATTCAAACCTTCGTTGATCTAGAATGGTATTTTCTTTGTTTCGAATTTGTAGTTTTTAGAGAATAGCACGTTTTGTTTTGTTTTTTTTATTCAATTTATGTATCAACAAAAAATACTCTCGAATAGAGAGTGAGACAGAAGCAGTATGGTTGGTTGGTTGGTTAGTTGGTTATGTTTTATAGCATATCAACCTTATATATAACAATTCAGATCAGTGTAAATACAGTTTCAATGTCAAAAACAGTTCTATTTCAAATAATTCAGTTTTTCATGAACACGCAGTTTAAATGTAAGTTCGGTCTAATTGTCATAAACATTACTTAAGCTATTTAGATTAGTCAAACAGTTCAGTTTAGCATAAGTATCCTGTTAGTTCTATTTAACTCATAGATAGGACCCTATCAGGTACTACCACTCCGGGCCAGAGTGGACCTGGGAGCGATGGTAATAATTGGGTACTCCGCATTCCCCAACGCTCCAACATCACTGGAACCTCACCATCAGATTGTTTAGTATCATATCTAGAACAATCGTTGGGGATGTGGTCATACCCCTCTACAGTGTAATCTACAGCCCCAGCCGACTGGGCAAAGAAGTAGTATGGCTTTTTTTTGCTTTGTTTTACTTCGTGTCAACCCTTCCTGGCTTATTTTTTTACCGAATTTCTTCTCTTTTATTCCTTCTTTATGGGGTATGATTGCTATTTGTGCAGTTATTTGTAAATTATTTTCTATATTTCCAGTTTTGTATTTATATTAGTTCAGTTGATACTTTTTGTTTGTAAATGAACACTTAGAATAGTTGTATGGGTTTGCTTGTTGTTATCTGGTGACGACATAATCTCTGCCGAGGTTTCTACATCCAGGTGTTTATATATCAATTTTGTGGTTGAAGCTTTGGTATAAAGACCTGTATCTCTGGAAGCCATTTTGTTTCTTTGACGTTGAAATGCTATTTGGATCTACTATTTCAAATAGCTATATTATGATCTTTATGTTGTCGAACTGAATTCCAGTATAGGTGGGATTTCTGCATTCCATTAAAAAGTGTTTGTCTACATATTGTGTTCACAATGAACAGTTTAATTTTTATTCATGCAAAAAATGAAAGAACGTATTAGTTTGTCATAGTCTCTACGTAGCCAATTGGTGGACTAGTTGTTTTGTTTTACGGCATATCCACCCTTTTCGGGTCATTTAACGCTGAATTAAGTCATTTTGATAAAAGTTTCAAACGATTCAGTTTATTATAAGTATGATGTGAGGTAGGTGGCCGTATAGTTGGTGCTTTGTGGGGTGTTGCCGCCAGGATTTATTCAATATTGCTCGCAACATTCTTGTGTAATTGTCGTCAAGCTTCTTCTCGAGCCGTTTTGTTAGCGTCCAAATGGTGCATCCATATAGCAGTATCGACACGACCGCTGCCTGGAAGAAACTGCGTTTCATTTTATCGGTCCGGTCTGATTTCCATATGATCAATTGACTTATCGATAGCTGTCCATGCCTTTGTTAGCCGCGTGTCGTTGTCTTTTTCGCTTGATGAGACACTGCTTCCAAGGTAGACTAACCAGACACGCAGGACACTGCTGGAGAAGCAGAGACAAGCTCATAAGTGATGTACTCCTATGGACCCCCACATATGGCCGAGCAAAAGCAGGACGACCAGCTAGAACATACATAAAGCAGCTATGTGAGGATACGTGATGTAGTCCTGAAGACCTGTCAGAGGAGATGAACTATAGGGAAAAGTGGCGAGACATGGTCAGGGATATCCGTGCTAGCGGCACGACATGATGATGATGATGATGATGATGATGATTATAAGTTTTTGGTTACACACAGTAAATGTCAAAACAGTTCTATTTCAAATAATACATTTTAGAATGAGTGCACAGTTTGAATGTCAAAAGCAGTTCCCTTTCAAATAATTCAGTTTAACATAAGGAGATAATTTTGCTCATACACAATTAAATTTTAGAAACAGTTCTATTTCAAACATTTCAGTTTAGCATGAGTACGCAGTTTCGTTCTATTTGATCCGCAGATAGTACCCTATCAGGTGCTACCACTGTAGACCAGTGAAGACCAAAGTACGAGCGATGGCAATAAAAGGGTACGCCACATTCCTCAAAGCTCCAGCATTACTGAAACCTCACTATCAGATTGTTTAGTGTCACATCTATGACATTCGCTGGGGAAGTCTTACCCCTCTACAGAGGTGCAGTCAGTGAATTCAGCACCCTAACTGACAGGGCCATATACGTAGCCGAGTCAGGGTTTTTCCTTTTCTTTTGGTTGAAGTAGAAGGGCATTACATTATCATAATGACTGTTGCTGACTGCGTTATTAATTAGATTAACCCTATGCTTTCTCTGACATTGGGACTTAGAATACACTGATTTATATTTTTTTGAGGAGTAATGCACCTCTCAAAAATAGGAGTTTCCTCTACATGACACTAAACTGCATAAGGTGTTGGAAAATCTTGGGAGTGTGGATTAACTCTTAATAGTAACTACTCCTTGTTCCAAGAAGTGTTAGTACATGGTAGTGTTTTATCTTTCAATCAAATTGATCTGTTTGAAACGATTGGTATTCATTAATTGCAGCAACATGGCTTTCATTTTTCAGTAATTTTAAACTACATCGACGGATATCATTATTAAATTTATATACTATATGACAATTGTATTGGAATACAAATATGCAAATTTAGTTTTTTTAACATCAAGCAAAAACATGAAATATCATTTAAGTTCTGTAAAAGTCAGATATATTAAGAAATTAGTTGAAGTAAATAACAGATACGTGCAGAAAAGAGTTTGATTGATTTGCGATTGAATCTCTTTCACTCTAAAACATAATTCATACTCTAATTGTCCCTGAACAATACACAGCGAATAATAGATAATTAGTATAAATTACCGTTTTAAATTCATTGGTTTCTGATCAGTGAAATGCCATTTTATTTCCTTTAATTGATACGTGTCGACTCTTCGAATTCACCAGACGTAAGTTACAACCTAGACAGAAAATAGTTTTCAAGTGGTTAGCGCATTAGTCTTTAATGTTAGTTCCTTTGGCTTATAAACTTATGATTGCCACCCTGCAAGTGAAATTAATGAAAAATCGTTGGAGTTGGATATTCAAATGTGCTGACCGGCGTCTGAACAGGAAAATTAAGAATAATGTGCAAGGAAATATCGCTTACCGAAATATTAAGCATGTAATATATATATGATTTATTTAAAATTGGACAAAAGGCCAGAACAAATTGTAGATCTGTAATAACATACATTGGCAATATAGCATTTGCAATGCAACATTTAAATATAACTTGCTAGATTGAAATTTTGTTTACGAGGTATTTCATATTAATCCTCTTAGAGAATATTAATTTTTGAACATGTCTAGTTCTGAGAGAGACAGTATATATGCGTGGGTGTATGTGTGTGCGCGTGTGTGAGTGTTTGCATATCTATCTATCTATATTTTGTGTGTGTGTGTGTGTGTGTGTGTGTGTGTGTGTGTGTGTGTGTGTGTGTGTGTGTGTGTGTGTGTGTGTGTGTTGGGGCAAAATAAATGCTCATTTTATCCAAATTACGATACGGACATACTGATCCACATATATTCGCACATATACACACACACAAACAAGCACAAAATCACAGACACAGGGACAAACACACGCGTACCCCACACATACACACAATTATATATATACATATATTTAGATATATTGATATATCTATATTATATATAACAAGTATGTGTGTAGGCATGTCTGAAATAGGTGATTTGATATATGTATAGATAAACAGTGCTAAACACCAGGGAATGATTTAAATGTCCCTATTGCTGCTACTTATAGAACCGAATTTAGAAATAAATAGTACAACACACCAGTATGAATAATAAATGTTCAACACTTATAAAGTAGTAATCTACGAGGTTACATCGCATTTGTAATATACACATCACTGATGATGTCCCAAGATCGGACAGAAAATACAAGGGAACCAATTAATTATGGTAGTTTCATCATCTAATTCCCGCTGCATTCCATAAAATTAATGCAGTGACTTGAATGGATATATGCAAAAATGTGTAGACGAAGGATGTCTATATTGTTTAATGAAATATGTGTTTACAAAGAAATGCTACCCAAATATACGCGCGTGCGCACACACACACACACACACACACATATATATATATATATATATATATATATAAATGGAAAAGTGGATAAATCAAACACTTTAACGTGTTTAGTAGTAATATTTCGTTCTTTATTCAAGGAAAAACTTCTACAGTCATTACACAAATGGGAATATTACATTTATCTAGTTTTTTTATGCTTTTCAGCTAGTTTTAACATGAGAAAAAGTTTAATGGAAAAAAAGAAGCATTTTTTAAAAACTTTAAAGTGTTTTTTCTTTAAAAAAATGTTTTTAAAAGAATCTTTTTAAGTGAATCGGTATGCTTCATGAAAAATGTTGTAAAATCTACTGTTAGTACACAAACACGCACACATACATACACACACAGACCCCCCCCCCCCACACACACATATATATATATATATATATATATATACTGTATTGTTAGTGTAGCATATTCATTGCCCAAAAGAATGCTATCTGAGTTTGTCCACTTTTTTCTATTATATATATATATATATATATATATATATATATATATATATATATATATATAATCGCCAATCTTATAGGACACTGGCATTCAATCCCAGTTCGTCATACCAAAGACACAAAGACGGAACTTGATGCCGCCTTGCTGGACACTCAGCATTATAAGGTAATGATCAAGGCTAAAGTGGAACAATCAAAGGAATGGTGTAGCGCCCTCCTCTACACCTCAATATAGTAGCTATTGAAATGGGAGCATTCGCTTTACTCTTGACCTAGGTCACCAACTTATATGCATATTTAAAGAAAGAGAGATAGAGACAGAGACAGAGAGAGGGAAAGGGACATATATCTCCCTATCTATAACGAGAGCAACTTTTTAATTTTTTTTCAATTGCATGGAGTGTATTTCAAATTAGCAATGACTTGACTGACTTATCTATATGGAATTTTTCACAATTTTTTTTTATTTGGTGACCCTTCAAGTCTTTAGCATCTTAGATACAGGTTTATTTGTCTGCATAGGTGTATATACAAATATATATGTGTGTGTGTGTGTGTATGTGCATGAGTTTGTGTGTGTGTTTGTGCGTGTGTATGTGTGTTTTTTGTTTGAGTGTGTATGTTTAGCACTCATATATATGTGTGTGTGCTTTTGCATGTGTGTGCGTTTCTCTTTGAGTGTGTATGTGTAGCACTCATTGATATATGTGTGTATTTTAGTGTGTGTCCGTGTGTTTCTGTTTTAGTGAATGTGTGTAGCACTTATCGATATGTGTGTCTGTTTGTGTTTGTGTATGAGTGTGTGTGTGAGTGTGTTCCTGTTTGAGTGCGTATGTGAAGGACACATAGATATATGTGTGTCTTAGTGTGTGTTTGTGTGTCTGTATGTGTGTGATTATGTTTGAGTGTGTATGTGTAGCACTCATAGATATTTGTGTGTATTTTTGCATGTGTGTGTGTGTTTCTATTTGAGTGCGTATGTGTAGCACTCATTGATATATGTGTGTGTTTTTGTGAGTGTGTGTCTCTGTTTGAGTGCATATGTGTAGCACTCACAGATATGTGTATGCGTTTGTGTTTGTGTGTGAGTATGGGTATGTATGTTACTGTTTGAGTCCGTATGTTTAGGACTCATAGACATGTGTGTGTGTTTCTGTTTGAGTGCGTATGTGTAACACTCATAGATATGTGTGTGTTTCTGTGTGTGTATGTGTGTGTGTGTGGGATTGTGTGTGTGTGTGTGTGTGTGAGTTTCTGTTTGAGTGCGTATGTATAGGACTCATAGATATATGTGTATGTTTCTGTGTGTGTGTTTCTGTTTGAGTGCATATGTGTTGCACTCATAGATATGTGTGTGTTTTTGTGTTTGTGTATGAGTGTGTGTGTGTGTGTGTGTGTGTGTGTGTGTGTGTGTGTGTGTGTGTGTGTGTGTGTTTCTGTTTGAGTGCGTATATGTAGCACTCACAGATATGTGTGTGTGTTTATATGTGTGTGTATGTGGGTGTGTTTGCGTTTCTGTTTGAGTGCGTATGTGTAGGACTCATAGATATATGTGTGTGCGTGTTAGTGAGTGTGGGTGTGTGTGTGTGTGTGTGTGTGTGTGTGTGTGGCACTCATTGATATGTGTGTGTGTTTTTGTGTGTGTGTGTGTGTGTGTTTCTGTTAGAATGTGTAAGTTTAGCACTCATAGGATTGCAGTGTTTGTGTGCATGTGTTTCTGTGTGTGTGTTTCTGTTTGAGTGCATATGTGTTGCACTCATATATATGTGTGTGTTTTTGTGTTTGTGTATGAGTGTGTGTGTGTGTGTTTCTGTTTGGGTGCGTATGTGTAGCACTCACAGATATGTGTGTATGTTTATATGTGTGTGTATGTGTGTGTGTGTGTGTTTGCGTTTCTGTTTGAGTGCGTATGTGTAGGACTCATAGATATATGTGTGTGCGTGTTAGTGAGTGTGTGTGTGTGTCTGTGTGTGTGTGTGGCACTCATTGATACGTGTGTGTGTTTTTGTGTGTGTGTGTGTGTGTTTCTGTTAGAATGTGTAAGTTTAGCACTCATAGGATTGCTGTGTTTCTGTGTATGTGTTTCTGTATGTGTGTTTCTGTTTGAGTGCATATGTGTTGCACTCACAGATATGTGTGTGTGTTTATATGTGTGTGTGTGTGTTTGCGTTTCTGTTTGAGTGCGTATGTGTAGGACTCATAGATATATGTGTGTGCGTGTTGGTGAGTGTGTGTGTGTGGCACTCATTGATATGTGTGTGTTTGTGTGTGTGTGTGTGTGTGTGTGTGTGTGTGTGTTTCTGTTAGAATGTGTAAGTTTAGCACTCATAGGATTGCTGTGTTTGTGTGCATGTGTTTCTGTGTGTGTGTTTCTGTTTGAGTGCATATGTGTTGCACTCATAGATATGTGTGTGTTTTTGTGTTTGTGTGTGAGTGTGTGTGTGTGTGTTTCTGTTTGAGTGCGTATGTGTAGCACTCACAGATATGTGTGTGTGTGTGTGTGTGTTTGTATTTCTGTTTAAGTGCGTATGTGTAGGATTAATAGATATATATGTGTGCGTGTTAGTGTGTGTGTGTGTGTGTGTGTGTGTGTGGCACTCATAGATATGTGTGTGTTTGTGTGTGTGTGTGTGTGTGTGTGTGTGTGTGTGTGTGTGTGTGTGTTAGAATGTGTAAGTTTAGCACTCATAGAATTGCTGGGTTTGTGTGCATGTGTTTCTGTGTCTGTGTTTTCTGTTTGAGTGTGTATGTGTTCTGCACATAGATATGTTTGTTTGCTTGAGTGAATACACGTTTATGAGTACGGATCAATCAGTATCATTGCCAAATTTTTATTAAATAAAAACTCTAACTTGGGTTAAAATTTCTAAATTTCAAAAGAGGTCTTCTACTAAAGCAAAAGGAACACGCACATTAGAAAACTTTATGTTATAAGGCTTTAATGACCTTTCCCTCTTCTATTTATTTCTTTATCAACAGCGAGGACACTTTCCTTCTTTCGAGAATAAATTGCCACTACTTTACGTTGTGAGGCTTTACAGAGCTTTACCTTTTCTATTTGGAGGGTGTTTGACTTTATCAACAACTAGGACACTTTTCTTCTTTCGAGAATGAATTGCAACTACTTTATGTTATAAGGCTTTATAGACCTTTACCTCGTCTATTTAGAGGGTTTTTGACTTTATCAACAACAAGGACACTTTAATACTTTCGAGAATAAATCGCCACTATTTTATGTTATAAGGGTTTACAACGTTTTCCACTTCTATTTGGAGGCCGTTTGACTTTATCAAAAACAAGGACACGTTCCTTCTTTCATAAATAAATTGCCTCTACATTATGTAATAAGGTTTTAAAGACCTTTTCCTCTTCTATTTGAAGGGGGTTTGACTTTATCAACAACAGGGACACTTTCCTTCTTTCAAGAAAAATTGCCACTACTTTATGTTATAAGGCATTAGAGACCTCTACCTCTTCTATTTGGAGGGTGTTTGAGTTATGAATAAGAAGGACACTTTCCTTCTTTCGAGAATAATTTGCTCCTACTTTGTTATAAGGTTTTAGAGACCATTTGCTCTTCCATTTGGAGGGTGTTTGGTTTTATCAATAACAAGGACACTTTCCTAATTTCGAGAAAAAATTGCCACTACTTTATGTTATAAGGTTTAGAGACCTTTTATTCTTCTATTTGGAGGTTGTTTGACTTTATCAACAACAAGGAGACTTTCCTTCTGTCGAGAATAAATCGCCACTATTTTATGTTATAAGGGTTTATAAACCTTTTCCACCTCTATTCGGAGGGTGTTTGACTTTATCAAAAACTAGGACACGTTTCTTCGTTCAAGAATAAATTGACTCTACTTTATTTAATACGGCTTTAAAGACCTTTTCCTCTTCTATTTGAAGGGTGTTTGACTTTATCAACAACAGGGACACTTTCCTTCTTTCAAGAAAATTTACCACTACTTTATGGTATAAGGCTTTAGAGACCTTTACCTCCTCTATTTGCGTTATGTTTTGACCTTTTGACCCGGCCAAAAATGCCATTCAAGTTGGTGCACCGGAAGGAAGTAACACATCCCGGTCGCTGGAAATCGGAAGAGGTTGCGTAGGCATTGAGGCGTGTCTATATTACTGCGTGGGAGTTTGAGGGTAATATAAGGCCGACGAATTGAGGACAGTGGGAAATAGGCGAGAAGGAGGGCAAGCAGTACAGTGGAAGACGGAAGTAGACGCGGTGTAGTAGGGAAAGCCAGCACATAGAAGAGTTTACTCCAGGGTCCGGTTGAGCAACCATGGAGAACGATAAAGACACAACGCTGACGGCCATAACTTCGGGGTCAAAATATTTCAGTAATGTTCGGTCCCCAGCTACCTCTCACACGCAAACTTTGGAACAACCCTTTCGAAACTTACAAATAAAGATGAGAAGTAAAATATTTTATAAAGAAGTCTTCCTGCGTCTTCCTTGCGTGCGTCGTTTATTCTTTATCATTGTGCATCTGTTTAATTATTTATGGTGTCGTTGTGATAGTGCATGAACATGTATATGTGTATATAAGCATATTTATTATGTGAGTATATAACATGTGAGATTTGGTGCCTGTGCCAGTAGAGTTTTTCAAGGACTCAGAATGAACCTTGTTACCCTAAACGACAGTTTTAAGCATCACAACACGACATCAACGAAAAGGACAAAGAAAAATGCTGGAATTGAAAGAAGTAAAAAGAAAAAAAAACAAGAACAAACGAGCAACAAACAGATGAACAGACTGACGCGAAAAGAAAGAAAGAAAAGAAAAAAAAGAAATGAGGGAGGCAACGTGCTGGAAGAAAAGAAGAAGAAAAAAAAAGAAAAAAGAAAACAAGAAACAAGAATAGACCAGCTACAAAAACAGTAAAGTGAAAAAGAAAAAAAAAAAAAAAGAAAACAAAAAAAATTAGTAAGTACATCTCTCATTCATATAATTCTAACTCTCTGTCGATTAAATTTATAATAATAGTGAAAGATTAGTTTTAATGACAAGGGCCTTTCTAGAAGCATATAATTGGAAGTAATTTTTTAAAAAAAATGTGTGATCCCTAGATAAAAATTGAGATTACTGCTATGTGTAATATTGTATCGAAGTGAGGGAGGAAAAAAGAAAAAAGAAAAGAGGACTGGGACAGTTGCTGTCCGTTGTTTGATAAACAACAATAAAAAAAACAAGATTGTCATAAATGAAAGTTACCATAAACGGGGTCTTTGTTAGTAAAAACTGATAGTAAATATGATTAATTTTATGAATGGAATTTTTTTTAAGTAAATAGGTCTTGGTGTGTAAAAAATTGTAGTAACTTATCAGTGTTCCGGACAAGTGATGATTGAAAATTATAATTTCAGTCCAAGATTTGGAATCCCGCATATCTGTAGTTAAGACCTTTAGAGCAGGTTTTTATGTTTGGAACTTGTGGATTGGAAATGAGAATTTTTATCCGAGAGATGGAATCTTGGGAGCATTAATGGGATTGTTCAAGAATTTTGCACGTGGTTTGTCTGAATAATGCGCATATACTTTTTCGATATTTATGAAGTTGGGGGAATCGATATTTTCGGCGCTGGTAGAATCAGGCCGGTTTTTTGTTGTAGAAGTTGATACGAATTAATGGACTTGTCATGGTCCGTGTTCATTGAAAATGGTCTCGCCGAGGAGGCAGAGTAACTAAGAGACAGATGTTTTTTGTGTCTGACGTGGCAGACAGGTATTTTGTGAGTTCTCCCCGGAGTGGAGTTTTGAGATTGTTATTGGGGAAGATATTTTGAAACAGGGTTTTGGATATGATTAAGAGATGCGCAGAATTTTGACGGAACCAGGTGTGGCGAAGATTCGTAGATTCGGATTAGGAAATATTTTGAATTGGGAAATATTGTTGGCTGAAATTGATAAAAGTTTGGGTTGCTTAGAAAAAAACAAAAACAAAAACACCCGGGATATTTTGCGCAAAGAAAAAAAAAAGAAAAAAGAAGAATGCTCGTAAGCTATTGAAAAAGTTCTATTAAAAATCAGACTTAATTTATGGTACTATAGATCGAAATTGAATAAACTGGGAAGCGAACCTATAGTTATAGTATTAAGGTAACGACAGAGAGAGGTAGAAATAAGGTTAGAAAAAAAAAATAGACATTGAATGAGCAATTTATTATGAATAAAAAAAAAAAAAAAAATGAAAACAAAAAAACAAAAAGAAAAAAAAGCTACAGGACAATGAAGATGGAAACAAAAAGAAAAAAAGAAAGAAAAGACACTTGAATATTGTTGAACGCAGCATATGAAAAAAAAGAGAAAGAAAGAACGAATATTTTTTTTAAATAGACAGTACATAGATTGAAAAAAGAAGAAAAGAAAACTGAACATTTTTGAACTGTGATTGTAATATTGTTTTGACTTGTTGTAAAGTGAAACTTTTTGAGTTTGTTTGAGTTTAAAGGTGACATTAGAATTTTTTTCCTGTTCATATTATGAAATTTGACGAAAACCATTAACAGAGGATTTTATACTAGGTTTACTAATAATTGTAATTATATCGATTCTAAATTTTTTTTAGAATTTGGGCTTTTCGTGGAATAGGAAATATTTTGTTGGGGGTTTCTGTTTTTGAGAGAATCGGTGGCTGACGCGAGAATAGGACAGACATTCATCCAAGTGGTTAAAGACTGTTGTTGGGTAGACGGCAAAGAAAGCAATTCTATCGAAGAATTCGCCTGCCCATGAAGCTGTTGAGGGCCTATTTGGCTTCTATTTTTTTAGATTGGAGTTCCGAGGATGGAATAAAAGTAAAAAAGGCGTGGCCTACTCCAATATTTTGTGGATGATGTCCGAGTCTTTCAGTCACGATGATGTTTTGGATTCGTAAGTGATTTTGCGAAAGGAAACGAATCTGGGAAAGGCGAGGTGCCTATATATTGGTAGCCACGAGGGTTCCTGATTAAATTGAAAAGAAACCCGGCGTGGGTTTGATCAGGTAAAGTATGTTTCCTCAAGGGCTTGCAAACCAATGGGCATGGAAACAGAAACTTAATGAAAAAAAATGGGTAACGCATTGCTAATTAGTATTTTGCGTGGACTATTTTAGGTGGTTTACAGCATGCGTGCCAGATTGTGATACATTCGGATGTATTGTGATTCTTTGTTTTGGGCCACGATTTTTGTAGTTTATGGTTTGGGCATTGAAGATATTGTGTTTTACTTTATGAAATTCTCCGGTTACTCCAGGTAGGAACCTGTTGAGCAAAGAACTGGAGTGTGGACACGAGGAATCCAGGCGAAATGTATTGCTGGAATGACCAGGGTCACTAAGTTTGTGACCAAGATATGGGACCAGAGTATGGTTCTTTTAGGGTTTTGAAATTTCTTCAAGGAATTATGGAGGGCCCGTTGTGTTGAGAAGATAAAGCATGCATCCGTACTGTACCTTGATGCACACATGCTAAGATGGCCAACCACGCAAATATAGTAAGACAAATTTAGATAATAATTAGCCGGGCAAGTGTTATATAGAGAGAAGGTCGCCTTCTAAGTAATATATTATTTGCTGTATTTCAAGTGATTCTTTTTGTGTTTTTAGCCATCTATTGTCCTTGTAAATTATTCTGTAAAATATTTGTGAGGGTGATGGAGACGAACGTGAAGAAAATTCCACATGTGGAATTTTGAAAAATAATTAATGAAGGATTGTTATGTTTTGACCTTTTGACCCGGCCAAAAATGCCATTCAAGTTGGTGCACCGGAAGGAAGTGACACATCCCGGTCGCTGGAAATCGGAAGAGGTTGCGTAGGCGTTGAGGCGTGTCTATATTACTGCGTGGGATTTTGAAGGTAATATAAGGTCGACGAATTGAGGACAGTGGGAGATAGGCGAGAAGGAGGGCAAGCAGTACAGTGGAAGACGGAAGTAGACGCGGTGTAGTAGGGAAAGCCAGCACACAGAAGAGTTTACTCCAGGGTCCGGTTGAGCAACCATGGAGAACGAGAAAGACACAACGCTGACGGCCATAACTTCGGGGTCAAAATATTTCAGTAATGTTCGGTCCCCAGCTACCTCTCACACGCAAACTTTGGAACAACCCTTTCGAAACTTACAAATAAAGATGAGAGGTAAAATATTTTATAAAGAAGTCTTCCTGCGTCTTCCTTGCGTGCGTCGTTTATTCTTGTGACTTTATCATTGTGTGTCTGTTTAATTATTTATGGCGTCGTTGTGATAGTGCATGAACATGTATATGTGTATATAAGCATATTTATTATGTGAGTATATAACATTTGGAGGGTGTTTAACTTTGTCAACAAGAACACTTTCCTTCTTTCGAGAATAATTCGCCGCTACTTTATGTTATAAGTCTTTAGAGACCTTTTCCTCTTTTATTTGGAGGGTGTTTGACTTAATCAATAAGAATGACACTTTCCTTCTTTCGAGAATAAATTGCAACTACTTTATGCTATAAGGCTTTAGAGAACTTTTCCTGTTCTATTTGGAGGGTGCTTGACTTTATCAACAACAAGGATACGTTCCGTCTTTCGAGAATATATTGCCACTACGTCATGTTATAAGGCTTTATAGACCTTTACTTCTTCTGTTTGGAGGGTGTTTGACTTTATCAACACCAATGACTCTTTCCTTCTTTCGAGAATAAATTGACACTACTTTGTTATCAGGCTTTAGAGATCCTTTCCTCTTCTATTTTGAGGGTATAAGACTTTATTAACAAAAAGAACACTTTCCGTATTTTAAAAATAAAACGCCACAACTTTATATTATGAGGCTTTTGAGACATTTTCCTCTTCTATTTGGAGGGTGTTTGACTTTATCAACAACAAGGACTCTGTGCTTCTTTCGAGAATACATTGCCATTACTTTATGTTATAAGGCTTTATAGAACTTTTCCTCTTCGATTTGGAGGGTGTTTGACTTAATCAACAACAATGGGTGTGTCCTCGTGGTGTAATTGTTAAAGCGATGGACTGCTGAATCGCAGTGCGCGAGTTCTTACTCCAGTCTCGCTATTACGATCATTTTCGGGCAAATACACTTGGGAAAGGTATGAACCCCTTTATCCTCCCAGCTATGGGTTAAATAGTACGACAACTGTTCTTCTAGGAGAAATCTTTGGCATTAAATAAACTACAAAGGTTGATATGCCATTAAACAAAGAAACCAAACCAAACCTTTATCAACAACAAGGATACTTTCCTTCTTTCGAGAATAAATTGACATTACTTTAGGTTATAAGGCTTTAGAGACCTTTTCCTCTTTGATTTGGAGGGTGTTTGACTTTAACAAGAACAAACACATTCCTTCTTTCAAGAATAAATTGCCACTACTTTAAACTTTAGCGGTGAGAGAAAAACGTGCACTAGTGAAAACAGCCTCCAAAAACTATCGAAAAAACCCAACAAACACAAATGCCTTAAAACTAAAAACGGCACAATATCAATTAACAGGCATATATATAAAGGAACAGACAGAATACATTCAAAATCAGATAGATAAGATTAGAGACTCGGTGGAAGATAGACAATCTAGAATAGCCTGGCAAACAATAAACGAAGTGAGCAGAAGAAAGAACACAGCCAAAGCAAAACTTAAAGCAGCAAACCAACAAGAAAGAATAAAACTGTGGAAACAGCACTTCGAAAACTTACTTGGAAACCCACCAAAAATAACGCCTGAACCAATCACCAGAATAATTAGCAAACAATTAGACATTAAACTTGGACTGTTCACACAAGAAGAACTCGACTCGGTTCTCAGAAAAATTAAAAATAGGAAAGCTGCAGGACTGGACGAAATTCCCCCGGAAGTATGGAAGACCAGACAATTCGACGACATACTGCTCCGACACTGCAACGCAGTATACAATCAAAATCCGATAGATAGATGGACGAAGGGATGCATACTCCCCTTCCCTAAAAAGGGGGACCTCGGATTAGCCAAAAACTACCGAGGCATAACACTTACATCCATAGCTGCCAAAATCTACAATGCCCTACTAAGAAACCGAATAGAACCCAAAATCGACAACATACTTAGAAAAAACCAAAATGGCTTCCGAAGAAATAGATCCACGACCTCACAAATATTAACCATCCGCAGAATCCTTGAAGGTGTACGGGCAAAGAACCTACAAGCGACATTAATATTTGTCGACTTTACCAAGGCTTTCGACTCCATTCACAGAGGAAAGATGGAACAAATCCTACTAGCGTACGGCATACCTAAAGAAACCGTAGCGGCAATAACGATTCTCTATAGAAACACTAAAGTAAAAGTACGATCACCAGATGGAGACACAGAATACTTCGACATAGTAGCAGGAGTACTACAAGGAGACACGCTGGCTCCGTATCTCTTTATCATTTGTCTAGACTACGTACTTAGAACATCGATTGACAAAATCAAAGAGAATGGCTTCGAACTGACGAAGAAAAGAAGCAGAAGATACCCCGCAACAACAATTACCGACGCCGACTACGCCGATGACATAGCGATACTGGCAAATACACCTGACCAAGCCGAAACACTTCTGCATAGTTTGGAACGAGCAGCAGCAAGCATAGGCCTCCATGTTAATGCACACAAAACGGAATATATGTGCTATAACCAAACGGGGGACATCTCCACTCTAGAAGGAACCCCTCTTAAACTAGTAGACAAATTCACGTACCTAGGAAGCAGCGTCGAATCAACCGAAAAGGACATCGAAACGAGGTTAACGAAAGCATGGACAGCTATCAATAGGCTATCGACTATATGGAAATCAGACCTAACCGATAAAATGAAACGCAGTTTCTTCCAGGCAGCGGTCACATCGATACTGCTATATGGATGCACTACATGGACGCTAACAAAACGGCTGGAGAAGAAACTAGATGGCAATTACACAAGAATGCTGCGTGCAATCCTGAACAAGTCCTGGCAGCAACACCCCACAAGACACCAACTGTACGGCCACCTGCCCCCTATCACGAAAACTATTCAAGTTAGGCGAACCAGACATGCAGGACATTGCTGGAGAAGCAGAGATGAACTCATAAGAGATGTACTCTTATGGATCCCCACACACGGCCGCGCAAAAGCAGGACGACCAGCTCGAACGTACATTCAGCAGCTATGTGAGGATACAGGTTGTTGTCCTGAAGACCTGCCTAGGGCGATGAACGATAGGGAGGAGTGGCGAGAGAGGGTCAGGCATATCCGTGCTGCCAGCACGATATGATGATGATGATGACTTTATGTTATAAGGCTTTTGAGACATTTTACTCATCTATTTCGAGGGTCTTTGACTTTATCAACAACAAGGACACTTCCTTCTTTTGAGAATAAATCGCCACTACCTTATGTTATAAAGCTTTAGAGACCATTTACTCTTCTGTTTATACGGTGTTTAACTTTATCAATAACAAGGACACTTTCCTTCTTTCGAGAATAAATTGCCACTACATTAGGTTATAAGGCTTTAAAGACCTTTTCCTCTTCTATTTGTAGAGAGTTTGACTTTATCAACAACAAGGAAACCTTCCTTTTACGAGAATAAATCGCCACTACTTTATGTTATGAGTCTTTGGAAACCATTTCCTCTTCTATTTGGAGTGCTTTTGACCTTATAACAACAAGGCCACTTTCCTTCTCTCGAGAATAAATTACTTTATTTTATAAGGCTTTAGTTTGACATTATCAACAACAGAGACACCTTCCTTCTTTCGAGAACAAATTTCCACTACTTTATGTTATAAGGTTTTGCGAGCTTTTACTCTTCTATTTGGAGGGTGTTTGACTTCATCAACAAGAAGGAGACTTTCCTTCTTTCGAGAATGAGTCGCCGCTACTTTATGTTATAAGGCTTTATAGACCTTTTCCTCTTCTATTTGGAGGGTGTTTGACTTCATCAACAACAAGGACACTTTCCGTCTTTCGAAAATATATTGCAACTACTTTATGCCATAAGTCTTTAGAGACTTTTTCCTCTTCTATTTGGAGTGTGTTTGTATTTATCAAAAACAAGGACACTTTTCTTCTTTCGAAAATAAATTGCCTCTTCTTCATGTTATGAGGTTTTGAGACCTTTTCCTCTTCTATTTGGAGGGTGTTTGACTTTATCAACTACAAGGACACTTTCCGTCTTTCGAGAATAAATTGCCACTACTTTATGTTATGAGGTTTTAGAGATATTTTCCTTATCTAATTGGAGGGTGTTTGACTTTACCAACAATAAGGACAATTTTATTCTTTCGAGAATAAAGTGCCACTACTTTATGTTATAAGTTTTTGAGACTTTTTCCTCTTCTATTTGGAGGTTTTTTCACTTAAACAAAGAGAAGGACACTTTCCTTCTTTCGAGAATAAATCGCCACTACTTTATGTTCTAAGGCTTTATAGAACTTTTCCTCTTCTATTTGGAGGGGGTTTGACTTTATCTACAACAATAGGGTTGACCTCGTGGTGTAATGGTTAAATCGATGGACTGCGTAATCGTAATTTTCGAGTTCTTACTCCAGTCGCGCTATTATGTTTACTTTCGGGCAAATAATCTTGGGGAATGTATGAACCCTTTTATCCTCCCAGCTAAGCGTTAACTAGAACCACTAATGTCCTTCTAGGAGAAAACTTTGGCATTGAATAAACTACAAAGGTTGATATGCTATTAAACAAAGAAACCAAACCAAACCTTTATCAACAACAAGGACACTTTCCTTCTTTCGAGAATCAATTGCTACTACTTTATGTTATAAGGCTAAAGTGACCTTTTCCTCATCTATTTAGAGGGAGTTTCACTTTATCAACACCGAGGACACTTTCCTTCTTTCAAGAATAAATTGCAACTACTTTATGTAATAAGGCTTTAGAGGCCTTTTCTTCTTCTATTTGGAGGGTGTTTGACTTAATCAATAACAAGGACACTTTTCTTCTTTTGAGAATAAATTCCCACTACTTTATGTGATAAGGTTTTGACACCTTTTCCTCTTCTATTTGGAGATCTTTTTTTTTACTTTATCAACAACAAGGACACTTTCCTTCTTTCGAGAATAAATCGCCACTACTTTACGTTATAAGGCTTTATAGAACTTTTCCTCTTCTATTTTGAGTGGGTTTGACTTTATCAATAAAAAGGACACTTTCCTTTTTCGAGAATAAATCAACAGTACTTCATGTTATAAGGCTTTAGTGAACTTTTCCTTTTCTATTCGGAGGGTGTTTTACTTCATCAACAACAAGGATAGTTTCCTTCTTTCGTGAATAAATTCCCACTACTTTATGTTGTAATGTTTTAAGGAACTTTTCCCCTTCTATTTGGAGGGTCTTAGACTTGATCAACAGCAAGGACTCTTTCCTTCTTTCGAGAATATATTGCCACTACCTTCGGTTATAGGGTTTTGAGCATTTTTCTCATCTATTTGGACGGTTTTTTACTTTATCAATAACAAAACACTTTCCTTCTTTCGAGAATAAATCGCATCTACTTCATGTTAAGGCCTAAGAGACAATTTTCCTCTTCTATTTGGAGAGTGTTTGACTATATTAACAACAAGGACTCTTTCTTTCTTTTGAGAATAAACTGCAAATACTTCATGTTATAAGGCATTAGAGACCTTTTCCTCTTTGATTTAGTGGGTTTATGACTTTATCAACAACAATGGGGGTGTCCTCGTGGTGTAATAGTTATAGCGATTGACTGCAGTATCGTAGTGCACAAATTCTCACTCAAGTCGCGCTATTACGTTTAATTTCGGGCAAATACTCTTGGGAAAGGTATGAACCCCTTTATTCTCCCAGCTATGGGTTAAATAGTACCACTACTGTTCTTCTAGGAGAAATCTTTGGCATTAAATAAACTACAAAGGTTGATATGCCATTAAACAAAGAAACCAAACCAAACCTTTATCAAAAACAAGGACACATTACTTCTTTCGAGAATAAATTGCCACTACTTTAGGTTATAAGGTTTAGAGACCTTTTCCTCTTAGATTTGTAGGGTTTTTGACTTTATCAACAAGAAGTACACTTTCCTTCTTTCGATAATAAATTTCCACTACTCTATGTTATAAGGCTTTAGAGACCTTTTCCTTTTAGATTTGTAGGGTTTTTGACTTTATCAACAACAATTGGGGTGTCCTCGTGGTGTAATAGTTATAGCGATGGACTGCGGAATCGTAGTGCACAAATTTTCACTCCTGTCGCGTTATTATGTTTACTTTCGGGCAAATACCTTTGGGAAGGTAAAAACCCCTTTATCCTCCAAGCTATGGGTTAACTAGTACCACTACTGTTCTTCTAGGAGAAAATTTTGGCATTAAATAAACTACAAAGGTTGATATGCCATTAAACAAAGAAACCAAACCAAACCAAACCTTTATCAACAACGAGGACACTTTCCTTCTTTCGAGAATTAATTGCCACTACTTTATGTTATAATGCTTTAATGACCTTCTCCTCTTCTATTTGGAGGATGTTTGACTTCATCAACAACAAGAACACTTTCCTTCTTTTGAGAATAAATTGCCACTACTTTATTTTATAAGGTTTTGATGTGGTACTATAGCTTCACGACACCTAGTTGGCCGCTGGTCTCGTGATTACCACATGTGTCGACTGGTCTTTCTCTGTTTCTTTCCACGCCCCCGTTTCTTTCAGATCCAAGGAAAGAGAAGATGGATTATGTCCAGTCGATGAAGGTTGGAATTCGTGTTGGAGAGAAGAAAAGTTACCAAGCAAATTTAAAAAAATGACGAAAATAAGGCGTTTGTTATAAATAGTAACAAACGTTCATTTACACAGTTGTTTAGATATTTTTTCGTCAAACACTGCAAACTGGGGGTGAAAGTAGTTGACTGGCGGAGTTTTAACTGCAATTAGGCTGTGTCAAAATGGCGAATGCAATGGCAACGGATTTGGTTCTTTAAGCGGTGAATTCCTGAACCAACTCAATTTTTCGCTTTGGGTGTCATCTATTTATGGGGCCGAATCCCGAATAATCAGTTTCTGATTGGTCAGCCAATGGGGACTGCCGACCAATGGCTGTCATCGTAACGATCCCCCTGGTTTGCTCCTGATTGTTTTAGACAATCGGCCAATCAGCCACAGTCATCGGGAGGGGCTACAAGGAGCAGTCCTGTGGTTGGTTGACCAATGATTTAGTGATTCAAAGCCTTGTGCCAAACTTGGTGACACCAACCCAAATTGTCCGCGATTTTAAAAATACATCTTTTTGTTTACGCTTTGAAATCCGATGGCTCTTTTGACAGCTCTTTGCAGGTGTGCGGATGTTTATTTTTTGGGGACAGATTTATAGGTCAACAAGCCCTGATCGGATCTCAAACTTTTTTGTACTTAATCACTTGATATTTATTTTATACACGGCTCTCAAAAAATACTTGGACACCCAAAATGAATTTATTTTTAATAAAAGACTTATTACCATGATTAAATAAAATTAATTAATTTCCTTGAATTAATTTCGCCAGCCAACTCCTTGACACTTAAATGAAAGTGTCATATTGAGAATTTTTCCTCTTCTATTTGAAGGTTTTTTGACTTTATAAACAAGAAGGACACTTTCCTTCTTACGAGAATAACTTGCCACTACTCTATGTTATAAGGCTTTAGGGACCTTTTCCTCTTCGATTTAGTGGGTTTATGACTTTATCAACAACAATGGGGCTGTCCTCGTGGGGTAATAGTTATAGCGATGGACTGCGGAATCGTAGTGCTCAAATTCTCACTCCAGTCGCGCTATTACGTTTACTTTCGTGCAAATACCTTTTGGAAGGTAAAAACCCCTTTATCTTCCAAGCTATGGGTTAACTAGTACCACTACTGTTCTTCTAGGAGAAAACTTTGGCATTAAAAAAACTACAAAAGATGATATGCCATTACCCAAAGAAACCAAACAAAACCTTTATCAACAACGAGAACACTTTCCTTCTTTCGAGAATCAATTGCCACTACTTTATGTTATAAGGTTTTCAGACCTTTTCCTCTTCTATTTGGAGGATGTTTTACTTTATCAACAACAATGACACTTTTTTTTTTTCGAAAATAAATTGCCACTGCTTTTCAAATCCTTTATTGATAGTTGTCAACATTTTGTCGTTGATTCATATTTATGCAAATCTTGAACTTCCTCTTTCTGCACTTTACACACTTCGAAGACTAGTGGCCTTAAAGAAGTAACATCCTTAAGAGATCGATATTTTCTGTAACTTGTTTCGTGTTGAGAGTCGATAGAAGCCGGTCAGATAACCCCCGCTTCTCGTCTCTGGATTTTAAAAGCGACACATTGATGTGATTAGAGATCCAAGAGTTTAGGAGACGTTTTTAATAAGTAAACTTTAAGTTACCGTTCCCACATAGGAGTGAATGGCCCGACTTTTAAATGATCCGTCGAACTCGTTTTTTTATTACATTATCTAGTAATACACTTCGAAAACCTTGGTTGAATCCAAACTTTTTTGAGTTGGTTTCTCTGCTGATAAAGAGTTTGAGATAAATTTCATTCAGAAGGTTCAGTTTATTGGTCTAGTGTGTAGAGTGTTCGCCAGTGATCTGGGTGACCTGGGTTCAATACCAGATCGCGTTATACCAAAGACTTTAAAAATGGTACTTGATACCTCCTTGATTAACACTCAGCAATATAAGGTAGGAATCAAGGGTAAAGTGGAACAATCCAGGGAATGGAGTTACGCACTCCCCTCCACCTCGGTGTAGTAGCTCTTGAAAAGGGAGCCTTCAGGTCGCCCTCGACTACGCTCACTAGCTTTACTTACTTACTTTATGCCGGAGCAATCTCTTTAAAAGGAAATTCATGGTAATTCTAAATACATACCAGGGAGAAAGAAGTTCGTTCCTTTTCGAAAACTATTAAACTGAAAGTAAGTATAAAAGCACAGCCAGGATTCTCCGTCAAATACTTCAATGTTTCAGTGTAGCATATAACTTACTATGCCTTGAGGATTCCTACGCTCTACAAATAGAAATAGGTTTTGACCATTTGAATATTTATAACCAAACTTATGAAGAGCAAAGACTCCAAACCTTTTTTTATGGTCCTAAGGAAGGCGTTAAAGCTTCCCATGACTGTAACGATCTGGTACCAAAGTGATTATCGGTGTAACGTTACCATTCAAACACGACAGAAAACGATTTTCTTGGTTTATTGTTACAAAAATTGATTTGTAGTTTGCAAAATTCACAGCAGTCGTCACATGAGAGGGACCGAGAAAGGATATGTCAACTGATGTAGATATACAGGACGAAATAAGCTGCGATAAACGGAGAACGTAAACAGGGACTTAGTTATTTGGTTGCAGTCCTTAGTGCGTTAATTACACATACTTCATATGACCCTGGATCTTACCAATCTTCTTATATATTTTGTTCCAGTTATTATTTTGACGAATAAGATAATATCAAGTAATCTCTAAATCTTTCCAGTGATACGTCATGCTAATATCACCTGACAACCATCAACAAGTTTATCCCAAATATTTCGCTTACAGCCGATCTCAAAATAAATCTGTCATTTTCTTATTTTGATATAAGCTGACATCAAATGCAACATAAGGGTTACCTGCTTTGACCTTTTTAACTCGGACTTGAAACTATGAACTTTTTAACTATCTGATAATATACCACTATGACGAAACAATTAAGTAGAATTATTAATTAGAATCCCTAATTATATTATATAACGCCAAGTTTATCATTGCATTGGGCACTGGAGATGACCCTACATTATTGATCGTACAGTAAGTGATTTTCCTGTTCAGGACGAGACATAGCTGGGCGTAGCAGAGTTGTTGTTTATGTCAAGCGTCAGTGCCATAATCCGATCTGATACACCTTTGGTAGAGAAGGCAATGATATTGCAAGTGATAACTCACGACTAAGCCAATACTTGATAAGCAAGGTTCTTTATCCCCCTAAAAATGTATTCCCGCACTTTATTTCCGCTAACTGCAAAAGATGAATTCTACAAAATATAGAAACATTGATGTTATTTGCTTGGAAGAGTTAAGCTCCCATTTTCGTTCTAAAGTGTAATCATTGTTTGCGAGTGGTCACGCCTTCCAAATTCCATGTATAAATTTATTTACTTATCTGTTTGGACAGACATAGCTGACAATAAAAATCTGCATTCATCAGCTCTGCGCAAGAAATGAAAGCCGTTGAGTGGACATACAATGACCGATGGCCAATAGAATGATATTTTCAAGAGAGAGAGAGAGAGAGAATTTGTGTGCCAAGTGATTCCATACTGTGAGCATGCCTTGATATATATATATATATATATATATATATATATATATATATATATGGTTTAATGAGAGATGTGATCAGACAAACATCCTTTGAGACAAGATAATGCCACTAGCGTCATTTGCAATAAAATCTGCCAATTTTTGCCACGATGGTACACAGAAACTTTCTCAAGTACGCATGAAACTACATCAACTGTACTCAACTGGTTTGTCTGTCATCTCAGCCTCAAGTTACTTAAAACAAGAAGGGCTTCTTTGAAGCAGAGAAGTAAATATGAAAGTTTAAACCGACAACTGAGGAAGAAAACAAGGGAACAAGCACCGTTTTTTGGAGTAGTAAAGTTTGTGATTGTACTCTCTTTAAAGTTGTATATGTCAATCGTATGCATTCTCATAGGATATATAAACAGGGCACTTTTCCTTTGAGGCGAAGAGATACCACTTGCGTTGCTTGCAGTAAAGTCTGCAAAGTTTGTCTTGTTTGAAAAGACAACTGACAATAAACAAAAACTGGATACGTCAATCCCACAAAGTCTCTTGAGAAATGTATACAGGACACACTTCCTTCGAGTCGAAGTGACACCACTGGCGTTACTTGCAGTGAAGTCTGCAAATTTTCTCTAGTTTGTAACAGATATATGATAATAAAGAAAATCTTTCTCCAATACTCCCTCAAGTAATATTTGACGGTCATAACTCCGTTTGTCTGCCATCTTTGCCACAATGATTAGCAAAAATGCTGCTGGACTTAAAAAGTTATCAGAAACAACACAGTCGAAGAAGAAGCGTCAATCCACACGATGAATCAAGTGACAGCAATCATCTGTGAAGATGAAGCCGTCATTATACATAGAGAGAGAGAGGGGTAGAGGGACAGAGACAGAGAGTAAGAGAGAGAAAGAGAGAGAGAGAGAGAGAGAGCATGGACATAATGTCAGGTACTATTTTAATTGAAATAGATTATCTTATTTTTGTTGATATTTTTGTTGCTTTTTTTTTTTTTTAAGATCTTCGAAATTCATACAGAGCCGAATGTAACAATCCTAATTGGTGACTCCAAAAAGTGCAATGAAATTATCAATAAATTTCAAAAGAAAATCAACACCAGGTGTGAAGATTCGTATACTAGTGATCAGATTGAATCTATCGGTCGCTATACGCAAGGAAAGCAATAAACGAGCACGTCTGTCCAAGGATGAAGCGAAAGCTATACGTCAACTAATCCATGCAATGTCCCCATCTGCAGTAGCACTTAATGATTTGAAATGCCATTGATTTGAACAAGGTAAAGTTTCTATATTCGTCATATTGAACATAGCTAATGCTAATTCAGTAATTATTACTAATATTCCTTTCTGTAATTAAATTATCAATAATTTCCAAGCGTTTCATCACAGTATCTGACTTCCGGTCATTACAACATATATATATATATGTGTGTGTGTGTGTGTGTGTGTGTGCGTATATATATATATATATATATATATATATATTGTGTATTATACATGTATTGAACATATACGTGTGCAATTATTTTTATGTCAAGTGTATTTTACATAATTCGAACACACAGGTGCGGATTGCCATTAGTCTTAAACTATAGACATCAAATCGCTTACTATTCTTAATTAAATATTATCCCAATGCGTCCATCGTCATTCCTGATTAAATTCTAAATAAAACTACAAGGGAGTCCACACGGTGAAGTAGCTTACGAGCTGGACTGCAACATTGTAGAACGCAAGTTCAAACTCTGCAGATTCTATTACATACACGTTTGGACTAAAATCCTTGAGAAAGGTATGAGCTCCTTTATCCTTTCCAGGAATGGGTTAAATAATACAACTACAGTCCTTCTACAAGAAAGGATTTGGCATTAAATAAGCTATGAATTTGTATATGCCATTGAAGAACGATACTAAAATTATCCCTCAACATCTTTGGGGATCTATTTTGTATTTCTGGCTAGATTCTACGGTCACATTGTATCAGACAACCATTCATATTAGCAAATATATAAATAGTATATTCCCAAAAACATGGATTGAAATGACGACAACTGTCATGTAAGCTCTCCCCACCCACACACACATATATCACACACAGGAATATGCATACTCATGTAATATATTTATCTTTAAATATCGTTTTACCATGATATATTTTTTCTAGGATTTAAAATAACTTTTTCTTCAGTCACACAGTTACATATAAATACACTCAGTCACACACATATGCATATGATTAGGTTGGCAACCGTAGTCAAGGATGACTCGAAGGCTCCTTTTTCAATAGCTACAACACTTAGGTGTATGGTGAGCGCGCTACTCCTTTGCCTTTATTAAGCAAAGGTAGCAACAAGTACCATTTTTGGAGTCTTTGGGGTGACTCGGTCCGGGATTGAACCTCGGTCTCCTTGGCCATTGGTGAACACTCTAACCATTATGCCAATCACATGAGAACACACGCATAACACACACACACACACACACACACACACAATATATATATATATATATATATATATATATATATATATATATATATCAAACTAAACCAAACTAAATGAGATTTGCCTTTTCTTTAATTAAAAAGTGCTTTCTGGAGCAATTATAATATGACCATTTTCTTTGTCTTCGATGCGTATAAACAAAAGAAAACTCTAATTCACGTTCAGCAAGAAGTCTTATTTAGCATTAAAAGTCGTACAATTAGACTCTTGAAACAAAATTGTCCATAAGTTTTGCCAAGTGTTAAATTCATCCAGCTATTTAACAAATTGTAGTCTTTTTTTCAGATCAAGTCCAATTCCTTTTTCTTTCTTTGTATTAATCATGACTGACAATGCCTCATTAAAATGAATTTGAAAAAATGAAATAAAACGAAATATGCTATTAGCAATACTTTAAAGTGAACGTGGTGTATAACTGCATAAACGATACTATATACTTAATAATGTAAATCAATCATTTTGAAGGTCAAACACTTTGTCAACAACAATATACAAGAATAACAGTTTTATTCATGTAATTTTAAGCTATAATTCTTTACTAATGATTATCATCATCATTCATCATCATATCGCGCTGATAGCACGGATATCCCTGACCCTCTCTCGCCACTCCTCCCTATCGTTCATCGCCCTAGGTAGGTCTTCAGGACAACATCCTGTATCTTCACATAGCTGCTGAATGTACGTTCGAGCTGGTCGTCCTGCTTTTGCGCGGCCATGTGTGGGGATCCCTAAGAGTACATCTCTTATGAGTTCATCTCTGCTTCTCCAGCAGTGTCCTGCATGTCTGGTTCGTCTAACTTGAATAGTTTTCGTGATAGGGGGCAGGTGGCCGTACAGTTGGTGTCTTGTGGGGTGCTGCTGCCAGGACTTGTTCAGGATTGCACGCAGCATTCTTGTGTAATTGCCATCCAGTTTCTTCTCCAGCCGTTTTGTAAGCGTCCATGTAGTGCTTCCATATAGCAGTATCGATGTGACCGCTGCCTGGAAGAAGCTGCGTATCATTTTATCGGTTAGGTCTGATTTCCATATAATCGATAGCCTATTGATAGCTGTCCATGCTTACGTTAGCCTTGTTTCGATGTCCTTTTCGGTTGATTCGACGCTGCTTCCTAGGTACGTGAATTTGTCTACTAGTTTAAGTGGGGTTCCTTCTAGAGTGGAGATGTCCCCCGTTTGGTTATAGTACATATATTCCGTTTTGTGTGCATTAACATAGAGGCCTATGCTTGCTGCTGCTCGTTCCAAACTATGCAGAAGAGTTTCGGCTTGGTCAGGTGTATTTGCCAGTATCGCTATGTCATCGGCGTAGTCGGCGTCGGTAATTGTTGTTGACTACTATCATCATCATTACTTACTTGAAATCTTATGAATATGTGAAAACAAATATATGCTGTTAAGTAGAAATAATGTGCCAGTGGTGTGATCACTATCGTCGTTGGAAATGGATACGGTGATACGAGTTCAAATCCTCGACGAGGCTGATTGCATTTCACATAGCACTAATACACCTGGGAAAGGTATGAATCATATTATTCTCCCTCCACCTATGGGTAAATAGTAGGACAGACTAGGTTCTTCAGCCTTGGTGAGGCAACAAGTTTAGGAGAATGAAAACTCTTAATTCAAACCTGTCAAACTACGCTTAAAAACTGACCTTGTGTCATATCCTGCCCGAGATGAGGGGTTGGGTAAATATGGTTAAGTAGAAATAATTACAAGAAACTAAATAATTCTATATAGATTTTTAGTATAAGATCACCATCATCATAAGGTCATAGCATCAGCACGGATATCCCTGACCCTCTCTCACCACCCCTACCTATCGACCATTGCTACCAGCAGGTCTTCAGGGCTACATCCCGTATCGACACAGAGCTGCCGTTTGTAGGTTCGAACCTATCGTCCTGCTTTTGCTCGTCAGTGAGAAGGGGTCCACAGGAGTACATCACTAGTGAGCTCGTCCCTACTTCTCCAGCAGTGTTGCACATGTCTGGTTCGTCTAATTTTGATAACTTCCGTGATAGGTGGTTGATTGCCGTACAGCTGCTGCTTTGTCGGGTGCTGCCTCGATGACTTGTTCAAAATTGCTCGCAGCATTCTTGTTTAGTTGCTGTCAAGCTTTTTCTCCATACGTTTTGTTAGCGTCCATGGAGTGCATCCATATAGCAGTATCAACACGACCGCTGCTTGGAAGAAACTGCGTTTTATTTTTATCTTATCGGTCAGGTCTGACTTCCATAATACCGATAGTCTATCGTTAGCTGTCCATGCTTTTGCTAGTCGCGTGTTGATATCCGTCTCATTTGATGAGACACTGCTTATTAGGTAAATGAACTCGCCTACAAGTTTCAGAGAGCTACCGTTTAATGTAGAAATGTCACCTGTTTGATTAAAGCACATATACTCCGTCTTGTATGCATTGACATGGAGGCCTATGCTTGCAGCAGCTTTTTCCAGACTGTGTTGCAGGGTTTCGGCTTGGGCGGTGTATTTGCCACATAGGCTATGTAATTGGCGAAGTCCGCATCGGTAATTGTTTTTGCGGGGTATCTTCTGCTTCTTTCCTTTATTTTCTTGAAACCGTTTTCTTTGATTTTACCAATAGATGTTTTAAGGACGTAGTCTAGACATATGATAAAGAGGTATGGGGCTAATGTATCTCCTTTCAGTACACCTGCTGCAATGTCGAAGTGGTCTGTCTCTCCATCCGGTGAATGGACTTTTACTTTGGCGTTTCTCATCATCATCATCATATCGCACTGGTAGCACGGATATCCCTGACCCTCTCTTGCCACTCCTCCCTATCGTTCATCACCCTAGGTAGGTCTTCAGGACAACAGCCTGTATCCTCACATAGCTGCTGAATGTACGTTCGAGCTGGTCGTCCTGTTTTGCGTGGCCATGTGTGGGGATCCATAAGAGTACATCTCTTATGAGTTCATCTCTGCTTCTCCAGCAGTGTCCTGCATGTCTGGTTCGTCTAACTTGAATAGTTTTCGTGATAGGGGGCAGGTGACCGTACAGTTGGTGTCTTGTGGGTACCCCCCCTTTTTTGCGTACACATGGGAAGCAGCATGATCTACGTAAAGGTATTTTGAATAATCCCATGTACGACCAAACTCAATACCTAAACGGGTCCTGGACGTGAGTTTGACGACTTTACGCTCAGGATCGCTAGTTCGATCGGGGAACTATTGCTGCTCTTCTATAAGAGTGGCTTTTATAGAAGAGAATAAAAGAGCTATCGAAAGATAACCATGACCTACACTCAAACCACTTGGCGTTTCTAATGAGCATCATTATGGCTGCGACGGTTTCTTTAGGAGGGCCGAAGGCGAGTGAAATTTGCTCCACGTTTCCTCTGTGAATGGAGTCAAAAGCCTGGGTAAGTTGGCAAATAATATGTTTATTTGCACGTAAACATTCAAGAATTCGACAGATAATCAAAATTTGAGATGTTGTGGATCTATTTCTCTGGAAGCCATTTTGGTTCTTCCTAAGTATGTTTTGGGTTCTATGCGGTTTCGCAATAGGGCATTGAATATCTTGGCCGCTATGGATGAAGGGGTTACACCTCGGTAGTTCTTGACTCATCCGTGGTCTCCTTTTTTAGGGAAGAGGAGGATTCATCCTTTCATCCATATGTCTGCAGGATTTTGATTATATACGGCATTATAGAGTCGGAGCAGTATGTCGTCAAATTGTCTAGTCTTCTATACTTTTGAGGGTATTTTATCGTGCCCAGCTGCTTTTCTATTGTTAATTTTTCTCAGTACCGAGTCAAGTTCTTCTTGTGTAAACGGTCGCAATTTGATGTCTAATTGCTTACTCATAATTCTCGTGACCGGTCCATGTGCAACTTTTGGAGTGTGTCCGAGTGAATTCTCGAAACGCTGTTTCCACGGGTGTATTCTTACTTTTTTGATGGTAGCTCCCACAAAGGTGGACATGCAATCAAACAGAAACTAAACCAAGGCCATACAAATGTGTGAAAATTATTTGAACCCTTGAAAACGTGTAACTAAGCTAAAAAACGACAAAAATATTTTAGGAACAAACTTACACAAAAACATAAACATATTTGTACAATTAATTCCCTTGCCACTTGGACGGAAAAATCCTACACGAGTTGACATACCATTCAAATCAATCAATCAATTAATCAGATTCTCTTTGAAAATGTATTAGTTTGCTTTATCGGAGAAAACAACAAAGCAGCGTGTATTTCATTATAGCAGTGAATATTACACCTGAAAAAGAATGGAAAATGTTTCTGTCAAAGTGGCATGTGAAGTTAAAAAGTATTTGAGATTTAATTTACCAGATAATTATACTTACGCCAGCTGATCCTTCTGAATAGATTAGTTCGAACTATTTCATGACAAGTACAATTATTGAATCGAAGGTAAAAGTAACTTATTTCTTAAAGCGAGAAAAATGATGCAGACAAAATTCTGGGTATGGTACCTTCTTAACATCTGTAACGAATTCCCGGATATTTTTTTGGGGGGTGCAAACATATGATTAGTCCAGACATTTGTCAGTCAATTTTTTCGGTGCTACTTGGTAGTCATTATATTGATATGATCACGATCGGTAAATTCCTAAAGTCTTTGAGAATCAAGTCTTCGAAAACTTTTGGAAAGAATGAGTCTGATATTTTTATATTTACATATTCATTCTGCTAAGATGGACATTAATCTTATATATTTTAAGCTGGTACGAAAAAAGATTTTTAAAAGTTAATATATGCTAATAGGAAGCAGGATGATTCTAATTTAAATGATAAACTACATTTGGATTGGTTGGGCTCTCACTGTCTCTCTCTCTCTTTATATATATATATATATATATATATATATATATATATATATATATATCTACTGCATTTGGTCTTTGCAGAATTGGTCTCATGATAGTTTAGGTGGGAAAATGACAGCAAGCGTCACTGAATCTAAATCCCCGCTACACTAGCAAATATCTATGAATAAATCTTCATCCACAAACATACAAACACACACACATGCTCAGAAACATTCATATATATGTATATGAAAATAGAAAGTTAAAAATGATGGCCTTCAAAAAATGATTTTATTGGTTGGAATATTTACCAACCTTAAACGCCTTGGTTTTCCAGAAATTTATCTAGGCGTATGACTTTATAGTTTTGTTTTGATAACATACACACCCTGATGAATGTCTAAAAATCAAATCGTTTGACGTCGGCAAATATTTCTACGAATAAAATCAACCTCAGAAAAGTTTGTGTTTTTGCCTAGATATGCATTTTAATACTGTCAGATAGATTTTCAGTTTTAACACACACACGCACACACACACACACACACACACATGTAATATATATATATATATATATATATATATATACACGAGGATCATTAAATAGGTTTCCAGACTTTTTTCGTATGGTCACTTTGCTTGATAGTAAACTGCTCATTAAACTTTTATCTCCTTCGAATTAATCTCCTCTGGCTGCAATGCACTTGATGTACCGTTCAAAGAACTTCTGAAAAGCCTCATGGATGTCCTCTTGTGTGAGCGTGTCAATGACCTTCGTCACAGCCTCTTTCATCTCCTCAATTGTCTCATAACAATAGCCTCTGACCAAAGGGAATTACTAAAAGTCATAGGGTGCAAGGTCTGAACTATCGGGAGTCTGAGGAACTGTCTTGATACCTATCTAGGTCAAATACTCTGTGATAAGGATGAAGTTGTGGAAAGATGCATTGTCCTGGTGGAAATGCCACTGACCCGATTTGAAGAGCGCTGGCCTCTTCCGACGGAATCTCTTCCTGTACTCCTTCAAAACCTAAATACAGTAACACTAACCCTAACCCTTTGGCCAACTGTGGTGTGTTGACTTCCTTACTCCTCCCACACCTCTCATCATCCCTCACAGACTCCCTGCTTTCCTTGAATCTCTTATGCCACTCAAAAACTGATGCTCAAATCATGCAAGATGCTCCAAATGCAGTCTGAATAATTCCATATATTTCTGTGGCATTTTTTCTAAGTTTAAAGAGATTCTTGTTGCATATCGTTCTTCTAAAGTGTTCTCACGTCTATATTTCATTTTTGAAATTCCCCAGCAGTGACAATCAGGATTTAGTAGGGTGTATTCCAATTCCTGCTGTAGCAGTTCATTTGAACCTGAAATCAAAGAGAATTTGTCACTCATATCATAAGATGCATAGCAACAACATACTGAATTTTCAGGAGTCTATGACAATTGTAAATACATGTACAAAATGTCTGTAAACTTATTGAAAGCACCACGTATATATTTAAGTTAAATCTATGAAATTTATGGCTTTTTTAGTAATAGCAATCAGGGTGTTTAAAGAAACTTTCGAAACTATATGATAAGGGTTGTAACTGCGGTATTAACATAAATGATAGCAGGTAAGTTTAATGGCTGTAGATCATTGTCATCTTTGTTGCTCGACAAGTTTTAAGAAAATATTATATCTGTGACTCTCTCATATATATATATATATATATATATATATAAACTTTACAACACTCTTTGCGCAAAAATGCAGATAAAAATTAGACTAAACAAGCTACTGGGTGGAACGATAAAATTGTTGTCCTAAAGAAAAAAACACTACAGATGTATTTTAAAACTTTTATTGAAAAAATCAATTGAGGTAGCTTGATTATTAAGTAGCGCTGACATCTATTCAATGTAGCCGCCTTCAGCCTCAATCACCGCCTCGATACGGATCCAGAACTAGGAGCATGCCTTTTCTACAAGCGCGGGCGGGAGCTCGTCGTATACTCGGCGGATAGCGGTGATCAGGCTGGCTCTGGTGTTGTGGGAGGTCATGTTGGTGATGTTCTCGACGTATGACCAAACGAAGTAATTCAGCGAGTTCAGGTCAGGGCAGGAGGGGACGGCTAGTGAGAGAAGGGTACAAAGTCGTAGCACTCCTTCTGAAGCAAAGCCTAGGTATCTTTGGACTTGTGAGCCGCGCCCAGTCCTGATTCCACACACAAGACCTGCCACCGGCCATATGATTGAACCAGTGGATCACCACACCGCTGGGGAGTTTCATCAATGATTGCCAGAAAGTTTTCGATGAACTCCTTCGTCCGGGTCTTTTTGGCGGTGTCCTCAACGTTGGGCTTCCGCTCCACCACCTCCAAAGGGTCGTCCGATGCGTTGAGCTATGCCCTCAAGCGTTGAACCGTCCGGATTTGCAATTTGAGTTTGCTGGCAATGGTCCTGTTGTCATACTTGGATCGGTAGGGAGCATGAGTTGTACAGCGGCGCATCTCCGATCTCGCTCGTTGAACATTGTGGCACTTTCAGACATGATAGAAGGCTCCTATCACTCTTGGGATTTGTACACAACTGGCCAACTAGTAGATGGTCTGCAACAAAAAACGAAAACCGGTTTTCATTAAACGGAAATGGAATCATGTCGTTTTTACTAGGGAGAAAATGTTATCGTTCCAACCTCCACAAATTAGAATGGTGATAAAAAGATGGTAAATCATCATGAAATAGTTCCTGTTAAAGTGTGTTTAGCTCTCTTCTAGATACTGATTAAGCTGATTGATAAAAGTTTCGCTTTTCTCTTATATTTATTGAAAACTCTTTGTATATTAGATTCATGAGAAAGAAAGAAAGAATATATATATATATATATATATATATATATATATATATATATATATATATTAGATTAAATCTGCTTTCGTTTGAGTTAGGTCTACAATGATAAGTTTAGAACACACCACATTTTCTTCATAACAAAATAGGTAAATTATATTTTTCCAGCACATCAATATAAAGAAATTTAATCTCAATATATCTTTAATCTAATTTCTCCAGCATGCATAAAAGTCTTCTTTTAGTCATATATACCCCATTAAAGTTGATGTACTATTAAAGAAATAACCCAAACTCAAGCAAAGTAGTCTTATCCTGGTGACATTAGAGCTTTATTTCGTTTTTGCCTTAATCATTAATCAGTTGTCTTAAACCAGAGCTAGGGATGTACAATACGTAAACTATCTCTATGCAGAGGGGTAGCCCCCGTACCTGAACAAATGTTCTGGATATAATACTAAACAAGTTTCAATATGGTGAGGCTTCAGTTCTGGAGCTTTTGGAAATGTGGAGGGCCTCTTCATTGAGATATACCTAAATTTACCCTTACTCGGCATGGTAGTATCTGCCAGGATCCCATTGTTATATCGAGTTCTGGTATGATGAAAAGGCTTAAGGAAGAAGCATGACACTTTCTTTGTATATATATATATATATATATATATATATATATATATCTGTCTCTTTATTACTTCTCGAAAGGTCTGAGATTCTGTTTGAACAAGGGACAGAGACAGGGAGACGAAGAAAGGGACACAGTGGATGCAGAAAGGCCGAAGACTACTATACTGACCTTTTCTTAACCCACACTGTGATTCCATATTCAGTGGTCCACTTAGCACTTCCTCTGCTTCCTTAACGAGTGGTTCACAACCCAGGGCCATCTGCCCTCTGGGTGCATATCATGCATTCGCTTGCTGCTCTCCAAACCTCCTGACTTTCCGACCGACCGACTGTCTGACTGAGACTGACAGTGACTGTGGGTACCAGTGTATATACCATTTCATAACGCCTTGGCGTTCTGATTGTGATTCATGTGATCCTTTTTCTCCTTGTCAACCCACGTGAGGTACCTTTCTGTTTATTCAGCTGGAATATCCTGTTCCAGAGATCCCTGATTGACAGCTCTTCCAAGGTTCAATAAGTAACACCATCCGTGGATCAAGTAGCACTATTCAAACATTTCCTATATTTGAAAATTTTTAACTTTCTGCAAACTGAGCTCAGACACGGTTAAATATAAGTTTAACTGAAAAAAGATTAACTTAAAATCACATGTATAAACAAGATTTAACATTAAATAAACTATAAAAGTTACTTTACAATTTAACTTAATTGCCCAACACAATCAGTAGTAAACAAATTATTTGTGTAAATTTGGTCCCTAATGTGGCATAATAGAGGGTTTAATTCTCAGGAGGTGCCACAGACTCCAGGCAATTTAAACAGATTACTCAATCCGAATGTGACCTTATAACAAAGACAATCAGTCTTTAACATTTCGTTCTTCATCGATGATTTCAAGATCTGCCACTCGTAACTTGTGGCTACCATATCTATTTTTGTGAAATCAGTCCTTACGTGGTGCCTCATACAAGGGAATAATGAATTTGAGACAAAGAATGAGACAAATTTGGTGAGTGTATTGCAGAAAATAATTATGCTACGATGCCCTTTCCTTCACTACTTTTTAAGTCGACAAATTGTAAAAGTAAAATAAAAAGTGAGGGAAGCTAAATCAATAACCGCAGCAAGACCGTTAAAAGTGGGTAATAAGAAAATGACAATTGCAGCCAACCATTGCCGAGAATGACTTTTGTACAGACTGCAAAATTCAAAGATTGTAAAGAGAACTGAAACCACCGAGATGACAGCACTATAATAAAACTGTAAGAAAAAGGGTTTTTCATTTGTATATTTTCTTTTTCTTTTATAGACCTTTACTCAAGATCTCATTTCAGAAACATAGAAAATGTATAATGATTCAACTGATACACTTTCATTGTTATTTTACTATGAACTTTCCCACCTGTGCTACCTGGTGGTTTTCTCTGGAATCAAAGTGAAAACAAGTCTTCAGCAACCTTTTCAGTGTTTTAACCGACAAAAATAGTTTTGAAATCTGGATGGTCTTAATTATTTCACGGATCTCTGGCCCAGAAATAATAGATAATTATTTAGTCAAAGGCAGTTTCTTGTAGCATTTATATTTTAACGAGGACTCGACGGTAAAAATATCGAAGTCTCCGTAGAGAAGTGGCTAACTTGTTAGTCTGCAATATCGTAGGAAACAAGTTGGAAACCCAGTCATGCTATAAAGTACTCTTTCAAACTAATTCACCAGGGAAAGGTAAAAGATTCTTATTCAGTAAGTGTTGTAGCAAAATCACCTACTAATGGATTCAACCACTCTCCATAATACCGGAAGACGCAGCAAAACGAAGTGAGTCTAGATCCAGAAGCTAACCTCGGCCCTGCACAGTTATACGAACTAGCTTACCCATAGTTTACGCATAGCTTATCAACCCCTACGCTCAGGCAGGATATGACACAAGGTCAGTTTTTAAGCGGAGTTTAACAGGTTTGAATTAAGAGTTTTCCTTCTCCTAGATTAGTTGCATCACCAAGGCTGAAGAACCTAGTCTATCCTACTATTTACCCATAGCTGGAGGGAGAATAATTGGATTCATATCTTTGCCAAGGGTATTAGTCCTATGTGATATTCAATCAGTTTCGGCGAGGATTTGAACTCGTGTTGCCGCGTTCATTTCCTACGTCGAAAACCATTACACCATATATGAACTAGCTTACCGTCCTATGTTCTTGTAAAAATCCTTTGTTCTTGTAAATATATACCTATACTATAACCGTGGTGTTTTGTTCTCTTTGTGACCCATTCCAGGGCCTTAACAGTAAGCTAAGGGTTAAATAATACCACTACTGTTCTTCAAGGGTGGCTTTGACTGTAAATAACCCATGAAGTTTGGTATGCGATCAAACAAAGAAACCAAACTAATCGACTATACTTTGTTGAAAACAATTTTATGTCTTTTCCCCCAAAAAACAGTTTTTATACTGGGTGGTAATATCTTCATGTTTAGATGAATACGCTGCCTGAATTCCATGCAGAAGGAACCACACCCTAAAAAAGAGTTGTCTCGAATATAACACTAAACTGCTTTTTGAGTATGTGTCTCTGCTGCTGGAGATTTGGTGAGCATTGAGTACAAATTTATTTACATTATTCCAGGTTCACTCTTCCCCGGAGTAGACGTACCAGATAAGGTCTATCTAAAATGGTTACAGTGTTCGCCAATAGCCCTTGAAACCTGGGTTCAATCCCAGGTCGAGTCATACCAAAGACTCAAAAAATGGTACTTGATGCCTCCTTGCTTTACCCTCAGCATGATATAGTACGGATCAAGGTATAGTGGGGTAATACTAGGACAGAAGTAGCGCCCCCCCTATATCTTGGTGCAGTAGCTATCGAAAAGGAAACATTCGGGTCACCCTCGACTACGGTCGCCAACTTTACTAAGTATTGGTCAAATAGGTAAGTTTGAAAACTTGCCGAATTTGAGAAGACCGTGTGCAAAATGATAAAGAAAACAGTTAAAGATCAATTACACAACAATTGTAAATACAAACTGAACATAACAGAAAATAATCCTTGACAGTTTGACGTGCATTTCAACTTATTTAGCAAATAAGAAGCATGTAATTCGAATAGAGGGTTCTGAACTATCTTATCCGTTTGCCAATCCTTCAAAATATCAAAAACAGTCTGACTTTTGTTACGTGCTGATCGATTCTGAACAAGATAAAAAAAATGTTGTCAGAGTATTAGATCTTTACTATATAGATACACTTAATTTGGTTCAATACTTCATATAGGTCTTGTGGCAAGCGTCTCTCTATGAGTATTATACATATAAGAGTATATATATATATACATATATATATATATATATATATATATATATATATATAAAGTTTTGAGCGTATTTCAACATCTCTGATTGGGAGCATAGGATAGCCGATATACAACTATTTATATGAATGTGTGTACAGTAAAGATTCAGAATTGCATGAAAACAAAGTAGAAGGTCGACACCCTTTAATGAATAATAAAATACAAAGAGAAGGATAAAAAGATCATTTTTTAATGTATTTCACAAACAAAAATGTTCTCATAGGACGGACTTTTTTTCCCTAAAGCCGATGCTCCATATATAAAATGGAGTTGTCAGAAATTGGTGTAGTTGCATCAAGAGCAACGACAATCTTGTTAGGGTGTGTACCAAGCTGCTGGATGTGATTGGGGCCTTTTCCCCACCTACAGTATATATATATATATATATATATATATATATATATATATAGGAGGTAAAAAATCAGCAAATTTTGCCAGAAATTAAAATTATGAATTTACTTACTTATTCCGAACTGTGAGTTTGTTTTTTTTTCTTTTGGAATTTGACCCTTAATTTATCCAGCTTCGATCAAAATCATTTCTTAAAAAAAAACATAACGTGGGCCTGCAGTCATTTAATAGGCAGAATTGAGTGAGAAACGATTATACGGGAACAATGTTCCACTTATTAATACAAAATAAGGTAATTGTTTACTGATTATTTTTCAGAAATTTGAGCAATTTAATATTGGTATAGTTATTTAAAAACATTTTTAATTCTTCTGTTGTTTGTTCTTAAAAATCAAGCACATTACCTCTTTGTTCAAATACTTGAGAGAAATTGTTGACATTACCTGTCACACTTTTATAAAAAAACTGCATCATTTCAAATTGGGTCTTTCAAATCATGGCACGATTCCAAGCGATTTTTTTTATCCTCTGTGAGTAAACGAGGCACGAATTTTGCGGAGTTGCATATCCGGTGGAAACTGATGACAGCTTTTGGCATGCGCTCTGAGAGATACCAGGCTTCTCATGAATGATCCTACAAAGATTTCCTTGATTGTCTGATGAGAATAATCCTCATTTTATCTTTTTAAACTTGGTTAGTCTGTAATTGATGTTACAGCAAGTTTGAAAACGGCATGAAAATCTCTCGCTTCTGTTATAGATAAAGCCTCTTAAATGCTCCTCAAAACGTTCAAAATATGTTACCTGGAGTTTCCAACACCGAGTCAAACAAAAGCTGATCTTTCTATAAATGTTCTATTCGTATCAATCAAACACGGAGAAGGTCACAAAATATCATTGGAAGTACCTGGAGGAAAAGTCAGTAAGTTAAGAAAAGGGCTTAATAATTAATTGATTGAAAATAATTGTTAAGTTTAACAACTGAAATTTCAACTATTTAGAGTTTCCTTAAATTTCGATTGATATTTACCGATACACTAACACAAACACACACACACACACTTACACAAACACACACTTACACAAACAGATGAACAGGGACAGATAGAGAGACAGACTGATACACTTACACACACAAACACACACACACACACCATATATATATATATATATATATATGTGTGTGTGTGTGTGTGTGTGTGTGTGTGTGATTGCATTTCACATGGAACTAATACCATTGGGAAAAGTATGAAATCAATTATTCTCCCTACAGCTATGAGTAAATAGTAGGGCAGACGGTATTCTTCAGCATTGTCTCGAGTGCTTTTGTGCAGTAACGCATAAAAAAGTTTAAACTGAAGGAAAAATGAACAGAATAGATGACGCATATGGAAGCGATTTCAACATGAATGAAATCCACGCGGTACCACCATTCCCGTGTGATTACGCAAAATCAAGAAACGGTTACTATGACATCAACGGCCGAAAGTAAACCCGTTTTTAAATGACAAACTGCACTAAAAAGAAGATGAACGAACGTCCAATATAATGTCTGCTTTTAGTTGATCTAGCGTATATATAGATATATATTTCTTTTAAATACCCTGTCCGGTGGCAAAAGCTGCTTGGAGACCCTAGGAGTGGTAGTACTGCCTTGAGCTACTGAAACTGTGTAATCACCCTGGTTGGCGGCTGATGAGGGCAGGGTATTGCACATGCTTTCACACGTTGTATGATAAAAATTTGAACACCAAGACTCTTTGGAAAGCAAGATGACTCTTTGGAAAGACAAAGTGACCCTTCAAAAAGTTGAAGTGACATCCTGGAAAGACAGGAATTTAATAAATATGGATTGTATAATGAAAGAAAAATGCTCTCAGGTTGTCTGTGGCGGGGAGGGAGAATATATCACCCAACATACTTGCTCATACTGTAATGATCTGGATATGTACCCAGCTACAACGTGTGATAGCTGCAGAAAATCCAACAACTTGCGAGGGTCACGAATTCACAAGGCACGCTTTTGCAAATAACGTAATTCTCCTACCGCAGAATGTAAATCGAATGATGGACTTATGAATTAGAATTAGCTCCACAGTATTCACGAGCCCAATGCTGAGCGTCAGCGTCCTGGAGACATTCCTTGCAAGCCAAGAATTTAGAGGCCCAAGGGTAATCAGATAACTACTTGGACAAACTTTGACAAGGAGCTTTCTTTTTACTCCCTACCGATATTAAGGGCCCCATTGATCAACAAATAACATCTTACAGCAGAATTATATATGACGTTTGTCTCGAGTGCTTTTGTGCAGTAACGCATAAAAAAAAGATAAACTGAAGTAAAACGAACCGAATAGATGACGGATATAGAAGGGATTTCAACATGAATGAAATGCCCGCGGTACCACCATTCCCGTGTGATTACGCAAAATCAAGAAACGGTTACTATGACATCAACGGCCGAAAGTAAACCCATTTTTAAATCACAAACTGCACTAAAATGAAGATGAACGAACATCCAGTGAAATGTCTGCATTTAGTTGATCTGGCGTATATATAGATATATATATTTCTTTTAAATTCTCTCTCGGGTGGCAAAAGCTGCTTGATAGCGCCAGTAGTGGCAGTACCGCCTTGAGCTACCGAAACTGCGTTATCACCCTGGTTAGCGGCTGATGAGGGCAGGGTATCGCACGCGCTTTCACACATTGTGCGATGAAAAAAAATACATATAATTACTCGCTCTGTCTCTGGGATTAGAATTTATCCAATACAAGAGCCCGCTAAAAATGAGTTTCGTAAATATTCCAAAAATCTCTATTAGATGATACGGCTCCATTTTTGGAGATTTAGAGAGTGCAGTTTAGCCATTCAGCATTATTAATCCCATACCTACTCTTGGAAATCCAGTCTGTTGGGGCTGTTGAATACACCGACTGCATCTCTGCAGAGAGGTAAAAGCCCACAATGAGTTCCAGCATATGACATTAAACATTCTAATGGTGAGGCTCCAGCTTTTGAGATTTAGGGAATATAAAGTATTCCTTCATAAGCTATTGACCCCGGTCCACTCTGACCCAAAGTGATAGCACCTGAAAAGTTCCTATTAATGGGTGAAATAGAACTGTTTAACATCTAAACTGAGCACAAACAAATGACTTATGCCAGATTGAATTGCTTGAAATCGAACAGTTTGATTATTTAACTGTGTGCAAACAAAAGATTGATGTTTGATTGAATTATTAGTTTTACATAGCAATACTTGGAGCCATTTAACTTTGCTAACTTATGCTAAATTTGAATTCTTATTTATTGAACACTTTGATCATTTCACTGTGTGTATCTAAAAAATTTGTATGCAAATCATATATATTTAATATATATGTAAAAATCAGGATTTGGCATTGAATAACCCATAATTGGTTTTATGCCATGAAACTAAATCAAACCAAACCAAACCACTCTCATCCCCGGTTGTTATATCAGTACGGATTTCCCTGAATCTCTCTCTCTCTCTCTCTCTCTCTCTCTCTCTCTTTCTTGCCATCCATTCCTTTCATCTATCGATCATGGCAGAACTTCTTGTTTGCTTCCGGTGTCCGTAAAAAGCTGATAGAAATATGTATTTTTTGGTCAAGTCTATATGCCGAAATCTGTAACTGAAAGTTTCTCATGAGTTCTTTCTTGTGTACCCCCATCAGAGCCCAGTATATCTTGTGAGTCTTAATTGAATATTTGGTGAGATAGGAGGCAAGTGTCAACATGGTTGCTGCTTTTTTGAGTCTTTCTTCCAGAATTAGTTCAAGACAACCCGTAGGATTCTTGAGCAGTTCTCAGTTAGTTTTTTTTATGTGGTTTGTTAGTGTCGATATTGTAGTTTTATATTGTAGTAATGACACAGCCTGGAAAAATCCCGGTTTATTTTATCTGATTGATAAGATTTTCATATTATCGATACCCTATGTCTAGTATTCGTAAGTTGATGATATTTCAGTAGATGAGATTTTGCACCCAATGTATGTGAACTATTGAACTAATTTTAGATATTTACTGCTTAGAGCGGAATGGTTCTTTTTTGTTAAAAATACTTGTCCTTTTTTTAAAATTTGCATTCACATTGAAACCAATACATCCTGCTGCTTGATCAAGATCATGCAATGGGGATTCTACTTTGGTTGGTTTATTTGTGAGAAGTACTCAATCATCTGCGTAGTCTAAATCTGTCAGAACGAGCCAAATAGATTTATTCAAAAAGCATGTGCCGAAAAGTCTTAAGAAAGTACAGTGAACATGATTTCCTAGCATCCTGGCATGAAATGACTCCAGATGAGTCGGTATGTCATTGAACTCAATCAATTAATCATTTATGGAAATATGTTCTATATTCACATCCACATATTCACATTTTAGGAGGCAACAGAATAACTTTTCAATAAAGATAAGGCACAGCATTTATTTCGAAATTAACATGGGTAGCATGGATGGATGAAAGTAATTTTTCGACACTTCAGTAAAGAAATCGAGTATTCACTGGCTTTTTTCATGTTCTTTATTCACAGATACACACAATATATTTTATTGTTATTGTTCTCCCTCAACTATTTGAATAACAAATGAGTTTTTTGTACTTGAAACCATGACCCGATCCTCATCTGTTTTTCATTATTCTCATCTTACTGTGGTATTTAACTACTTCATGGTTATATTACTCGGGTTGATAGCGTTTTTTTATTAGATTCTATCATTCAGAAAGTTTAACGTAGTGACTGTGAATCTTTTCATTATTCTTAATGGGTTTCGTTATTGGCGACTTTTTCATTATTGGAAGTAGTAACTAACTTGTAATACTGTTAGTAATGGTAATTTTGGTTTTAGTGCTGCTCTTGTTGTTTTGTCTACTGATGGAATTATTGTCTTTGATTGATCTTTTATTGTAATTACTTTAGTCATTTTCCGGGTGTAAAATGGCACCCGCGAACAACCAATCATTGAGTTTGAAAGAAATCAAAACTTTCCCATCTTCAGCTCTTTTGATTCTTTGCCCTGTCTTTTAACATAATTTCTTTCGTTTTTTTTTTGTCTTGTTTTTTTTTTTGTTCATTTATCATTTTTGAGAATGTTGATTTTTTTAAATACTCATCTTTTCATTATCTGTTGAATATTCATTATTTCTCTTTTTTAACTTCATTTCATTTGCATTCATTCGTTTTCAATTTGTCTAAGATTTCATTATCTTCATATTCTAACTACACCTACTCTCTCTCTCTCTCTCTCTCACACACACACACTCTCTCTCTCTCTCTCTCTCTCTCTCTCTCTCTCTCTCTCTCTCTCTCTCTCGATCAATAACTCAGCGTGTATACTCGTGTATAAGTCCACTACTGTTTTACGTTAACAGCATAAATTTATCAAAATAACATTTGAATATGTATCACTCACTCACTGACGCTGACTCTATTCCTATCCCTATATATATCTCACACACTCTTTCAGCATTTCTTCCCCTGCATCTCTCTCCCCCTCTCTCTTTCTCTCTCTCTCTCTATATATATATTTAAATATATATATTTCTCCTTGCTTTCGCATCTATTCAACGAGATGAACAATCTTTTGGTCTCGTAATGAACCGAAAACGACGGCTCAGGGACTGATCAGCGAAGTAAGAAATAAGGTCGTGAAATAAAACGGTTTTCTTTTAAGTAGAAGAATAAATGTTTTATAAATTATTTGGTTAATACGATAAAAATATCTCTGGGTCAATACAGTAAAATGATTTCCTGCTCGTGGCAGGATTGAAAGACCTTATTAAAGGGGAATCGTAATTTAAAGAAACATTTTTTCCAGAAAAAATTGCCCGTAAAATCAATGTGGATTTCCTGAGTAATAAATGGTTGATGCTTTAAAAAAAGAGCCAAACAAACTGTGCTAATGATGAAATGTTGCATTATATCCAGATTGCAGCGTAGAAAGAAGCTAAAAATTCACTATAAGCCAATTCTTTCTTATAATTAACATATTAAATAAGAATCGCATTAAATAAAATCGAAACTGTAGAAGTATAGTTCAGGATGTAAGAAATTAAACGATAGGTAAAAAAAACAAAAAAATTTGAAATAGAATTTGATGAAATATTTCATCCAAATTAGCTGTCATGGATACGAAAAAATATATATGTATGAAAAATGCGCCAAAAAAAAAAAAAATACAAATACCTTGTGTTCATTTTGTTGTCAAGTTCCCCGCAAAAATTGTCCTTTTTTTCCCATTTTTTCCGGTTTTAAAGAATATTTTGGAAAACATGTAATAAAAACTATGTGAACTCTAATTCCTCTTTGTTTTTATACTACACTGATTATCAGCATTTGAGGATTTTCGCTTAAACAAAAATTTCTTAAACGATTGTTTCTCTTCATCTGCTTATACATCGTGAAGTCTAAGTAAGGATAACAGAGACAAAGAAACAACGGAGCTTGCAGAGTGATATTTTCTCACCAATCAGTGTTGGCAAGTTGTTCAGATGGCATCTAGTGTACACACAGGTTTGAAGAATGTAGGCTTTTACTGGTCAGTCAACTCTGGTGTGTTCCTGCGTTGGGGTGCATTGCAGAACGTAGCTTATGTGTTCGTCTTTACTTTTTCGAGCAGTATCCATCAGTTTTTGTCCATCTTTATTGAATGCTTTATTTGATGGGAGGTAATTGGCCATGCAGTTGCTATATTGTCGGATATTCTTCCCAGGCATTCTTCAAAACAGCATGTAGCATTTTCGTGCAGTTCTCATCTTGCTTTTTCTTCCTGCGTTTTATTTTTGAGTCTAAATAGTGCAATCACACAGTAGTTTTACTGATTTGATATCAGACGATCACAAAAGACATTTGATGAATTATAGAAGAAAAATGTAATTGAAAAGATCATATGACCAGTAGTTCTTCGGCATTTTATTAAACAAGAAGAAAGTTAAAAAAAGAAAAAAAAGAAAACACTGAATAATTATGGATTTTTTAATTGTCACATTTTTTAACTAAGGAAAATGCCTGATTAATTATCGCCTCACACAGACAGATGTTTTTTCATCGGAATCTAATCATTTTCAAATCAAGCAATACAGAATTGATGGGCAACTGTGTTGTCAATATGTGAGTCCGCGGGAATTTTCAATGTGCCCCACGTATTCTATTTTGAATGAGGTTAAAAAAAGACTTCTTTTTTTATTAATTAATTTATGTATTAATTTGTTGCACAAAATACACTCTTAACTCGAATAGTTTGAAAAAGAATGACAATATAGCATTGTCGAATTGGAGGCAGGTGTAATGTCTCTTTCCATATGTTATCGGCCTTTCTCAGTTTTTTTCTACATTCTCGTGGCTGACATGGTAATGCAGCTGGTAAATATAAAAAATCTAATTAAGTGTTTTTTCTTTATCCTAATTTCTAAGGTGCGCTTTTTCTTTCTGAAATAAGAGAAGCGACCCCTTGAGATGTGATAAGACAAGCGACTATAATTAGAAAGAGTAATTACAATACTACTAAAATAACTATTAATGATTGTAGCTAAAAAGATTTAGGAAGTTGAAGGGTAATACTGATCATAATTATTAAAGTATAACTGAGAGAGGTTCATCCAAAATATATCATATTCCCAATACAACTTTGTAAATTAATGAAACAAATATTGAACTGACCAATCGGATACAGGATTATCCAGTGTTTTATTAGGACTTCTGTGATATTATCTACGTGCTTGCAGCTAAAATAATGAAGTAACTGATCCGTCGGATTAGGCTCGCCAAAAGAGAAAAAGACGTGAGATCGTGTCTTATTATCCATTTTAGCCCTAACAGTAGTTTAGAAGAAAAAGAAAAAGCCTAAAACACCTAATGCTACCACAGGCCCCCCACCCAAGAGAAAGGGAAAAAGAAAAAAGAAAAAAAAAAAAACGAAATGAATCCCCCCCCCCAGTAGATCGCCTCCAAAGCTACCTAAAATTTCAGTAGTAAATAAAAGTCAAAACGAAGAAGAAACATTTGAACTCAGGAGCCAACTGGAAGAAATATATCAATATTGGTCAGTATGTCTTTAAGTCCTATCAATTTAAAATCCTGAATTTTACAAAATGTTATGCTGTATTTTGTTTGTGAAATAATGCTTAAACTACGCGTTTTAAATGTAAAGACACGCTTACTCGACTATAAAGCCAAATTGATGTTAGTCTTTCCGTATGTCAGCGAACAAGGCAGAATGTTTTTGAATGTCTTCTATCGAATAATTTAAACATTCGTAAAGAAAACCCTAACAGTAGTTTAGAAGAAAAAGAAAAAGCCTAAAACACCTAATGCTACCACAGCCCCCACCCCACCCAAGAAAAAAAAAATTAAAAACCTAGGAAAAGTCCCAATTCAGCAAAAAAAAAAAAGTACAAGTCAGTACCAGCGAAAGTCATACGAAAGTACCTTCATGTTGGACTTTAACTAAGTTAAAACTTAAACCAAAATTTCCCCCCCCCCTTTTTTTTTGCGCACACATGGGAAGCAGCATGATGTACGTAAAGGTATTTGAATAAACCCATGTACGACCAAACTCAATACCTAAACGGGTCCTGGACGTGAGTTTGACGACTTTACGCTCAGGATCGCTAGTTCGATCGGGGAACTACTGCTGCTCCTCTATAAGAGTGGCTTCTATAGAAGAGAATAAAACAGCCATCGAAAGATAACCATGACCCACACTCAAACCACTTACACAAACCGCTTTGCTCTTCGCGCGGGTAAAAAAGGGGCGCGTCCTGCTGAGGTTGGAGCCCTGGCCTCAGTGTTCGAAAAATCAGCTACAGAGCTCAAACAATCAAAACTACTGAAATGCAAGCAAACACTACAAATAGCCACGTTTAACGTAAGAACGTTAAATAGAATAGGACAACTCCCAGAGCTAATTGCATCGGCCGAAGAACATAAGATAGACATAATATGCATTCAAGAACACAGATACACGCACACAGAAGATATCAAATATCACGAAACTGGCAATGGCTGGTCGCTCGCCACTGTATCCGCATGGTAAAACTCTGTCAACGCCGCAGTAGGAGGGGTAGGATTACTTATAGGACCTAGAGCATTAAAAACGCTTAATAGCGTTGAGAAAATACAACCTAGAATGATGGCAGCTACATTTAACGGAAACCCCAGAGCAACAATCATCTCATGCTACAGCCCCACCAATGTTAGTGAAGAAAATGAACTAGTCACCTTCTACGATGAGTTATCCTCATTAGTGCGTAGCATCCCGAAACACAACGTGTTAGTCAATGGCGGAGACATGAATGCCCAAATCGGGAAAAACGGAAACAACAAATACAGCCTCCACAACACGTCAAATAGGAATGGGCAACATCTAACAGATTTCATGATAGAAAATAGATTAGCATGCCTCAATACAAACTACCAAAAAAGAGAGGAAAAACTATGGACATACACGTACGCAAACAATACCAAAGCTCAGGAAGACTCCGTCCTTATGAACAAGAAATGGAAAAATAGTGCATTGAATTGCGAGGCGTACTCCTCTTTTGAGGGTGTGTCCACCGATCACCGAATAGTCACGGCGAAAATACGGTTAGGCCTACGAAAAAACACCAAACGAACAGCGACCACCAGACACTATGACTGGGCCCTATTGAACAACAGAGATATAAGAGATAAATACGTATTAGAATTAAGAAACAGATTCGAAACACTACAAGAAAAGACGGAAAAAAGTACACCAAACGACGAATATGAAAATTTCGTCAATGCACACCTCGAGGCAGCAGCGAAATACATTCCAACAAAAATTAAAACTAAATATAGAGTCCCATGGGAAACTTTAGCGGTGAGAGAAAAACGTGCACTAGTGAAAACAGCCTCCAAAAACTATCGAAAAAACCCAACAAACACAAATGTCAGAAACTAAAAACGGCACAATATCAATTAGCAGGCATATATATAAAGGAACAGACAGAATACATTCAAAATCAGATAGATAAGATTAGAGACTCGGTGGAAGATAGACAATCTAGAATAGCCTGGTAAACAATAAACGAAGTGAGCAGAAGAAAGAACACAGCCAAAGCAAAACTGAAAGCAGCAAACCAACAAGAAAGAATAAAACTGTGGAAACAACACTTCGAAAACTTACTTGGAAACCCACCAAAAATAACGCATGAACCAATCACCAGAATATTTAGCAAGCAATTAGACATTAAACTAGGACCGTTCACACAAGAAGAACTCGACTCGGTTCTCAGAAAAATTAGAAATAGGAAAGCTGCAGGGCTGGACGAAATTCCCCCGGAAGTATGGAAGACCAGACAATTCGACGACATACTGCTCCGACACTGCAACGCAGTACACAATCAAAATCCGAAAGATAGATGGATGAAGTGATGCATACTCTCCTTCCCTAAAAAGGGGGACCTCGGATTAGCCAAAAACTACCGAGGCATAGCACTAACATCCATAGCTGCCAAAATCTACAATGCCCTACTACGAAACCGAATAGAACCCAAAATCGACAACATACTTTAAAAAAACCAAAATGGCTTCCGAAGAAATAGATCCACGACCTCACAAATATTAAGCATCCGCAGAATCCTTGAAGGTGTACGGGCAAAGAACCTACAAGCGACATTAATATTTGTCGACTTTACCAAGGCTTTCGACTCCATTCACAGAGGAAAGATGGAACAAATCCTACTAGCGTACGGCATACCTAAAGAAACCGTAGCGGCAATAACGATTCTCTATAGAAACACTAAAGTAAAAGTACGATCACCGGATGGAGACACAGAATACTTTGACATTGTAGCAGGAGTATTACAAGGGGACACGCTGGCCCCGTACCTCTTTATCATTTGTCTAGACTACGTACTTAGAACATCGATTGACAAAATCAAAGAGAATGGCTTCGAAATGACGAAGAAAAGAAGCAGAAGATACCCCGCAAAAACAATTACCGACGCCGACTACGCCGATGACATAGCGATACTGGCAAATACACCTGACCAAGCCGAAACACTTCTGCATAGCCTGGAACGAGCAGCAGCAAGCATAGGCCTCTATGTTAATGCACACAAAACGGAATATATGTGCTATAACCAAACGGGGGACATCTCCACTCTAGAAGGAACCCTACTTAAACTAGTAGACAAAATCACGTACCTAGGAAGCAGCGTCGAATCAACCGAAAAGGACATCGAAACGAGGCTAACGAATGCATGGACAGCTATCAATAGGCTATCGATTATATGGAAATCAGACCTAACCGATAAAATGAAACGCAGTTTCTTCCAGGCAGCGGTCACATCGATACTGCTAAATGGATGCACTACATGGACGCTAACAAAACGGCTGGAAAAGAAACTAGATGGCAATTACACAAGAATGCTGCGTGCAATCCTGAACAAGTCCTGGCAGCAACACCCCACAAGACACCAACTGTACGGTCACCTGCCCCCTATCACGAAAACTATTCAAGTTAGACGAACCAGACATGCAGGACACTGCTGGAGAAGCAGAGACGAACTCATAAGAGATGTACTCTTATGGATCCCCACACATGGCCGCGCAAAAGCAGGGCGACCAGCTCGAACGTACATTCAGCAGCTATGTGAGGATACAGGCTGTTGTCCTGAAGACCTACCTAGGGCGATGAACGATATTGAGGAGTGGCGAGAGAGGGTCAGGGATATCCGTGCTACCAGCACGATATGATGATGATGATGATAAGCAACTGAGTCGAAAGTGACAAAATCGACTGGGTTACATAGAATTAAAAATTATTAAAAGTCGGACATGGTATATGAGTATACTTATATTCTTAAAACATTATATATATATATATATATATATATATAATGTAATCATAAGAATTTTGATAAGAATTGCGCCCGTTATGACGATAAAGATAATGAAGATGATGTTTATAATGATGCTGATACTTATGGTGACGAGTATTTTGATGATGATGGAAAGGTTATGGTAATTACAGTGGTTATGATGGTGATGATGCTGATTATGCTGCTGATGATGACGATGATAATCTCGACTATTATTTTTATTATGGTGATTATGTGAACATGGTGATCATGATGATGGTGATTATGATCATTATAGTGATGATAATGCTGATCTTGATGATTGTGATGATGATTATGGTGATGAAGTGGTGGATGATGAAGATGATGATGATGATGATGATGGTTATGGTGATGATGATGATGATGTTTTTTTTAGTGTAATGAAGATTATGATGAATATATTGATAATGATTTGGATGATTATTTTTATTGCCATCTAAGCTGACAACAATGATGGCATTAGTTCCAATATTGACTTTCGTCTACTTAATATTGGTGTTGTTAATTATGACGACGTTGGTAGAATTGGGAGTACTTTTGGTTGAGATGGTGATGGTGATGGTGGTGTCACCAGAAGGGATACAAACCGTAACCCGATTGGCAGGTGTTTCAGAAGACATCGATAGTGCCTCTGCAGAAGGGTAAGACCTCCCAACAACGAGTATCCTGATATAACATTAAAAAATCTGATAGCGGGGTTCCAGTAATGCCGGAGCTTTGGGGGAATGCAGAGTACCCCTACATTCCCATTACGACCGAGTTGACTCTGGCTCAGAGTGAGAGCACTTGATAAGCTCCTACCAATAGATCAAATAGAACTATCTGGTATTTAAGCAGTGTGTAAACAAATGACTTTTGTTAAACTGAATTGTTTGAGATGGAACTTCTAAACCATTTAACTGTGTGTAAAGAAATATGTGACTTATTAGTTATACGTAGCAATACTTGAAACCATTAAACTGTGTGGAAGCCAATGATTAATGATGTATAAAATTAGTGTTAGAGAACAATACTTGAAACTCTTTTACTGTGAACCTAAATTGAATTATTAGTATTACATAGCAATACTTCGAATGATTGCTTGAGTACAAAGAAATGAATAGTGTTTTACTATACTTATTATCAAATAGCAATACTTGTAACCCCTTCAATGTCTGTAAATTGATGATTAACATTGAATAGAACCGTTATTGTTAGATTGCGGTAATTAAAACCATTTAACTGTGTAGAAAAAAATAACAATACTCGTGGGCAAACAGATTAGTTGTAATTCATTTAATATTGAAATAACCAACAAAATATTCACTTCCATTCTCCTTTGCGTATTTCAGTTTAAATGTATGTACAAGAAATGACTTATGTAATAGTTTAAATCATTTATCCCTTTAGAAATAAATGATAAATTGTAAATAGTATTATTCATATTAGATAGAAATATTAGAAACCATTTGAGTTTAGTCTGCTTTTGGAGGGTTTCCAAGTAAATGTGAATAAAAACTGTATACTGCTCGACTCATTAGAGCCACATTGCACTTAGTGGGTCAATAACTAGCAGGGTTCGAGTCTCGGCTCGTTCCCGAAATTCCCCTTCCCTTCATCCCCACTTTAATCGGCCTTCGAGCTTTTGACCTTGTGCAAGTCCTGTCTGGTGAGAGGCAGCGACAAATGACGTATACTGGGTGACTCAATATACATGGGACCCAAGTGACTGTATATAACTCTATTAATATTAAAGCTGTGTTATTTTTTCTTTCAGATTCTTAAATGGTATAACAACTATTAATCCTCGATTACAATGCCTTGGACAATAGAGGAAAAATATTTTGAGTCACGAATTATTAGGAGACAAAATAATTCAAAACTATATCTAAACAGAAGCAACCCATTGATATCATAATGATTTATTACTGAGACAAGGAACTCGAAAAAATGTTGAACATCCTGGAAGCTGATGTAATAACAGTTATAAAAAAACATTGATTTGATGTCTCTAGCTTAAAGGATGCATTTTTTACAGGATGTGTTCCAAATGACAGCCATTGTGCTTGACTCGGGGATAAATCATTATCATATTAATGGGGTGCATCTATTTTGAGATACCCTGCATCTAAAATATGTATTAAAAGGATTTCACATTAAATAACCAACAATGGTTGATGTGCCATAAAAAAACAAACAACCAAACCAAATTCTTTCTATTTAATATATATATGTATAAGGGAATTTTGCATTAAATATCCAACAATGGTTGGTTTGTCATTAAACCCAACCAAACAAAACCAGTAATACTGATACTGGGTCCTTATGGCTTGGAAAATAGTTTTACATGCAAATAATGATTATAAAGATGACAATTATGATCATAAAGTGGGGGCTGAATTATAAGGGGAGAAGCAAAATACAAAAGTTGTTTGGCCATAATAAATATAATGACAAGTACCATTACGCCCGTCCTGTCTTTTACTAATAACAATATTCATTGTTTTCGAGTTCGTGCTAAGAAAGTGTACTGGCACAGATGCCGATAAAAGATCTCAACATTTAAATGATGCCTACATCAAAGTGTTGATTGAGCTGCTGATGATTTTTGAAGGCGATATTGGTTTTATGATTTTCAGTGTGTTGGCACATATGCCAATAACTGTTTTGGCTTATTAACACGTGGCTGTGGTGATTTAGGTAGAATTGATTTTCTTATAGTGACAAATTATGCTGGTGGCGGCCGAATCATTAAAAAAGAAAATTAGGTTGTGGTCGTCGTTAAAGTCATGAAGTTTCCGGTTGTATAAGGGCGTCGGATTAGGAGAAGATTTGCTTGTAATGTATTAAACATCAAACCATGTGAAAATGAAATATTGAATAGCAAGGCCCCAGGGGCATACTTCTAAAGGTGTGTTGTGAATTCCAAATAGATTCCAGTCTAATTTGTTTATTCAAGATAATGATTCATTAGAATTGTCATTTTTATGTTCTTTTTATCTAAACTGAATTATCTGAAGGCGTAGGTTTCAATTTCATTATGAAAAATGAAGAATATTCTTTAAACATTTCATGATATTCAAGGCGTGCCAATCGCATGAACCCCCTTGAGTTTCTCTTGCCATGCGTCCCTATCGGTGAGCGTTCATGGAATAACCACAGAGTTGATAAATGAATGTTTTGCGAGCTCAATCACGCGGGTGTGTTCATGAACAGAGGCTCAAAGGAAAGCGTCACTAAAGAGTGCGTCCTTACTTTCCCAGCAGTGACCAACACTGATTGCTCGTCTAACTTGAATCGTTTGTGAGATGGGTTGTACGTGGTTGTACAATAGCAGCTGTGAATAATGCTGCTTCTTGAATTCGTTCAAAAGCTCACTAGCATTCTTATGTCACACATACACATACAAACACGCGCGTGCGCGCGCACACACACGCACACACACATATCAAATTTAAAAAATTAATAGTCTGTTGCTTGAAGTGTAATATGGTGTGCACATCTACGGATTGAAATGTATTATCAGAGAGAGAGAGAGAGAGAGAGAGAGAGTGAGAGGTTGGGGATAGGTTGGGATATACATATGATCATCATCAGGTCATGCTGCTAGCACGGATTTCCGACATCCTCTCTCACCACCCGTCTCTATCGTCTATCGCTCCCGTTAGGTTCATACATCCTGTATCGGCACAGTGCTGTACACAGGTTCTAGCTTCTGGTTAAACCATTGCTCGTCCATGTAAAAGAGCCCACAGGATTACGTCGCTTACGAGATCATCCTTACTTCTCCAGCAATATCCTGCATGCCTGCTTCGTCTAATTTAGATGGTCTTTGTGATGTGTTGCAGGTGGCCGTACAGCTGGTGCTTTGTGGAGTGTTGCCTCCATGACTTTTTTAATACAGCTAGCGGCATTTTGGGGTAATTGCCGTTAAGCCTTTTCCCTCTAGGCTGAGTTAGCGTCTATGTAGTGCATCCATATAACAGTATTGATACGACCTCTGCTTGGAAAAAAACTGCGTTTAATTTTATCGAACAGGTCTGACATCCGTAATACCAATAGCTTACAGATAGCTGTCCATGCCTTTGCTGGTCGCGTGTTGATGTCATTTTCGGTAGATGAGACGCTACTTTCAAGAGAGGTGAACTTGTCCACTAGTTTCAGTGGACCACCATTTAGTGGTGTCCTCGTGGTGTAAAGGTTAAAGCGATGAGCTGCGGAATCGTAGTACGCGAGTTCGTACTCCAGTCACGCTATTACGTTCACTTTCGGGCAAATACCCTTGGGAAAGGTATGAACCCCCTTATTCTCCCTCCAGCTATGGGTAAATAGTAGGACGGACTAGGTTCTTCAGCCTTGGTGAGGCAACTAGTCTAGGAGAAGGAAAACTCTGAATTCAAAACCTGTTAAACTCCGCTTAAAAATTGACCTTGTGTCATATCCTGCCCGAGCGGAGGGGTTGGTAAATAGTACCATTTAGTGTGGAGATGTTGCCTCTCTGATTGAAGAACATGTATTATGCTGAGTCTGCGTTAACATAGAGGCCTATTCCAGCAGCTGCTTGCTCCAGACTATGTACCAGAGATTCGGATTGGGCCAGTGTATTTGCCAGAAGCGCCATGTTATCGGCCATGTTATCGTCTTAAATAATTTATGCGGGGTAACTTCTGCTTCGTTGCTTTGCCAGCAAAAGCCGTTTTCTTTCATTAAATCTATAGAAGTTCGAAGCAAGACGAATAATAAATAGGTAACGGGCTAATGAGCTTTCTTGCTGCACGCTTGTTACAATGTCGAAGTAGTCTTTGAATCCATCTGGTGAGCGGATTTTACTTTCGTGTTTTATATAGCATCATTATGCCAGCAACAGTTTCTTTGGGGCTATATACATTGGTGTATAGTTCTTTAAAGATTCTTCATCCTGAATCGTTGTTTGGGTTTCATGGCCTATCAACCTTTCTAGGTTATTTAATGCTAAATCCATTTAAAAAAAAACCATTTCTATTCCAAACAATTCACTTTAGCATGAGTACACAGTTTAATTGTCAATAGCATTCCTATATCAAGCTATACAGTTTAGTTCAATAGTTCTAATTCAAACAATTTAGTTTAGTATAAGTATAGTTTTTGACCACAGTTTAATGTCAAAACACTTCTATTTCAAGTAATTGAGTTTAACATAACTAAACATTTTAATTCTATTTGACGCATAAATCAGAACCTACCAGGTGCTACCACTCCGGGCCTGAGTCGACTTGGGAGCAATGGCAATGAAGTGGTACTCCAAATTCCCCAAAGTTCTAGCATTACTTAAACCTCACTATCAGATTGTTCAGTGTCATATCCAGGGCACTTGTGGGGGAAGGTGTTACCCCTCTGCAGATATGCAGTCGGTGCATTCTACAGCCTCAGCTGACAGGGCGTTATTCCTGAGTGTTGTGGACTAGAGGTGATCGTGAGTGGTTTCATATTTCAATACTTTTTATATTTCAAGGTTGATAGACATTTGACTGCTAGATAAATATTCGTGTGTCTATGGGAATCAGCATTTGAAAAGACTTTACACTAGATGAGATGTTTGCTTGTTTGATCAAACTATTCACAAATTTGAAAATTACTAAATTATTTTTTTTCCTTGAAGATGTTAAGTTGAAACTTCAATTTACAAAAATCAATGAATGAAGAGAAAGTGTTATAAACAATTATTTTTTTGGGAAAAAAATGTATTTTAATGTAAAGCCTATTGAATAAAGAATGTATGTTTTAAGGGATTAAAATATGTGCGTTCGCATGAGTGCTTGTATATGGGCGTGTGCATGTGGCTGGTTGAGTCATATTGATTTTTTATATTGTTTCTCGAGTTATTAACGTGCTCTGTCACATCTCTCTATGTTCTATTATAACACTGGATTAATACCTATAAATGAGTCTATTAAATTATGATATTGTTATATGATAAGATATTTACACTTATTAACACTTATCAAATTTTATCATTGGCTACATACATTTTTTATCCTGTTGGACCTTCCGGGTGCGATAGTCGATCGGGACGGGCGGCGAAAGAGAGTCAGGGAAATCTGTGCAAGCTGCATGACATGATGATGATGATGTAAATATCCCAAGCAGTCCTCTCCTTCTCTCTCTCTCTCTCTCTCTCTCTCTCTCTGATAATACATTTCAATCTGAAGAATGTGCGCACCATATCACACTTCCAGCAACGGACAACTAGTTTTTCGAATTAATATGAGTCTGTGTGCGCGCGTGTGTGCCTGTGTGTGTCTGTGTGCGTGTGTTAAATGATATGCATCGCAGATTTGGTAGTTACACTTTTTTCCTTCCCCGTCTCTTTCTCTCTTATCGCAGTTGAATTTGAGAAGCGTTCTCTTTGTAAAAGGAAAATGTCTTTTTTCCTCATATTATATCTTTGAATTTTAAAGTATATCTTTTATTTTCTTTTTCTTCCTTTTTTATTTTTCTCTCCTTTTCTGTTGAGTATTTTTACAATTTTTTTTTTGCTTTTATTATCATTCAATCTGTTGTATCTACTAGACGTTCTATACATTTCAACATTATATTTTTCTTCATCACGTAATAGCTTTTCGAAAAAAAAAAGCTACATGATTGATTAAACAGTTTAATGATCATTCGTTGTATATCCATTTTTCTCTTATTGTATTCTAGTAAAATTTTTCCTCTTATTTTTCCTCTTATTGTATTCTAGTAAAATAATCCCTCGTTGTTCTTGCAACAATTGTTTCACCACTTTAAAGTCCTGATGAAGGTTTACAAAAACCGAAACGTTTCAACGTTCACTTTCCGTTACCACTTTTGGATTACTTTGTTTTTTTTTTATTCTCTTGATTATTTATTTATTTATTTATTTAACGCACTGACTTTGAGATTATCCGTCGTTTTCTCCCTGCCCCATATCTTCTAATGTTCCCCTTTATTATTCTGAGTATTTCTACTCGTTCATCATTAAATTTAAAATACATAATAGTTATTTTACCTCAAAGTTTAACTAACTTTCTTAAAAGGAATCCTAACGGCTTAATGACCTCGAAGTAACAGGATTTGAACTCTAGTCGTTCTATGACGTTCACCTTTGGTGTAACAGCTTTCGGAAAGGTATAAACACACATCTATGTGTTAGATATCATCACTGCTGTTCTTTTACTACGATGGTTTTGACATAAAATAACTTTAAAAGGTTGATAAACCTTTGCAGGTGCCCGTGGTGTAATGGTTATCGTCGTAGGAAATGGACACAGCGACTCGAGTTCAAATCATGGATGAGACTGATTGCATTTCACATAGCACTAATACCTTTGGGGAAGGTATGAATCTAGTTATTCTCCCTCCAGCTATGGGTAAATAGTAGGGAATAATAGGTTCGTCAGCCTTGTTGAGGCAACTAGTCTAGTAGAAGGAAAACTCTGAATTCAAACCTTTTTGCAGGTGCCCGTGGTGTAATGGTTATCGTCGTAGGAAATGGACACAGCGACTCGAGTTCAAATCATGGATGAGACTGATTGCATTTCACATAGCACTAATACCTTTGGGGAAGGTATGAATCTAGTTATTCTCCCTCCAGCTATGGGTAAATAGTAGGGAATAATAGGTTCGTCAGCCTTGTTGAGGCAACTAGTCTAGTAGAAGGAAAACTCTGAATTCAAACCTTTTAAACTCCGCTTAAAAATTGACCTTGTGTCATATCCTGCCCGAGCAGAGAGGTTGATAAATAGGATTAAAAGGTTGATAAACAATTAAATTAAGAAAACAAACTCTCTTGTTGCGATTATTCACTTATTCCTTATTTCTTCCATAATTCTCGTGTCAATAACGTACCCTGTCACATTTTCTCTATATATTCTAATATAATACTGGATTAATACTTATAAATAGGTTTATTACATACCAAGATATTTATCTTAACACTTATCAAATTTTATCATTGCCTTCATTCAGTCTGTCTTTATTTCTGTATTTATTTCTTGCAATATTCCCGTAGAGAGGAAGTTTGCCTTTAGATTTGGAACTAAAGAGGAAGAACGTCGTTTAGAAATAAGAAATAATAATCTTTAAGTTTAATTTGGTAGACATTTCAAGACAATGATCTATATATATATATATATATATATATATATATGTATATTAATTTACTGCAAGATTAAATCATAAGTTAAAATTGGGTCTGGTGAGGGATTTATCAATACCTCCCGTCTGGCAGGATTTGATACAAGGTAATTTATTTAGAGGGCTTTAGGGAGGGAGTGGCAAGGATTCGTTTGCTGAGTCAAATTCTGGTCATGTGTTCATTTGGCCTGAAAACCAGGAGCAATGTGACCTACGCTAGTCATTGTGAAGTCTCCCAGCACAAATGCCAGGTAACCTTGCTGGTGATTAATTCACGAGACACGAAAGTCATCTGCAATATAACTCTCTGCTTGGAACTTAAAATTTGTATCGAAGAATATCATAAATTCAATTGTCTGCATCCATAGTTGAACGAAATTTACTGCTATTATATTTTTTTTAAATAAAATAGTGGGTATGTAATACTCACATTACTCACTATAGGAGAGGGTTCTTGCTGGGAAGCTTTGAGTCGCTGGAAATAAACATGGCGACTATATTTCTCATACAGATCGAGACTGTTTGCGTTCATATCACGCTTATACCCTTAAGATTGGTATAAATCAAGGTATTTTTCCATATATTGGGCAAATTGTAGGATAGCCTGAGCTCTTTCGCCTTGGAGAAGGAAAACTTTAATCGATTCTCTTAAACTACACTTACAATTTACCATGTGTCATGTGCCACTTGTGCAGAGGAATTAGGTATATATATATATATATATATATATATATATATATATATATATATGCGCTGAAACCTAAGTCCTCGAGTGATAGGTCGAATCTACTGTGACAATTAAATTTATCTCGGAAATAAATCAGGTGATTAAGAGAAGAAATATGTTCCATTTTCCATTCCCTTTCTCTTTTGCATTTGCATATTCCATATATGTATATATATATATATAATTTTTGAGAGAGGGAAATCGAGACTGAGAGAGAGAAAGAGAGAGAGAGATTACTCACCAGGTTTCACCGAAAACGTTTTTCCAGAAAACTCTGAATGTTATTGAGACAAATATAAGCATATGTTCAAGAACAAGGGAAATTAGCATCGAAAGGCGACAGAGAACTTAAATTGACAGTAAACTATTGAACAATCATTTCTTTTTTCCCTAATGCCGTTGACTATCTCAGATCTTTGATTTAACAAGGATATTTATTTATCATCAAACAAGTTTTGTACATGCCAAATTCCAGCATCGTATCTCGAAATGGCTATTTATATTTGTCCCACCTTTGTGTTAATTTCTAGTGTTCTTATATATATATATATATATATATATATATATGTGTGTGTGTGTGTGTGTGTGTGTGTGTGTGTGTGTGTGTGCATGTTTCAATCACTTTCTAACAGTGTTTTTGTGAAGATACTTTTCAGTAAAATAGTGGCAGTAGACATATGTCATTTATTCAGTTATCTTAGCCAATTCTACGTGCATATAGGGTACTTTTTCAACTTTTTCGTTTGTGACTATATATATATATATATATATATATATATATATATACTGTTTCTGGTGTATATTTCGACATTTGGCTGAGTCTGTAGAATAGAAGACCCCCACCGATCGTGTGTCCTTGTGGATCAAATAGAACTTTTCCATCGTCTGCTAAGGATTATAGCTTGTTACTTGACGTCATAGAGCTGTGTGCAAATTATTTATATAAGAATACTTACATCGAATTACCCATATTAAATAGCAATAATTGAAACTATTCAACTGTGAATAAACTAATGATTAATATTAAATCTAATCATTTTTTCTACAAAGGGATACTCGAAAATATTCAAACGTGTGCTTGCCCAGATGGCTTCGGCTGTAGAACACACCGACTGCTTTCCAGCTGAGGGGTAATAACACCCAAATAAATTTCCTTGAAATAACACTAAAAAAATATAAAGGTGAGGTTCCAGTAATACTGGAGGTTTGAGGAATCCGGAGTATCCCTTCATTTCCATCACTCCCAGGTCCACTGTGATTGCACCTGATAAGGTCCGATCTAAGGGTCAAATAAAACTAAATTGTGTCTTTATGCTAAACTAGATTGCTTCAAATAGGGTTGTTTTGACACTTATATTACCAACTTATGCTAAACTGAATTGTTTGAAATAAACTATTTTTGATATTAAAATTCTACTTACGCTAAACTGATTTGTTTGAAATAGAAGTATTTATATGTTTAAAAATGGATTTGGCATTAAATAACCTACAGTAGTTGATGTGCCATTAAACCAATTAAGCCATTATTTACTTATTTTGAATGTTTAGTCTAGCAAAATGCTTGTTATGATTCCCACCCCACCCCTATATTTGTTACGTTGCTGTAGCATAAAAATGTTCAGAAATAGGATCACTTTTTATCGGAGGATTTTTTTTCCCACTTTTTCATGTGTTCTAAATTTCTCCTTGGCCACAATATATATATATATATATATATATATATATATATATATACGCACTTTTATTAAGATCTCTTTTTTCCTCCTTTTCAACAATAATTTTTTTCTTAATTATGTCAGTCCGATGTCAATTTTGTATTTTTATGGCTATTATTTTTATTGCTTCTATTCCTACGAAAACCTTTGATGCCAGTGCTTCCATTAACTACATTCATTCTGCCTCGTGCTTTTATTCCGTGCTCAGCTACAGGCAAAATATCCTATCGCCTTTCCAATCAAGTAATAGCAATTCACTTTTGCTCCAATTATATTTTTTAACACAATGTTTGAAATTGTATTTTCATCCAAGTTTTCATCATTTTTATTCTTTGTTTCTGTTTTAATAACTTTTTTTCAGTCAGTTTTTTTTTTTCGCAAAACAACGATTCAAATCACAAAAGTCTGTTGGTTCAAGATATATTTATTTGTTAGCAGTATCCACGGCCCACGTCTTGCTCAAAGCCATGATTACAAACCCTCATTTTAAAAGAAGACCATGATTTACAATTTGTAGACAAACAGTTTATATAAAACTCTCCAAATCTCCTGAACTACATTTTCGGCATGTATTCGACTGAAGTCAGTTTAGTAATCATTGATGTTCATTTTGAATCGAAATGTTTTCATTGTTTAGACTGCTAACATTTACTTTATTTATTTATTTATCCAGCCACAGAGGCATATTCTTAACGCCTACAATCTATGTTAAATGCAAAATGTAAAGACGTACTGAGCCACATACATACGCAGGATAGCGAAGGCATAAACTTAACGGCACTCAGTGATTGTCTGTTCCTCTTATTAAACAATCATTATCATTAGGGAATATGATGACATTGGGGAGAAACTGACTGCCTTCTTTAACTTAGATGTATATGCTTATCGTAGTCGACCGACAACTCATAACCTAAACGAAAACAAAACAAACAAACCCCATTCCTAAAAAAAATGATGAGTCACTGATGTCGTCAGCCAATAGTAATTAGGAATTTTACGTTAAGGGACTACATCTACACAGAACGTTTTCTTTAACTATTAAATTCAGCCTGTTTTTCTAAAGACATCCTTCAACTAATGGACAAAGTAGGTAGTATTTAAAAACACATGGTCGAATTAGAATGAAGTTTCTCACTGTAATATAGTAATAATAAGCAAAGTCATTCAACATAGACCACATACCGTAGTGGCTCACGGTAGCCATATAAGCAGCGATAACAAACCGGGTCGAATCAGTCAGGCTGGGGTTAGCCGCGGGTGTGGGAGAAAGCCAGATTTATCCCTGGTCGTTCTACGACGGAAGCCTAATCAGCAGCAGCTGCCCATGAAGACTGCTCAAGGTCTCCACTGAAGCAGACGTCCAAATTCCAGTAGCAGACGACGCAGGAAGATTACCAGCCTCTCAGCTAAAAAGCCCTTTTCAGGTCTACTCAGAAAGTCTTACCAAACACCTCCTAAGACGGCACAATGCAGCAGAAACAACTTCTAGCCTCTCAATCTAACAGCCCTTTTCAGGGAATTTCAGAAAGTCTAATACTCTTTGAGATGGTACCAGCAGCTACCTTCTTGCACCGGTGACAACTTCACTGCAGCGGCAACTACCACTCCTGCAACGGCGACCACCTCACTGCAGCAGCAACTACCACTCCTTCACCGGCAGCCACTTCCCTGCAGAAATAGCTACCAGTTCTGCGCCAGCAGCTGCCAGTCCTGTACCAGCGACTGCCTTCCTGCACCAGCAGACACCAGCAGCTGCGTGTCATGCACCAGCGACCGCCTTCCTGCACCAGCGATCACCTTCCTGCACCAGCAGACACCAGCGCCCACTTTCCTGCACCAGCAGATACCAGCAGCAACCAGTTCTGCACCAGCGACCGCCTTCCTGCACCAGCAGACACCAGCGTCCATTTTCCTGCACCATCAGACTCCAGCTTCCACTTTCCTGCACCAGCAGATACCAGCAGCTGCCAGTTCCGCACCAGTGATAACAGTCCTGAACCAGTGACCACTTTCCTGCTCCAGCAGATACCAGCAACTACCAGTTCTGGACCAGCGAACGCCTTCCTGCACCGGCAGATACCAGTCCTAAACCAGCTACCACCTATCCAACGAATACCAGTCTTGTACCAGCAGTCCAGATCTGCTCCAGCGACTAGATCCTGTCCTAACCATCACCATTCGGCCGCGGCGATTGTTCGCCGGACGCTTTTCTCCATTTACGATTGGCCATAATAAAATTTGGCCTATCGAAGAAACCCTTGTTTTGTCATTCTTGCCTAGTTCGTTGTCAATCACTCATATTTCAAAAGTTTGCGGGTACCGGTATGTTTATCTGGCCTCCGCAACATGCTCTATCACCAATGATCGCTTGATATTTATAAGCATAGTGTGATTAATATATATGCGTGGGCATGGAATTCATTTGGCGTTAAAAATTGGATTTTTGTGTAGATGTTCAAGCGGTTTTTCTTTTTTTTTAAATTTCTGTTATTTTATTGTACACAGTTCTATCGAGCACAGTTTATTTTCAAAACTGATCCATTAGATCCATAACAGATACTACCCTTTCCGGTCATTGTAGACCTGGGGTTAACAGCAAAAAATTATTTCTACACAGGTCTAAAATCTCTTTAATAAGTACAATTTGTGTATACTAAGCTCTTTTGAACTGGTTTATACATGTCTTTGTATGTTGCTTCTTATAAAAGTTGTCTCCATTGATATAATAAACCCAGTCAGCCTGGGCTACAGAATACACCGACGGCATCTCAGTAGAGGCATATAACCCCTAATGAGAGTCCTGATATGACATTAAACCATCTGATGGCGAGACTTCAGCCTTGAAAGATGGAGTATTTCTTAATTGCTATTGCTCCCAGGTCCACTGTGACCCGGTATATTAGCATCTGATAGGGTCTTAACTATGCATCAAAAAGAACAAACAAGATGGCCAAACAAAGGATTGATGTTAAATTGTGACTTATATAGTTATAGGTGAAAGCACTTTACTCGGTGTAAAAAGAGCTCAGATTTGTTTTAGAATGATATCGATAAAATGTGTTTGCAAACCCTTTACATATATATATATATATAGAGAGAGAGAGAGGGAGGGGAATTGGTTTCTCTGTTTTATGACAAATCAAGCTCCATATGTTATTTAAAGCCGAAGCCATTCTTCTAGAAGAACAGTAGTGGTACTAATTAACCCATAGCTGAAAGGATGAGAGGGTCCCTGCCTTTCCCGAGAGTATTTGTCTGAGAGTGAATAGCGCGACTGGAGGTCGAACTCGCTTACTACGATCCCGCCGTCCAGTGTATTAACCATTAGACTACATACATACATACATACATACATACATACACAGTGTTTCCATGCACGTATATATATACAAATGATTCTGAAATATATTTTTTGAACATGCACGATGGTTAGCGATAACAGCCTAAAGAACCTTTTCTCTGTACGTAATATACAGCATGATGTAGACGTTCAAAAAACGCTCTCATATTCCATATTTGTGTCTATTCATATCTTCACATTTTAAAAATGATAAAATCAGTATATTTACACTATTGAAACTAACTTAATAATCGAGCTATGGTGTGCTTATCAAACTTTAAGTAAACTAATTTCAAATAACTTAAATCTAAGAAAATATATTAGATGCATGTTGTAGGATGTTTACAAAGCATGTTAATCTAAAAGGTGATCAGTAGTGAAATCAATAGTCAATCGAATTATTTTTTATTGTGTTTGTGTATGAAATTAAGCAGAAAGTTTTTTTTTTATTATTTACTGACTGTCCTCTTTCCTTACCATGAAGTCTCTGTTATTTATGGCGCGATTTCAACCAACCTTTCTGGACTCTTAAGAGCCATACTTGAAATAGTCTTGAACTGTAACTGCAGATCCAATTTCCGTGTGTTTTTAGTTGATCTCTCTCGCTCTCTCTCTCTCTCTCTCTCTCTCTCTCTCTCTCTCTCTCTGTTTTTTCTCTCTCTCTCTTTCTCTGTCTGTCTGTCTGTCTGTTTCTCTCTCTCTCTCTCTCTCTCTCTCTCTCATACACAGTCAGATATACACACACAGTCTATGTAATACCATATCCTTACTGTAAAAGAATGTTTCCCTCACATTGACTGCCCTTGGTAATTGTTAAGAGTAACAGATGTGTCAAAGAAGAATCTTAGGAAATTAAATATGCAGGTCACTTTTTAATATAGTCGTTAGGGATTTTTTTTTAAACTAACGAGAATTATTGGAGGGTTCGATAACATTAGCTACACTCCATAAAATTTTAATTCACTATCAACCATTCTCACGGAAAGGTTGACAAACTCAGGCAAGATAGCCAAGCCTGTCCTACTAGTTTACAGACGGTTAGATCGAGAAGAGATGAAAACATACCCACCAAATACATCAGCACCAAGTGAAAAACCAAAAGACATATTCAGAATTTGAACCCAACAGTATAAGTCCATGTTCTCCGATGAAAGCCAACAGCACTTTATCTTTGTTTTTCAATAAATGGTACCATGTTAACTATAAAATAAATTAATAAATAGTAATTAAATACTACGGGAGACCGGCGTTCAATCCCATGTAACGTCATACCAAATACTTTAAAAATGGTACTTGATACTTCCTTGTTTAACACTCAGTAATATAAGGTACGTATCAAGGGTAAAATAGAGAGATCCTGGGAAAAGAGTAGCGCCTTTCCAAACACTTCGATGTAGTAGCTATTGAAAAGGGAGCCTCCTGGCCGCCCTCGACTACGGTCGCCAACTTTACTATAAATATATATGTCATGACTTATAAAATTCGTTCTCTCTCATTATTTATCTACAAGAATGTATATCAAGGAATTAATTCTTCCTTGTAAGGAGAGCTTAGAATTCGTTGACTTTATCTCTTTATCCCTAAAGAAGTATCATAGGTATAACACTAACATGATTACTGATCGAACTTTTTGAGCTGCTTTTAAATTAGGAGTTTTTTTTTCTTTTTCGTAGACAGTTTGCGCTACCAAACTTTATGTATCTCGTCTGCCCTACTGTTTGCATATAGCGAACAGAGAAAAGATCTTTGAAGCTTTTCCTATTGATATTAAAGTGAATGGTTAGTTGGTTGGATGGTTGGTTGAAGTTTATTGCATATCAATCTCAGTAGATTATTTAATACCAAATTCTCTTTATAAATATATATCAAATATATGATTTGTAAGCACATCTTGTTTATTATGCTTTTAAATGAGCCTGATTTTTTTTACATTGTGAAATACTTTCTAACGTTTCTTTCTAACACGACCAATTCTATTTTCTATTAATTATTTTTGTTCACAGTAAAGTGATTACAAGTATTGCTATTTAACACTAATCATTCTATTCAAAACTGTTCATTTGTTAGCACACAGGTAAATGATTCCACGGATTGATTTGTATAATGAACAATTTAATTTAACAACAGTCATTTATTTACTCACAGTTAACTGATTGAACACTTTCATTCATATTTATATTTACCCAACCCCTCCACTCGAGCAGGATATGACGCAAGGTCAATTTTTAAGCGGAGTTTAACAGGTTTGAATTCAGAGTTTTCCTTCTCCTAGACTAGTTGCCTCACCGGGGCTGAAGAACCTAGTCTACCCTACCATTTACCCATAGCTGGAGGGAGAATAATTGGATTCATACCTTTCCCAAGGGTATTAGTGCTATGTGAAAATGCAATCAGTCTCGGCCAGGATTTGAACTCTTATCGCCGTGTTCATTTCATACGACGATAACCATTACACCATGGGCACCTCTACTATTGGACCCTTTTATTTCTAACAATTTAATTTAGCATCAGTCATTTGTTTGCACGCACTTTAAAAGACAGAGTTCTATTTGGCCCATTGATAAGACCTTATTAGTTGCTACCACTCCGAGTCAGAGTGGACCTGATAGCAATGACAATGTTGCCAAAATCTCCAATCGCATTCAGATTGTTTAATGTCATAATCAGTACATTCGTTGAGGGGATCATAACCGTCTGCAGACGTGCAGTCTGTATGCTAATGCTCCACCTCTCCTTGGGCTGATTCGATTGAAATAAAAAGGGACTTACTAATACATGAATTTGGCTTTCTGAAATCATAACCATTACGCCAGATGCGCCTCCTCTTACCTATCATTGAAATATAATAAAAACAAAGTAATCAAGAATTATTTTTGTAGCTACGTTTTCCTTTTAAATTTTTTTCTCATTCCATAATGTGACTTCTTTTTCAGTTTAGACACAAAAAAGCCGGCAAAATTAATCTTGAACAATGTAGATCAGTGCAAGAAAACTGTTTATTTAGAATTTAATTTTACTTTTTGTCAAAGTATATATATATATATATATATATATATGTATATGTGTGTGTGTGTGTGTGTGTGTGTGTGTATGTGCTTGTGTCTGTGTCTATCTATACACATGCAAGTGTCTTCTTATATATATATATATATATATATATAAGGAAGATACTTAGTGTGTATAAATACATGGACACACGCACTCATACAGATAGACATTGGGGAACAATATTTTATTTCGTGTAAATACATGCTAGTCATACAATAAAATCACAGAAAAAAGAATATGAGTCTGCACGTACCAAACATAAGAGAACAGACTATTGAGAGAAAGTGACTTTTCTTTCTCTCGCTTTGCATTTTGTCAATTTAAGAATTAAAATGTTGACATTTACAAAAAGTTAAGAGTCATTTTGATCTGCATATTTAGTGCAGTATTTTCTTTATAAAGGTTATTGCAGGGTATATGTCTACACGCACACTGACAGACATATGTAATTAAATTCACAATAGATAGATTGATAGATAGATCAAAAGAGAGAAAGAAGAAAACATATTCACCCCCGAGTAAGTACATTTTATAACTTTTCTTAAAACTGATCGATTACAAAATTGGGCTTTAATCGCATTCATGTCTACGAAGAAAAACTAAAAAGAAATCTTTAAAACAAAAAATAAATGTTCTCTTCCTTCTGCTTTTACTCTCTCTCTCTATCTATCTATCTATCTATCTCACATACACACATACACACTCACACACACACAATTCATTCTTTGGGTGATATGTTTAACTGCACATCAACAACTGATGGGTTATATAATTCTGAAATTTGATTGCTTCGTCAAAATTTGATTGCAATCATAAGTAGTTGCATCTTGAATTTCCCTTGCGGTCATTTTATAAAATCCCGCCTTTGTCTGTTTTCTTGCGTTTGGAAAAAATATATTTTGACTGTATACAATTTCATAGCAGGTGTCGAAGCACAAGTGAGAAACAGAGGGGTCAACTGTGGTAAATAGAACCGGTGAAGGACAGACACTTGACTTCCCTCTACAACTTCCCGTAGGGCTCTGAAACCGACTGATGACTTCCGATCGAATCGATTCTGACGGGCCCCACTCTCCTGAACAATCGTCTTCTTGAATTAAAGATTAACTTTTCTAATATAATCTGTTAATTATCTCATTCGGCTTATGTTATAAAGACATGTGTAATAAACTTACCGAAGTGAAATCATCGTCCTAGTTATTGCATCATACGATCATAAACTTGTATATCTTACCTAGATAACAAATACTTTAAAAACAATTTAAAACAATTGTTTATGTTCGATATCCTCTCTAGAACTATTTTGATATGAGATATTAAACCTGGTCACCCAACTGATCAACAAAATATTGTGGCAAACCTGCCATCTCGCAAACGTGTGAGAATTACACTTTATGAACCTTTGCAACGAAGTGCACTTATTCTCAAAGATAACTTTAACAAAATAAATAATAAAATAATTTATATAATCAATCATTCAATAAGATAATTAATATAACCACTTACCACCCAAATTTCATTCTAAGTATTCCTATCTAAGATAAATAATGTTCACATTGTTACTTTGTTTCAAGGATCAAGCAATTTGACCAATATATAGGAACTTAATACGACCAGGTATTGAGAACATGGATGGATAAGAAAAATACCAGTGTTTTACTGAAAGAGATGGGCATCGAAAGGAATACGTTGTTCTGTGGGGGATATCAATTCGGGGGAATCATCGGTATGGTATCTGACCGCTTAATTCATAATAGAAAATGGGTACTAAATGAAAAGTGATCTTCGAAAATCACGAGGTTATACGTTGATTTCAACTATTAAGACATTATATTCCACTAAAGCCGTATTTAAAAATAATGCACTAAATACACGAAAATCTAAATATGAATTCTAATATTTGACTTAGGATTATTTTTCTCTTAAAACAAATGATTTAATGAACGTTATTTCTATGAAAAAGTAGTACAAATAAGATTGCAATTGATTTTCCATACGAATTAAGAATTTTCTCTGGTTGACTATTATACAATTTAATCTGTATCACTGGTTGATAAGACAGTTTCGCAGAGAACTCATAATTATAATATTCATCCTTCCAGTGAACCATATAAGTAATTGTAGCAAAGTGACCCCCAATAAGATTAACAGTAGTGTAAAATATATTTCGTTGGGTTAAAATTTTGCTAGTAAAGTCAGGGTTTCCTTTTGCAAAACAATGTACCGAAAGTCAGGCTGGCATAGAATTGTATGAAACTCCAATAATTGCTCATGCCGAAAACCTTCCATATGCATTCGATTCTTTCAAATGGAATAGAAACGTAGATACTGGTCGATTTCCGTGTCATTTATATATCTAACAAAATGTAGTTTAAAGTAAACGTTAGTCTCTTAGGTCTTCTTTTTTTAAATCTACCACAATGGTCTGAGAAACCAGTCTGGATATTGATTCATTTACTTTGGAAGATTCATTAATTCTGTGATTATTTCTGGTAAGACTAAAGTGCAATTATGCTGGCAACATTTTGGAAGTTTAATGAACATGTATATATTGTGATAAAACAAATGAACAATGAGGGTGTCCTAGTAGTGTAATGGTTAAATCGTTGGACTGCGGAATTGTTGTAAGCGACTTCGAACTCTAGTCGAACTATAGCGTTCACTTTCGGACAAATACCCAGGGGAAAGGTATAAACCCCCTTATACTCTCAGCTATGGGTTCAATAGCATCGCTGTTGTTTTTCTAGAAGGATGGCTTTGGCATTAAATAACCCACGAAGGTTGATATGCTATTAAACAAAAAAACCTAAACTTAAACCAAATAAAGAAAGTGTCACTTGAAGACTTCCGGCTCTTTTTCGAGTTTTTGGGCCAGACATTTGTAAATAAGTTTAATTAAGATAATTATTTCTTCAAAAAATCAAGCGCGTTGAGAGGACTTATTGCCAATACATGGGTCACTACAAATTACTGTTGATATCAATATTGACCAAATCAAGAAGAATATCACACCCTAAAAAAACATCTATTTCTTAAACGTATGATAAATATTTTAACCCGCAAACATGAACTATATATTTCACTATAATAAATCTTCATTTTTCCACTGAATATTATGTTTAGTTTAAGGTTATGATTTTTATTACATATTTGTACTGTTATTGATTCAGTCTTTTTTAAGGTTTAGTTTGGTTTAGTTTGGTTTGGTTTGGTTTGGTTTTATGGCTTATCAACCAGCGTAGGTTATTTAATTCCAAATCGATTTTTATACATATGAAGATTACAAAAAATCCAGTTTAGCATCAGTACAGTTTTGTTTACACACAGTTAAAAGATCAAACAATTCAGTTTAGCATCAGTACAGTTTTGTTTACATACAGTTAAAAGATCAAACAATTCAGTTTAGCATCAGTACAGTTTTGTTTACACACAGTTAAAAGATCAAACAATTCAGTGTAGCATCAGTACAGTTTTGTTTACACACAGTTAAAAGATCAAACAATTCAGTTTAGCATAAGAACGCAGTTTGAATGTCGAAAACAGTTATATTTCGAACAATTCAGTTTAGTATAATTACACAGTTTAGTTTTATATGACCCTTACATAGGACCCTATCACTCAGGGACCGAGTGGACCAGGGTATTCCTTATTCCTCAAAGTTCAAGCATAGCTTGATCCTTAACATTAGATTGTTTAGGACAGTCATTAATGGAATCTCTCCCCGCTTCGGAGATGCAGTCAGTATATTCTCCAGCCCCAGCTGAGTGGGCCAGTCATTTTTGGAATATTTTTTTCTAAATTAAAAATCTATCAATAGCCATTTAAAATTCAAAGACAATTGTTTATTTGGTTTCTTTTATGTCAACCATTGTGGGTTATTTTGGATTATTTAATGCCAAAACTGTCCTTGTCGAAAAAGAGTAAGGATAATCCTTAATGCATAGTTGTGAGGATAAGTTTCATAATTTCCCTAGAGTATTATTCCGAATGTGAATGGAATAGTGCAACGTGATTTCAAACTCATTGACTTCGAAGCTGCAGTCCAACATTTCAGCTGCTTAGCTACAATGATCATTCAAAAAAAGTCTTGTATTTGAGGGAATATGAAAGTGTATACCGGTTATCGTCTCTTACGAACACCAGCACACATTTTTGAAATTCCCCTTCTGTAATAGTTAGCTAAGGTTTGTTGTTTTTTTATGGCACAACTACGATTGTAGGTTATGTAATGCAAAATGTTATATATATATATATATATATATATATATATATATATATATTTACTAATCTAATAGATATATATATATTTACTAATCTAATATATATATATATATATATATACATACATACATATATATATATATATATATATATATATATATATATATATATATATATAATACGTATATAAGAACAAATAAAATGAATTAAAATAATAGAAATCTCTTCATCGACCTTCCAATTTTAAAATATATCCTTATTCTTTCTTTGGACCTACAACACCCATTATATATACATATATATATATATATATATATATATATATATATATATATATATAGACATATGATTTGTAAACAAATAGTATGTAGGTAACAATTTTTACATAAGCCAGGGCTCATTTGTTTGCATTTGTTTATAACATTAATAATTCTATTTAATATTAATCATTTGTTTGCATACAGTAATTTCTTTAATATTGCAATGTAACTCAAACAATGTTTTTTAAACATTAGTCATTTATTTGTTAACAGTTGAATGGTTTAGATAATTTGGTTTAATGGCACATCAACTCTTGATTATTTTTTTAAACCGAATTCTGTTTATACATAAACATTGAATATATAATTTGTAAACACATTTTGTTTATAATATTTTTAACGAGCTTGAGGCAATTTTTGCACACATTTAAAGGTTTATATATGCGATTTATCGAAAAATTCAATGAACAATTAATCATTTGTTTGCACACCGTTAAATGATCAAACAGTTCTATTTCTAACAATTTAATTTAGCATGAGTAATTTATTTGCACACAGTTAAATATCAAACAGTTTTGTTCGACGCATAGATAAAACCTTATCAAGTACTTATACTTCTTGTCAGAGTAATCATGGGAGCCTCACCATCTGCTGGTTTTCTATCATATCGAGGAAACTCGTCAGTGGGGAGTTTAACCCTCTCCATAGCTGCAGTCGGTAAATTCTACAGCCCCAGCAGACTGGCAAACAGTTAAGTTTTTGATTGTAGGTAATTTCTATTTAAATGATTTAGAGTTCGTTTGTTTTCCCATTTATATTACTATTGGTTTACCTAGTTAAATGGTTCTAACTATTAGTATGTGGTACCAATTATTCAATTTAACATCAGTCCTTTCGCACACTGTTAAATTGTCTATTTCATATTTGTTAAATATGTCTATTTCATCCACAGACAGGACCCTAGTAATTAATCTCTAGGTTAGAGTGGACCAGGACGTAATGGCAATGAATGGTGACTCCGAATCCTCCACTCCACTCTTCTCCACTGAGCTAGTTTGGTGTTCTATCAGGCCATACTTAGGGTTGGTCTTACCCCACTGGAGAGATGCAATCGGCGTTTTCTACAGCCGTAATGTGTAATGGCAATAAAATCGGTACTCCTTATTCCCCAAATCTTCAGAAGTAGATCCGTACCATATTCTTGTCTAGTATCATATCCAGGCCACACACTGGGAGAGACTCTTACTCCTCTTCAGAAATGCCACAGCCGACAGTTCCAGGATGAATTGAGAGTTAGTCTCGATTTTAAGTGACAACATGAATTCTGTTTCTTAGAAAGATTAATTGATTGATTTTAATTGCATATCAACTAGTCTTGCGTCATTTTATACCTAAAGTTTAAGGACTTAGTTACAGTAAAAGTTTATATTTTTATTTTTATGCAGTTTTTTCTTAAGAGATTTATTTCAATTTTATTTTTTAGTTCCGACCCCTCTGCCTTGGGCAAGATTAGAAACAATGTCAATTGTCCAGGGCAGTAATAAAATAAAGTAAAGTTGGCGACCGGTCTTTAGCGTGACCCAAAGACTCTCTTTTCAACAGCTACTACACCGAGGTGTAGAGGAGGGTACTAATCCATTCCCAGGATTGCTCCAGTTTACCCTTGATCCTTACCTTATCATTATGAGAGTTAAGCAAGGCGGCATCAAGTACCATTTTTGAGTCTTTGGTATGACTTGACCTGGGATTGGACCCCGGTCTCCCGGACTATTGGTGAACACTCAACTAATTAGGCCATTGGCCCGTTAATGATGATTTTAAATTCTGAGATTTTCCTGCCTAAGTCTGTTTGTTTAAGTAAAGCAACAGAAACCAGTTTAGTCTATTATTTAACAATTGTAAGGGGAACAGGCCGGATGCGTGCCTTTCGCAAGGACATTAGTGTCAAGTGAAACACAAACAGTTCATGCTCAGGTTTTGAACTCTGGACGCTAGTCCGATATCTATAAACGATAATCACCATTATACTCACGTCTCCTCCCAAGAGAGTCCTGTGTTTGGTCAGCCCTGTTGGTTGGGGCTGTAGAATACACTGACTTCATCTTCAGAGAGATAAGACTTCCCCGACGAGTGTCCTGGGTATGACACCAAACAATCTGATAAGGAGGCTTCAGAAATGCTAATATATATGATTAACCGAATTTGACTTTAAATAACCTATAATGATTGATATGCCATAAAACTTAACTAAATCAAACCAGGAGTAGTATCACCTTACAAAACTGTTTAAGCGGTAGAAGGTATCCTTATTGATTGGTAGTATCGTGATTGTCAGGACGCTCAAAATAGTACATTGATTCACAGCAGGTATCAATTGAAAGCCACACAGATGAACTTGCTTTGTAGCTTAGTAAAAGAATCCTTCCTGTAGATGTCGAACAGAGCAATGATGAATACTCTTTCATTGTCATCGCTTCCAGGTCTACTCTGGCACGGAATGGTAGCACCTAATAGAGTTATATCAATTGGTTAAATAGAACTAAACAGTGTATTTATGCTAAACTGAATTGTAAGAAAGATAACTGTTTTTGACATTTAAATTGCGTTTTTATTTTAAACTGAATTGTTTGAAATAGAACCGTTTTGACATTTAATAGTGTGCAAACAAAATAAAACTATACTAATACTAAACTGAATTGTTTGAAATAGAACCGTTTATATGTATAAAAAGGGATTTGGCTCACTGATTCAGTTTTCCGTGACAGTAATCATAACAACACGTGTTATTCCTGCTGGATTACTGGTACGTATACAAGCTGGATTTGACTGGGGAAAGGATCTACATTTGAATCGGCAGAAAAATGTTATAAGTAATAAAATCATAAGAGAAAATATCCAGAAGAGAAAAATGGAAAAAATATTTAGAATCTCAAACAAATTTGTCAGAGACATCAAAACCTTCCATCCTAAATAAAGAACAGGTGATTATTTTAAGAGATATACTATGGGACGAAAGTGTGCGGTTGTCATACAACATCTCCCGAGCACAAACGCTACGTCTGTTGTCATCTGTTACCTGAAACTATTCTATTTAACTACAGACTTCCAAGAATATGAACATCAAGATTCCTATTTACCTAAATGATTTCTGTTGTTTGTTTTTATCTTTTGAAAGCCGTTAATAGGGAGGCAAAAACATGGATTGGAGACAGTCTAAGAATGAACCCAGGAACAACTGGATGTCACTTCAAAATGATTATTTTTTAAAAAGTAAAACTGGTTTAGAATTACCCAAGTGAGATATTTTTCTTTACTGGTGCTGTTTCTTGGTTTAATGGCACATCAGATTTCCTGGGGTTTTCAACACCAAATGCATCGTTGTAGTGATGACATTAATCCAATTGCTTGAGAATAAGATGGTTATGAAGATGTGGCTCCTAGAAGCTTGGAAATTTAAATCGACTCTTTGTATCTATTGACCTATCAGTGCCGTCGTTTGGAATTCCTATTTTATTTGAGTTTGCAGAAGATAATATTTGTTTACCTCGCTAAAACGTAGGATCAAAACCTAGAATAATTTAAGAAATCTGTTACCGCCTACATTATAAAAATACGAATAGAATCATAGAAAAGTGAATCTACATTTGATTTAGTTTGGAGCCTATTTAAATTCTAGGTATGGATATGAAATACCCTATTATTTAATAATAGTGACTTTCTACATTCAGTTTCTTCAAAAAGTATTGAATTTCAACATCACTTAATCATCTCTACAAGCAGAAATATGTCTTGTTTGCTTTACGATAGAGATGCTTGTATTGATTTAACGTTCCCTCGTAATGATGATTTTTAACGCCTAGAAATAGACATACATATAATCGTATAAATAGATTTTGTCTCTACACAGTGACATACTCACACAAATATCTTTTACATGCACAAATCATTTTATATAGTTTTAAATCTATACAACCTCACTGAACTATTTTTGTTAATAACATATTCGGGCATGTTAACGATTTATCTAATTTCAAATTTCTATCAAGATAAGAAATTGTGAATTTCTTTGTATTTCGACGAAATTTCCGCCTAAGCTTAAGAAATAAGATTTATTTATCAGAACTGGTTTATATTTAATCAGTTCGCACCTTTCCTCCCCCAACACACACACACGCGCGCGCGCGCATATATATATATATATATATATATATATATATATATTGAAAATATATGTTCTGAGAAATAGAAAAATGATTGAACTACAATCAAAACCCATTTTGCTATGAGATTTTATTATATAGATCCATATCTGTGCCGACTTGCATGCCAGCAGGATCAATTTAATAAAACAAAACCTAGGACACCCCGACTCTCATATGTTTTAATTTATTTGAGATTTATGATTTAAGTTTTATCGAAAACGATCTAAAATTTATTGGTTGTGGCAACAGTGAGCAGTTTATCATTGTTTCTAATGATGACAATCGGTAAAAAAATAATCGTATAAATATATTACGAAAGAAAGAAAGAAAAAAAATAAAGGACATTGATATATAGATAGTTAAGAAGAAGAAGAAGAAGATGATGATGATGAGGAGGAGGAGTTCAGTCATATATATATATATATATATATATCTTAAGATGAGGCTATAAATCCTAATACTCAGTATCAATCGGAACAGTCAATGGGTGATTTTTATAGTTCCGAAATAAATCATAAGCGAACACATAAAATAACATACGAGTAAATAAGAGATTGGTTTGGTATGATTGTTAGTTGTGTGGTTTTATGACATGTTAAACCTTGTTGGATAATTTAATGTGTAAGTATCTTTCTTTTTACTAGAATTTATATGGCTCAATCTCATCATGTCACGCCATCAGTACGGATATCCCTGACCCTCCTCCACCACCCCTCTCTATCGTCCATCGCTTCAGGTAGGTAATCAAGGCTACATCCTGTATCATCACAATTCAGTTGTATGTAGGTTCTTGCTGGTCGTCCTGCCATTGCTTGTCCATATGGAGAGGTCCACGGGAGTATGTCACTTATGAGTTCGTCCCTACTTCTCCAGAAGTGCCGCGCATGTCTGGTTCGTCTAACTTGGATAGTTTTCGAGATGGTGATAAGTTGCTGTACAGCTGCTGGTTTGTATGATGCTGCCTCCGGGACTTGTTCAATATTGCTCGGGGCATTCTTGTGTAGTTGCCGTCAAGGTTTTTCTTCATACGTTTAGTTAACGTCCATGTAGGGCATCCATATAGCAGTAGCGAACGACAGTTGCTTTTATTTTATCGGTCTGGTCTGACTTCAATATGACAGATAGCCTAACGATTGCTGTCCATGCTTTTGCTAGTTGCATGATGATGTCCGTCTAGGTTGATAAGACCGTACTTCTTAGGTGAACTTGTATATTAGTTTCAGAGAACTAACCTTTCGTGTGGAGGTGTCGCCTCTTTGATTAAAGCACATGTATTTTGTATTGTGTGCGCTGACATGGAGAACTATAACAGCAGCTGCTAGTTCCAGTATATGGATCAGTAATACGGCTTGGGTGGGTGTATTTGCTAGAAGCACTATGTCATCAGCGTAGTCCATGTCGGTAATTTTTTGTGCGGTGTATCTTCTGCTTCTTTCCTTTGTCAGCTTGAAACAGCTCGAAAGATTACCATTATATGGCGACACTCAAGTAATTAATTGAACAATTGGTAAAACACATTTATCTCAAATATGTCTCTTTTTAACTGTAATCATGTATACATATAAACTGCAGTCATAACTCAGAATTTCGCTTAGTGTCATATTTGGAAGGTCTCAGCAGGGTATACAACTAGCATATTCTAGGATAGATAGATAGATAGATAGGAAAAGAACAGGGTGAGAAGAATCGTGGTGTGAACACAATTATTCGGCGTATAAATCCATCATCCTATGAATTTTAAAACTAATGAATTTTAATATTCCGTATAAACAAAAGTGATAACCCAATTAATACTTACATAAATTTATTAACACGTACTTATGCAATGTATGTTGGCTCTATGTACGCGCTCTGTCGACTATCACTGTAGAAGGATATCTCTGCAATGTTTGCTACTGATGTTAACCCATAATGTCTGAGGACAGGATCTTGATGGTTAATGCAGTCCCTGACAAGGGTACTAAGCCGTCACGTATTCTGCAACTCCCAACATTGGCTATAATATAGTTTAGTCGAAGAGGCCCGATCCGATCAAGTGGCTGGTCATATAAGGCCCCTAGACTTTTATTATTAAGACCCCGATTGTATTCTTCAAATTGCTCATATAGCAAACAAACATCCACCCGTTTAATTTTAAAGGCGCTAGAAGGCAGTGTGTAACATAATGGCCAAGGGATTTCGGTTCATGCCTTTGAGTTTAGTTAGGCTTAGAACCTTTCGGCTCAGCACATGGGTTAGTTAGGTGCAAACCTTGATGTTGGTGGTAACGCACGCGCAGGGCGGACGTGCCACTCAGATGTCACAATAGCCCGAGATGACGGAACGGGGTGACAGGGTGCGGGTGACGTCACGCACCGGAAGCGCGCGGAAGATTATAGGGAATTTGAAGAAAGTTAAGAGAGTTGAGACTAGACACTGGAAGAAGACGTTCAACTTTTGGGGTTCGCTGAGGCGAGACGAATTTGCACGCCATGGGTGCCGCACGAGATAGGGGCCAGATGAATAAGACAGCATAGCAAGGTTGTGTCTCTCCTCCTTATGTCGAAACCTTTAACTCAAAGTTAATAAAAAGGTTTCATACCTGAATAACAAGTCGTTACGTGTTTTCGAATTTCGAGATTCCTATGTTCTTTATGTGTTCTACGTTATGTATATATTTAATGAACCTCCCATGTATATTTCGTAAATAGCCGTATTTACATACACTACAAGTTGATGAAATCAACCCCATGCAGAAAAACAGTTGATAAAACTATTTTCTGTCGATACCAATTTATCAATCCAGTTAATACAGTTATTAATGAAGTTAATTAAAAATCTATTATAAACATAATTTCTATCAATTTATTTATACACCAGAAGTAAATCAACATTATATCAAATAATATAGCAATATATATATAGCAAGTAAAGTTTGCAATCGTTGTCGAGGGCGACCAGAAGGTGCCCTTTTCAATAGCTACTATAGTGCCTGTGGTGTAATTGTTATCGTCGTAGGAATTGTACACGGCGACACGAGTTCAAATCCTGGACGAAACTCATTGCATTTCACATAGCACTAATACCCTTGGGAAAGGTATGAATCCAATTATTCTCCCTCCAGCTATGGGTAAATAGTAGGGCAGACAAGGTTCTTCAGCCTTGGTTAGGCAACTAGTCTAGGAGAAGGAAAACTCTGAATTCAAACCTGTTAAACTCCGCTTAAAAATTGACCTTGTGTCATATCCTACCGGAGCGGAGGGGTTGGTAAATAGGACTACACCAAGGTATAGGGGAGAGCTCTACTTCTTTCCCTAGATTACTCCACTTTACCCTTGATGCGTACTTTATATTGCTGAGTGTTAAACAAGAAAGTATCAATACCATTTAAAATTTATTTTGGTATGACACGACCTGGGATTGAACCCAGTCTCCCAGACCATTGGCGAACACTCTACCCGCTAGGCCATATACGGAAAGAAAAGTGAAACTTGGCTGTAAATAGCCCATACGTGATGATATGCCATCAAAAAACAACAAAGCAAATGTTCTACCACCTTTACCTCATACCCAGACAATTTATTAATAACATAAATATTTACTTTACTTAACATAAAAATCATATATTTAAAGTAAGCCAGATTAATAACTGAATTATCTAGAGGAGTTGACATGCCGTTAAGCAAAAAGAAAAAAAAGCAATCAAAAAAAATTCTTTACCACTGTTTGTCTCAAAACAACTTTAGGCATAAAATAAACTACAATGGCTGATATGCCTTTAAACAATGACCTTACTAAAAAAGTACATGCATAAATATACCGTTGTATATGTATTTTAACCAAAGAATAAATGCATCGCTATTTGGCTATTTTAGGAAAGCGTCAAAAGGTTAATTAATCATATCATTCAAATGAAAACGTTCCTAAAAGATATAGAATTAAAATATATCATCATTGTTAAAATCCATCTGGATTTTGTTATTAAAAAGAAAAGTACATATTAAGAAATTGCAGATTTAACAATGAACATTTCATTGGATTATTAATTGGACTATTGGGAAATTTACGAGCGAATAAATATGATTCACGATGTGTGTCACTGGGTTTATATCATTTGCAACTATCATATAAGGCATCCCTTTCTATATGTTTTATTCTCTTTTATAGTGATATGTATACAATTCGATGGATTTCCGAATAATTGCGGTAAGTGAAATAGGTGAACGCCGACCTCGACGGCGAGACATACGAAAGGCTGGTTGAGTCTCCTTCAGGGGAGGTAAGAAATTTCAGACCCACAAAAGATGCTGTACTGAGTATGTCACCAAACTGAGTCTGATAGTGAAAAGAAAAAGGTACTTGCAGTGATAGATACGTATCTAGCGGTTTGGTTTTGTTTTTAAAAGAGAAAGGGAGTTAGAGCTCAGAACAGCTCTCATGGTTTGATTTTTTTTGGTCTTTTTAAATCCCAAAATCGATTTGTTAGAAATTTGTTTGTCATATCATCATCATCATCATCATCATGTCGTGCGGTTAGCACAGATATCCCTGACCCTCTCTCGCCACTTCTCCCTATCGTTCATCGCCTCCGGCAGGTCTTCAGGGCTATATCCCGTATCCTCACATAGCTGCTGAATGTATGTTCGAGCTTGTCGCTCCGCTTTTGCTTGGCCATATGTGTGGATCCATGGGAGTACATCACTTATGAGCTCGTCCCTGCTTCTCCAGCAGTGTCCTGCATGTCTGGTTCGTCTAACTTGGATAGTTTTCGCGATGGGAGGCAGGTGGCCGTATAGTTGGTGTATTGTGGGATGTTGCCGCCGGAATAGTAAACTGATTTTGAGTTAATTTTTCTAAATTATTGTCAACAATGAAAATGATATTAAACTTTATCTCAAAAAATGAGCGAACCACCGAATTATTTTTACATAAATTAAGATAATATATTTGCCTACATTTACTCCCCAAAACTCAATATTTAGTGTTTACATCCATGATTGTTTTGTTGTCCTTTTAACGTTATTATTTGCATTATTCGTTAAGTCTAGGTGTTGTGATTAATTTAGCATCTTTCAAAAACTAAATATAAATCGGTAATTTATTTAACTTAAGTCTAAATGTGTGCACTTTGTCTGCGAGAATTCAGGGTAATTTTCACGTGAGCAGCTCGTGTATATATATATATATATATATATATATATATATATATATATATATAGTGTGTCTCAAAAGTGAGTACACTCCTCACATTTCTGCAGATATTTAAGTATATCTCTTCATGGGAAAACACTGACAAAATGACACTTTGACACAATGAAAAGTAGTCAGTTTGTAGCTTATATAAAAGAGCTAATTTATTTTCCCTCAAAATAACTCAAAATATAACCATTAAAATCTAAACCCCTGCCAACAAATGTGAGTACACCCCGAAAAATCAACACCCCTAAATGTCTAAATTGAGAACTGTTTGTCATTTTCCCTCCAAAATGTCATCTGACTCATAAGTGTTTCTAGGCCCATGTGTTACTAGGCCCATGTGCATAGGGACCAGGTGTGTTCAAATTTGTAGTGCAGCTCTCACACTCTCTCATACTGGTCACTGAAAGTTCCAACATGGTACCATATGGCAATGAACTCTTTGAGGATCTTAAAAGACGTATTGTTGCGCTACATAAAGATAAGCAAGGCAACAAGAAGATCGTCAACACCCTGTAACTCAGCTGCAGCACAGTGTCTAAGATCATCAAGCGTTTGAAAACAGCAGGGTCCACGCATAACGGGTCTCGGCGTAGGAGTCCTTTCAGCATTGCTGCAGAGATTGAAGAGGTGGAGGGTCAGCCTGTTAGTGCTCAGACCATACGCCGCACTCTACATCAAACTGGTGTGCATGGCTGTCACTCCAGGAGGAAGCCTCTTCTGAAGACAATACACAAGAATGCCTCCAAACATTTTACTGATGACATGTCAGCGAAGCACATGGATTACTGGAACCATGTTTTATTGTCTGATAAGATGAAGATTAATTTTTTTGGTTCTGATGACTTCAAGCATGTGTGGCGGCAACCAGGTGAGGTGTACAAAGATAAGTGTGTCATGCCTGAAGTCAAGCATGGTGGTGGGAATGCCAAGGTCTAAGGCTGCAGTAGTGCTGCAGGTGTTGGAGAGTTATATTTCATTGAGGGAAACATGAACTCCAACATGTACTGTGAAATACTGCAGCAGAGCATAATCCCCTTCCTCCAGAAACTGAGTCGCAGGGTAGTGTTCCAGCATGACAATGACTCCAAACACATCTCCAAGACGATCATTGCTTTACTGAAGTGGCTGAGGGTAAAGCTGGCCAAGCATGTCTCCTGACTTGAACCCAATAGAACATCTTAGGGGGATCCTCAAGCGGAAGGTGGAGTTGTGCAAATCTAAAATATCTGCCAGCTCTGCGACGTCGTCATGGAGGAATGGAAGAGCATTCCAGTGGCTACCTTGAAGCTCTGGTAAACTCCATGCCCAGGCGAGTAAAGGCACTTCTGGATAATGATGGTGGCCACACAAAATATTGACAATTGACATGGTGTATGCTAATATTGACAACTTTCCCTAAGTGGTGTACTCACTTTTGTTGGCAGGGGTTTAGATTTTACTGGTTATATTTTGAGTTATTTTGAGGGGAAAATAAATTAACTCTGTTATATAACCTGCACACAGACTACTTTTCATTGTGTCAAAGTGTCATTTCGTCAGTGTTCTCCCATGAAGAATACACCCCTCACATTTCTGTAGATATACTTAAATATCTACAGAGATGTGAGGGGTGTGCTCACTTTTGTGATACACTATATATATATATATATATATATACAGATTGGATTTTCAAAACAAAAAAGTTCTATTTTGTTGGTCTTGCATTAAAGACGAGTTTCGTTATCGCATCGTATTTTATCCAAATTCAAACAAGAGTATAGTGTAGAGGTTACAAGAGGCGTGCAGCAAATGTGAGACTTGTGGTATTTTAGCCTACGCGCAAAGATAAATTTTCTCTACGCATGATATTTTAGGTGATAGAACATGTGTGAAAGTGGAATAAAATGTATTCCGAAAACGTTAGATACAGACTGTACACGTCAAGGAAAGAAAGAAGAAACTATATTTTTCCTATTGAGCTTTGCAAGAACGCATCAGTAAAAGAACTCGTGAACTACATTCGGAAAAGGAAAGAAAAACTAATCACCAGAGCCAGTAACGGCGTGAAAATACGATACATAAATTATCAGGGATTTGGCAAAACAAGATGATCACCTAATACCGACCCAAAGAGTAGATCTAAGGGTAATTATCAAGAAAAAAGAATTTAAGGTCTTGCAGATTTTGCCATTCCACTAGTCCACGTAATAAAAAAAGGTTCGGTGATACCAATTGTGTTTTGTGCACTATAAGCGGTTCTCTAAGTCCAGGGAAAAGACTTGAAGAATTGGAAAGAATACAGACGATTCAGACAACAGGATTATTGAGATTTGCTAGAATACTCAGAGGAGTCCTAGATACCCGAAGATACTCTAATTCCAATAAAAACCCACCAGCTAATGCTGTTATATAAAAGAAGAAAGGAGTGAAATAATAATAATAATAATAATAATAATGTATCATGAAAGGAGGGGAGGAGGACTTGCCAGCATTGAAGACAGCACTTACGCATCGATACAACTCGAGGACTACATAGAAAAGCACGAAGGAGGACTGATTAAAGCTACTAGAAACGATGATGAAAACAGAATGGACAAAACAATGACAATAACCAGGAAACAAAAATCGAAAGAAAACAACTGTATGGACGTTTTTAATGTCTAATAAACAACATCTCACGCAAGAAAAACTTGACGTGACAAAGAAAAGGAAACCTACAGAGAAAAATATAATCTCTTCTAATAGCAGCAGAAAATAACACCATTAGAACCAATCGTATCAAAGTGAAAATAGATAAGACGCAACAAAATAGCAAATGTAGGTTATGTGGTGATAAGGACGAAACGATCAATCACAGAGTGAGCGAATTCATCAAGTAAGCACAGAGGGGGTATAAGACTAGACATTACTGGGTAGGCATTTTCTGTGGTGGTGTCTCTTCTTTGTGTGTTTACAAAGGTTGTCCTTCGTGTAGGTGAAAAAACAAAACACCAGCATTTGCAGGATGGCGTCAGGTCCCCATGTTGGCTATCAGCGCAGTACCTGCCAATCATCAAATTCAGATATGTTTTCTGGGTCATATGTGTTTTTTTTTCGATAATTCCTTTATATCATGGGTAGTATATTGTGGCTATACCAGACCCAGGGGTTGTTTAAAGTCTACGCACCTGTCTCTGAAGTAAACAAGTAGGCTTTTAGCAAAATAACTCATAAGCCGTTCTCAAGAATAAAAAGATAGTTTGGCTGTTTTTTCTCCTCATCAATAGACGCCACTCTTATCGATGGGTAGCAGTAGTTTCCTGACAGAACTATTTTACCCTGACCGTTGAACTAAGAATTTATTCTGTCCAGCATGAGGTGAGACTCACTGTTGACACAACTTTGGATTGATCCACCTTACTTCACATCCACCATGCCTCGTCCCACGGTTTCAAAGGATATGTATTCAATGAAATTTTTCCCTTACCTATTTTTCTTTTGATTTTCAAAGTCTTATCTTAGTTAAAGTCTAATCACTATAATTGTCTTTTGTAAGCCTAAGAGCAAGTAGTTGCTGTGAGTTGTAACATTTAGCGCTTCCATATAACTTCATATTGATTGTTGTCTTTGACACGAACATGTTAAACGCTAAATAAATATTATCCTCTTTTATATATGTAAACAGACAAAACTTAAAGACGAGAAGAACGCAAGTAACAAAGTAAAATTATTTAAGTTTTAAATTATCAAAGCAAGGACACCTTTTTATCTCAATACATACAGTTTGTCGTTTTTCCTGGAAATGGTATCACTTGACGTTTTTTAGATTTTTTTTCATCTATTCTGCTGCTCAGTGTTCGATTTTGTCTCAGACAGTCGACCCATCGCTATAGTTATTTATTCTGAAATTTGGTCACATGACTACGGTCATGTTTACTTTTCTTTTCTCTTTTTTCCTATCATTCTATATTAAATATATAGCTACTACCGTTTTTCCAACCCTATGAGTTACGTCGCCGTATACAAATCCTATGCTAATTTAACACGATGCCCATCCATTTTTCTAAACTGCAAAAACATAGACACCACAAGAATTCAAGTTAAAAAAAAAAATCCTTAAGTTCCAAATATTCAAATGAAGGACAAATAATCAAATAATGTTATTATTCATTCTTAATCTAAAACGTGTTCTCTTACCCAACACAGAATGAGTAATTCTGATAAATTTAAACTTGTCTTTAACATACAACAAGGAAATTTTCGATATACTGCCCACATTTCACTTAAAGCACTATTGAACACATGTACTTAATTTGAGATAAGCTGTGATACGTGCAAAGACACTTTTTCTTTCCTGTCAGGCCGTCGTGTATGTAAGAGTCTTCTTAGCTTGGAAAACCGAAGTTTGCAAAAATGTCATTTAATTCCTTGAATATTAAATAAAAAAGCTTTAAAAATTTCACATTAGTAAGATTATAAAATATTATCGAACCAGTTCAGTTTTGCATAAGTAAACGGCTTACTTATGCAGAACTGAAGTGCCTGAAAGAGAATTGTTTTGACATGTAAAGTGCGTACTTATAAAAAAAATAATTGTTTGAAATAGAACTGTTTTTAACAGTTAAACTGTGCTTACTCTAAAATGAAATGTTTGAAATATAACTATTTTGGCATTTATCTGAGTTGTAACAAAATCTATACTTATACTATACTGAATTGCTTGAATTAGAATTGTTTGACTAAATTGAATAAATTGAAATAGAAATGTTTTTGGCAATTAGATTGTGTAGCCATGCTAAAGTGAATTGTTTTAAATAGAAATTATTATTTAGTATAAAAAATGGATTTGGTATTAAATTACCAACAAAAGTTGATATGCCATAAAACCCAAACAACCAATCAACCAATCAGATTCTATTCGAAAAGTGACGGGTCATACAAAAAAGTATCATTGAAAACTATGAAACTCAGGATACTGGACGGGAAACAAGGCAGATATACATAGACATTGAGTGACGGCTCTTTTTCCCTGTTTCTGGGCGGAGGAATCCAACTGTTCAATGTCGTGGTTCAGTCAGAAAACTGCTGCAAGTCATTAGTAAGATCGGTGTCTGTTCATGAGAAAAATAGTCACAGGAAAATTACCATAACTCAAAATCAAATCAAGCGTTAAGACCACATCGTGCTTTATGCAGGTCAACAAGGGTAGATTTCTACTGAGGTAGTAGGAGAGGTTTGAGTGTTCAAAAAGTCAGCTACAGAGCACGGACTTAAACCCAACCCAAACTTTCTTAGAGCCAAGAATACTTTTAACATTGCAACTTATAAAGCTAAGTGCTTTTGTTAGAACATTAAATACAATAGACCTGAATTTATTGAGTTCAGGAACATGGACATTACCATAGGGAACTGGAACTAAAATACCATGAATCCGATAATGGATAAACATTTGTCTTGGCATCCGCATGGAAGGCTCCGTCAATGCCGCTTATCAGTCCACACTCTCGAAAATTCATACGTAGTATACAAAAAAAAAAAAAAAAATCCAAAGTAGAAGGTTTTGTGCTATGTTTAATGGCAACACATGTACAGCAACCGTCTCCTGCTGCAGACACAAAACTTGCTATGCCATTAAACGAAGAAACATTCGTCATGCAATGATTACACTAATGTTGGTGGTTTAATGGATATCACTGTTTTCAAAAAAAAAAAAGATTATCTTCCCTTCTTCGACACATTACTAAACAAAACGTACTTATCATCAGTGGAGACATAATATAGACAAAAATTATAAAAATGAATTATTTTTATACAAACCCTTGACATAAAAATGGAGATTATCAAGTTGAATATTTTCTTGAGATGTGGCTTTTATTTCTGAACAACAAATTTCAGAAATGAAAGGGAAAACTATTGATTTTCTCCAACGCAAATAGCTCAAATACAGCTGGATTATACAACACTAATTCAGTGAAAGGAAATAATTTTTTCGAATAACATTTATATTTCACGTTCGAATTGTTTAAAAAAAACGAGATTACGTTCAACAATAGATCAGTTTGACATATATAAATAATTTAGCAGTTAAAAATCTAAACAATCGCAAGAGATGAATTTCATTTGAAAAGAATCCTTATTTTAAATCTATTGGTTTAATGTGGTGAAATTTCCAAAGCTATGAATGATGCTGTTTTAGTAGTTTCTTGATCCAACTACTCCGGATATTTCGTCAGCTGGAATTAAACTCGATACCGATCACAAAGCCACTACTAACATTTAAACTGAAACCAAATCGTTCAATATGGACAAGAGATAATCAAAATTGGACAATTGATCAATGGATCCACTTCATCATCGGAAACAATTTAGCATTTAGTATTTCTTTCGGTTATCGTGGTCCTAGCGTCTAGAGAATGTCATTTGAGACATATACTAAATATGTGAGAAAAAGCGTAAAATTCCTGCAATTTGTGAGGGTTTGGCATTGAAAATATGTCAACAGTGTCGGAAAGATCTACTTCTTAAGAAGAACGATTAATGCTACTGTCAATTAGTATGTCTTTACTTATTCCTTTATTTCATACATTGAGTAGGCGGACAACGGCTTCATCTTCCAGCATGACCATACTCCCAACCACAGAGCCAAATCTACAAAAGAATGGTTCAGAATGAATAGGATAACAGTTCTTTATTGTCTTGCAAATATCCCAGATACAAATCGATTAGAAAATTTATGGGAAATCCTCAAGATGAGATTAGAAAAATTCTAACCATCAAATATTGAAGAACTGAAACAAGTCATTACTGAAATGTGTGTATCGGTGTCACCCGAGACATGTCATGATTTACCTCGTTCCTCACCAGAGTGAATGAAAGAAATGGCAAATTTTAAATGTGCAACAACGAAGTATTTGATGTACAAATACAGGTCTGCACAAGAGTTTATATTAAAGAATATTTTCCTGATAAAAAACATTTTTTGTATTTCTATGAGAAGATATAATAATCTTCTTATTAAAAAAAATTGCATTTCAAAGAAGAACTGGTTTTCAGTCAAAGTCCACTCGATTATTTACATGACGGCTCATTGGTCTAGTGGGTAGAGCGTTCAGTAATGTTCCGGGACACCTGGTTTCAATCCCAGGTTGTAGCATACCAACGACTTTTAAAATGGTACTTGATACCTCCTTTCTTAAATCTGAGCAATATAAAGTACGTATCATGGATAAAGTAGAGCAATCCAGGGAAAGGAGTCGCGCTCTCCCATACACCTCGGTGTAGTAGCTATTGTAAAGGGAGCCTTCGGGTCACCCACGATTATGGTCGCTAACTTTACTTATTTTCATAGATCAAGCTTACAGACTGTAGGGCGTAAACTGTCAAACTGTAAGCAAATTCTAACGAGGAATATGAAAGTTATTCGTAAGAAAGTGAATTTCTATTTGATTAAAATGGTGTTTTATATTTATTTAAAGAATATATAAAATTCACTACGAACTACCAGTCATGTTCTACTTTTGAAAGAGTAGCTTCTGATCATAGAAACAGAACAACGAAATTTCAATTAAGTTTACAAATAATTGTCAACAAACAGGTAAAACTGTAAGTTTGGTTTGATTTAGTTTTATGGCATATTAACCATTGTAGGTTATTTAATGCAAAATCCATTTTATACATATAAGTAAAGTTGGCGACCTTAGTCGAGGGTGATCCGAAGATTCCATTTGCAATAGCTACAACTCCGAGGTGTTGGGGAGGGCGCTACTCCATTCCCAGGATTGCTCCACTTTACCGTTGAGTCTCACCTTATAATGCTGTTAGGCAAGTCAGCATCAAGTACCATTGTCTGAGTCTTTGGTATGACTCGACCTGGGATTGAACCCTGGTCTCTACTCAGTTTAGCATAAGTACACAGTTTAGTTCTATTTGACCCATAGATAGGACTTTATCAGTTGTTACTACTGCGAGTAAGAGTGGACATGAAAGCGATGGCAATAAAGGAGGACTCAGCTCTCATCAAAGATTGAGCATTTCTTACCATAAGATTGTTTAATGTCATATCTATGTCACTCGATAGGGGAATCTTACCCCTCTACAGATACTCAGTCGGTGTATTCTAATGGTCACACCTGTTATATAACTGCGGAGGGATTTTTTTATATTATCATACTTGCCTTTCGGTTTTAATCAGGCTGAGAACATTTCGGCTGAGTGCATAGGTTAGTTAGGTGCAAATATTGAGAGGAGGTGTTCACGCGCGCGCCGGGCGGATGTGACAATCACAAATGTCAAAATAAAAACCCCAAATAGGAAATGAAACCGGGGACGTGAATGACGTCAGGCCCGGAAGCGATGGTCTGAGGATTTTGGAATTTGCGTTGGGGTGCCGCACTTGGTGGGGTCAGATGGAAAAGTCAGCATAGAAAGAAACTGTGTCTCTCTCTCCTCATGTCGAAAAACCTTAAACTCAAAAAGGTAATAAAATGTTTCATACCTGAACCAATTTCGTGTTTTTCGGATTCATATGTTTATGAACATTGTGAACGTTTTCCGTATCGGTATGAATATTTCTTCTTCACCTATTTGTATTTTTGAATATTTTTGGACCTATAATATTACAACCCGACTAGGCTAGAAACTGTAAGATATCACTGGTTCCTGCTTCCCAATCACTGTTCGGTAAATGTAAGAATCTAGTTTGAAACTGTTCGGGAGAAATATAAAAAAAAAACTTACTCAAAATGACTAATAAAAAACAACTTTGCCGTCACCCACGAAAAAGTAGCAACTGAATGCATAGCAACTAGGCCAAGAAACAAATGTAATGTTTCCTGGCAGTCAGAATTGATTACTGAAAAACGAGATCACCTTGAAAAGCATCCCTGTTTTATAAAAGAAACCCAACAAACACCAATACGCAGAACTTTCAGAAAGCATAAAAAAAAGAACAAAAACAGACCAAAAAGAACTCTTAGAATAGTCCATAATATCAGTTATTATTTAGAAGAGAAACAATCTCCGTTAGATATGACAGACTCTAAATGAAGTTAGAAGTGGGAAAATCAACTTGAGATCAAAACTAAAAGCTGTCAGTCGTGAAGAAAATCTACAGAAAAAAAAGCACATCTAGTATCTGCATGGAAAAACTGAAATCATATATAATCATACTAAAGAAATTATCAATGTCCAAATAGACATCACACGTGGACACTTTAAGTAAGGTGAACTCGAATGAGGAAATACCACTTGAAAGATGGAAGACAAGAAAATTTGACGACATACTTTTTTTCATCATCTAACGGCGTGTCTGAATAAAATACAATAGATCAATGGACGAACGGCAGCATCCTCTTTTTCTCGAAGAAATGACGACAACAGAATTACTAAGAAGTTTAGAGGCATAGCTCTTAACAGGAAAACAGCTCAAACCTATATAATACTCTGCTTCTCAATCATATCTGTCATGAGATAATTAAAATTCTTAGAAGAAATCGGGACGAGCCACGAACTCAAGCTTCTAACTATTCGTCGAATCATTGAAAGACTAAGTAAAAAATATTGAGGAAATATTCTTATTTGAAGATTTCTCTAAGGGATTTTATTGTATTCATACAGACATACTTCTAGCAAATTGTCACCTCAAAGAAACTGTAACGACTATCATTTTGTTTTACACCAAAGCAATGGTTGCCTCGTCCGATGGTGACACCGTTCTTTTTTAAGTTGTCACAGGAGTTTTACAAGGAGATACCTCAGCACTATTTCTCTTCCTCATCTACATTGCGTACATATAAACATCAACGAGTATAATTGATGAAAACTGTTTCACGTATAAAAAAAAGAAGCAGAAGCTAGCCTCAGAAACTAATATTTTTCACATATACACCTTCCCAAGTAAGACCTCATTTTTTTTATGATATGAACCAAGCATCAGCACCCATTTGTGAACTCAAATAAAACAGTCCCTTGCTCAGTCAGCTGGGGCTGTAAAATACACCAATTGCATCTCTGCTGAGAGAAAAGACCTCACAACAAGTGTCCTGGTATTGGAGAATGTAGTGTACACCTTTACTGCCATCGTTCCCAGGTCCAGTCTGACCCAGAATGGTAGCACCTGATAGGGCCATATCTATGAGTCAAATGGAACTAAACAATGTACTCATGTAAAATAAATTGTTTGAAATAAAACTGTTTTAACATTGAACCTGTCTACTTATGCTAAACTGAACTGTTTGAAGTAGAACGTTTCTTGACATTTATAATGTGTACTTATACTAAACTGAACTGTTTGAAATACAACTGTATTCAAATAGATTCGGCATTAATAACCTACAATGGTTGATGTGCTCTAAAACCAAACCAAACCAAATCAATTAGATAAAAAAATATCTTACATGTTTTAATCAATATGATGACATCAGCACACTGAATGGCTAGATTCTGAAATTAATAGACAATATCCCATACCTCGAAACCAGTATCTCATTTAGAGAAAGCGAAGTCAGTATCTGCTAAAAAAAGCATGGGTTGACATTAAGACGTTGTCGATCACATGGAAATCAGATCTCCCAGCCAAAATTTAAAAAAAGTTATTCTTCCATGATGTAGCTGTATCAGTACCAGTGCACGGTAAAAGTAAGTTAGCGACCATAGTCGAGGGTGACCCGAAGGCTCCCTTTTCGATAGCTACTACACCAAGGTGTAGGGGAGGGCGCTACTCCATTCCCAGGATTGCTCCACTTTACCCTTGAACCGTACCTTATAATGCTGAGTGTTAAGCAAGGTGGTATCAAGTACCATTTTTAAAGTCTTTGGTATGACTCGACCTGGGATTGAACCCAGGTCTCCCGGGCCATTGGCGAACACTCTAACCGCTGGGCCAATGTCCCGGTTTAAAAGTGCACGGTAGCAATATCTAAATTCTAAGAAATAGGCCTGGAGAAAAAGTCAGATGAGAACTAAGCAAGGATGTTAGGTGATGAACAAATTCTAGCAAACCAGAACGTTGTAGCTATACAGCCACTTGCCTCCCATCTCACAAACCATGATGAGCAAGACATGGTAAATACCGCTAGAGAAGCGAAAATAATTATTTCCGGACTTCTACGAACGGAAACATATGATTTTGGCTGTCTACGTACCTAAGCTATGAGGGGAAAATTGATGGTATGTAGAAAGCGAACCTGCCAAGAGTAATTTCCGATAGGGACGAATAGTAAGAGAAAGTCACGAGAATTCATGCTATCAGCATAACTTGATGATATATATATATATATATATATATATATATATAGCATATTTAATAATTTAAGCAGACAAACTGAGGTAAAATTTTTAGTTACTCAAATTTGACTGTAACAATATGGCGAACATGTTCGCAGAAAAAGTTATAAATTCTAAATTTGAGCTCCACCTGTTTATTGATTATGGGTGAAATTTATTGAATAAAAATATACTGGCAGTTAGTTACAATTCAAACACAATTTTTGTGTATTGACCTTTTCATGAACCAAATCATCGTCCGATTATTTTTTTGAAACGTAAGATTAATAGATTTACTAGTAGCAAACGTTATTGTACTCGATTTATTTCATGAATTAAATCTCCCATTCTCACATTCAATATGGCTTTTGCTATTTTAACGTTAACTTTTTATCATATTTTTATGGATAATTTTGATTAGTTCATCCACTTTCCAAATAATGATTTATTGAATTAAATATACATATTAACTTTTTTTTTTTATCATTCAGGGTTTTCGGAATATTTTCTTCATCTTCATTGTTATTTCCAAAACGTTTCGGCCGATATGTCCTCCGGCCTACTTCAGGTGTTTGTCGAACTCGGGAACCTTCATGGAACTTCGAACTACGTCCTTCATTGAATCCACGGGGGTTCTCTTTTGATTCCGTTAGCCATAACCGGGTACAAGTGTTAAGTATTCCTGTATTGTTACTCGTCTGTAGTCAGGATGGAACCTGCATATTATTGTCTCCTTAGAAGTTTAAGGAACCAACGCCTATAACCGTTACGCAATGTATCCTACTGGACAATTCAGAGAAAATTTTTGGGACTTATGAACTTAATGTTCTTACTTAACTAGACTTACTAGTATTATGTATGATTTTTTTTACCTATGCTCATATTCAGATTTTTTTGTCATTGTCACCAGTGTTGGCTAACATATACATGGAATACTTTGAAGAAATGTCATTAGGATCTACATCACGAAAGCCATCTATGTGGCTTAGATACGTAGATGACACATTCATTCTCTGGCCTCATCAGGAAGATATTCAGATATTACTTGATCACGTGAACTCAATCCGACCATCTATACAGTTTACTATGGAGAAAGAGCAAGACAACAAATTACCCTTCCTTGATGTATTAGTAACAAGGACAGAGCAAGGATTCAGGTTATCTGTGTATCGTAAGCCCACCTTCACCGGACAATACTTCATTTTCAACTCCCATCATCCATATACGGTACAGAAAGGAATAGTCCGTTGCTTACAACATCGAGCAAAAAACATTAGTAGTGATACTGATGCATATCACGAAGAAATGATTAGTCTGAGACACAACATCCATCGTAACAACTACACAGAGCCCATAACATCGGCTCCAAGAAACCTAGTGTTCGAAAGAGGAAGAGATATTTCACTTTCTTTGGTTTATCGGTTTCTTTATTACTGACTCCCACCAAAGACCGCCAAATGTAAATATATTAGAACAATGAAGGTAAGTAGGTAATATCTCGGCATCAAAATCAATCAATTAATGAATGAATGAATGAATCAATCAATCAATCAGCAGTTCAATACACTTTGCTCATCATTTATAAAGTATCAGTAACTCTTCCCTAATAAAATACAAAATCCCTATAGATGCTATTCCTTTCTTGGTGGGGTTTTTATCTCCATGATTTAGTGGCTAAAGTTCAGAACAGCAGCCTCAAACTAAGGAAGTTCAAACTCCAGTAGCGATATTACCTTCACTTCGTGCGCCATTAAACAAAGAAACAAAATTCAACCTTCCCTGGTTAGGTTAAGAATTTATCGGACTCTCCTTGTAGTATATTAATATTCTCATGTTTCTTTAAAGAAAATAGACACACCGAATCTACTATATCGACACCATCTGATATATTCGTCAGATTTGATATTTCAGTCGGCTTTTATAAAGTTGTCTCTTACAGAACGTTTCAATTATGGGAATGATATCGGATCACTTACAATGACAACATTTTTCTGCTGGATTGCGACCCTAGCAAACACGTATAAATCATTTGAAAGTCCTTTTTTTAAATAGAAAAACAAGTTAAAATAGGAAAAAGAAAAAAAAAAGAGAAACCCAATTCAATGTAGAGATACAAGGAGAAAAGCAAATAGAAAGTTTAAGAAAAATGTTAGAGTGTGTTTTACGTTTAGGTCAACGTAACGTTTACGACGGATTTCGCTTAGGAAAGGAAATGAAATGCGTGATTTAATCGGGAAGCGAATGGGAAACAAATTGAGAGTTTTCTTTCTTAAGATAGAAGAAATAAATTAAAAATAAAAAAGAATCGATGTTGACATGTTGTCTTGATAGTCATATTATTTCATTTTTTTTTTCAGGTTGAGTTTGCATGGAGTGGTCCAATTGACAGCTGCCAAACCGTCTACAGTTTGTTAGCTATCTTGATTCATACTCAGTTTTAATGTTCACAGAAGCAACTTAAAGGACTAGTCACCGTAGTTTAGGGGCTAACGTTCTGGACTGTCACATCATAGTTAGTGATTTCAAAGTCTAATCGCACTATAATGTTCACATTAAGATCAATACACCGTTATAACCCCAGTTATAGGGTTAAATAATACCGTTACTTTTCTTCTACCGGGAGGACTTCGGCATTAAATAACCCATGAAGGATGATATACCATTAAACAAAAAATTAAAACAATTTGAATAATAAAAATGCGTTATCCAATAATAGAATGATTTTAATAAACCTGCTCACAGTAGATTTCTCCTAATATATGTGTGACTTTAGCTTAACAAAAACAATACACCGTTATGATTTTTTCATTGCAGGAGGTTTATTAAAAAAAAAGATGAAATTTGCCGGTGACATAAACACTGTTAACAGTTGCTCCTTCTCCAAGGAAATCAAGAGTAACGGGCCTTTTTCATGTTCCCGAAGACAGTCGGCATGACGTTCTTTATTTACCTCTGCGCCCGAAACTAAATCTTTTACTGAGAGTCAGTGTTTGTACTCAAATTACAATCTTTTCGAGAAAATCTTGTATAGTTCATTTAGAAGCATTTTTTTACAACAATTGGCATCTCTATAAGCAGAACACATCCCTCTGTAAATTATGCATGCTTAGCACAACTCAGCCTCCAAAAATTTCATGACAGGGTTCTATTTAATTCTAGTGCACTCTATTCTATTTGCCATCATTTTGAATAGCTCCAAAATAATATTTTCGAGGGTTTAAAATATTTTTTGCTATAAACCAAGTCCGAATAATGTAGAGTCTTTTTTTTATAGTATTGAATTAATTTCGATGGCTATTGCAATGCGAAATAATAATTATGTGAGTCTAATTAATTTGAAAGTAAAGCTTTATCGTGTTTATTCATAAAAAAAGTCTCTGACAATGAAATTTTACTTTGAAATTGATTAGACGCAAATAATTATCATTTCACTTTGGAGTTGCCCTTTAAGTTGATTCAATAGTATAAAATTTCAAAAAGTAACTTACCAATGATTGAAGCAAATTTCAAAATACTTTTAATATAGAGTTTAAATTTGTTAAAAAAAGAATCCGCTTCTCTCCAATATTTATTGAACAAGCCTCGTAAAATGATAATCAAAATGCTTTAACTTCGAAAATAATCTTTAATTTTCAGGAAAAGGATAATTTTATGAAGTTTGCAGAGCATTATTTGTAATCATTCAGCTTTTTGATATAAGGAAAAAATTTTGCTTTTTAGAATCTTTGACCTGGGGTGATATTTAACCGCATATGATGGCAAGACCTTAGTCCCGGAGCTTTGACGAATATGAAATATACTTTCATTGTCATTTCTCCCAATGCTCTCAGGCCTGGAATTGTATTAGTAGTTAAGATCTCATTTATGAGCCAAATAGAACTGCTTAATCTTTCCTTTAGTATTATTATTATTACCTATTTGAAAAATTATAGCGATCTGTCCAAATTATTTATATTACATAGAACTATTAGTTGTCTAAATTTCTAAGACGAAGTTTGATGTTTTCATTAATTGTTTTCGGAATATTGTCTTCATATCTATTGTTATTTCCACAACGTTTCGGCCGATACGTCCTCCGGCCTTCTTCAGGTGTTTGGCGAACTCAGGAACCTTCACGGATTTTCAAACTACGTCTATTATTGAATCCACGGTGGCCGCCTGTTCTGATTCCGCTAACCATAACCGGGTACAAGTTTTAAGTATTCTTGTATTGTTACTCGCCTGCAGCCTCCAGATGATTGTCTCCTTAGAATCTTAGGGAACCAACACCTATAACCGTTATGTTATGTGTCCTGCTCGACAGGTCAGACTGAATTTTGGGGTCTTATATAATTAATGTTCTGACTTGACTAGGATTACGACTGTTGTGAATGATTTTTAACCTGCACTCATATTCAGATTTTTTTTCTAAGGAGTCAAAAGAGGCCAGCACTCTTCAAATCAGCTCAATGGCATTTCCACCAGGACAATGCACTAGTCCACATCTCCATCCTTGTCACACACTATTTGACCAAGAAGGGCATCAAGACAGTTCCTCAGCATCCCTATGGTCCAGACTTTGCTCCCTGTGACTTTTTGTTATACCCTAAGTTAAGAAGCTTTCGTTATGAGACAACTGAGGAGATGAAAGAGGCTGTGACGAAAGTCATTGACACGCTCACACAAGAGGATTTCCATAGGGCCTTCCAGAAGGTGTTGGAACGGCACAACAAGTGCATTGCTGCCGGAGGAGATTACTTCGAATGGGGATTACAGTTTCATGTGTGTGCTATCAATAAAGTTCCCACGCGAAAAAAGTCTGGAAACATGCTTAGTGATTCTCGTATATATACATATATATATATATATATATGTGTGTGTGTGTCAGTGTCTGTGTCTGTGTCTGTGTTGTGTATTATGCCATTAAACAATTACCAACTAAAAAGCAAAAAAGCAAATAAATTATTATATTCTTTCCTTATTATCATATAATTTTTATACAATAGAACCGTCAGTACAATTATGGATTGAGTCTAGAACAATAAACAAAGCGATTTACAGGTTTTCTAATCAATATGAAAGAAAAAAAACACATCAATTCTATCTAAACTGTTTTTATTAGTTAATGTAATATAGTAAAAACGTTCGAATTTTATCATAAAGTAGTTTTTGTTGTCTGCAAACGAAAGTGCTTTACAACGGACAATGCAATTAACTTAGATATTTGCGTTATATTATTAATGTTTATAGAACGTAATTAAATATTATTTATAATCAATGACTCAATTAAATTGTAGCTGAGTTTTGTTAGGCTTTTTTTTACTTAACGGCATATCAGTACTTAAGGGTTACGTAATGCCAAATAATTTTTTAATGCTGGTATAATGTATATCTTTCATTGAATAGTTTATAGGTAACAATTTTAAACGAGCCAGAAATCATTGATTTGACCTCACATGAATGGTTTCACGTATTGCTATTGAATGCTAATAAAATAAAGTTGTCGACCCTATTTGAGAGTGACCCGAAGGCTCCACTAAGCAAGGTGCTAAGCAAGGTGGCATCAAGTACCATTTTTTGAGTCTTTGGCATGACTCAACCTGGGATTGAACCCCAGTCTCCCGGAATTTTGGTGAACACTCTAACCATTATGCAATTCAGCTTAATATTAATTTTTTCCTCACTTTTAGGAGTATCGTGGATATGGCACGTATTCATCCGAAGGAGAGGTTTGGGGTAATGTAGTGTAAATCTTATTGCTATTACACAAAGGCACACTCTGACTAGGAGCGGTAAAACTTGTTAGGGTCCGATCTAAGCATTAAATACAATTATTGATGTTAATTAGCAATAGGTAAATCTATTTAGGAATATATAAATATTACTATTAGTGTTAGATACCTATACTTGAAATCATTTAAAAGTTTGCGAACAATAAATACAATTCGTGAAATCATTTAACTGTGGGCAAGAAAATGCGCTCCAGCTCGTTTAAAAATGTTACCGACCAAATTTTCACTTAAAAATTATATAATATATGGATAAATAGGACTTAGCTTTAAATAATCAAGGGTTGATATGCCATTAAACTAAACAATCTAACCTGCTTTACTGATAGGATAATAATATTCTTGTCGGTTTTCTGATAAAAAGGTTTTCGCAAATCCGGTGCTTGGTACCGTAACGATTTCCCGACAAACCAGTTACACAAGTTTAAACTAATTGTTTACTGCGAATAAATTTTAATTTCATGACGGTGTTTAGATACTGTTGCCTTTTACGAAAAAATCAGTAGTACATATTCAAATAAATATTCTTGTGTAAGCTACAGTTCCTAAGATTAGCATATGTGATGTACTCCTTATTTACCTTGTCTTTAATTGGAATCATTTTGAGATGAGGCTTCTTAATCTGAGAATTAATTTTTCTTATTTATTGCAGACCTTTTGTCCTCATCTTGGTAGTTTTTGTGTTGTTTCTTCTTCACTACGTTTCGGCCAAATTTCCCCTCTGGCCTTCTTCAGGTGATTAACCGTGACCTCGGATAGGAATGCTGAGTCTTGTAACCGTATCCCCAGGAATTACAGCCTTCCTACCCAAGCTGTCCAGAGGTTTACTTGGTCAAAAACGTGGTGCGATTGGCAACAATTTTGGAAGGCAAAAAATAAAAAAATAATTAATTAATTAATTAATTTTTATTTACAATTCAGACCAGTCGGCTAGGACATGTAGAATTAACCAACAGCATCTCTGCAGAGGCCGGTTCTGTTAGCATCTTATAGGGTCTTTTTCTGTGCCAAATAGAACAAAGTATGTGTGCAAACGAGTTACTTATTTTAAATTCTGACTGTTATAGAGAAATAGTTTAAAATATTTAACTCTGTGCAAAAAAAGAGCTCACACTCGTTTAAAAATGTCATCCACAAAATGGTTTTACAAATATATATACTTAATATATATGTATTCATTGTGTGCCCCATGTATATGGCCTTGTGCCACATCTAAGCAAAAAAAAATTAAAAATTACAATTAATATATGTATGAACAGGATTTGGCATTAAATAACTTACGATGGTTGATATACCATGAAACCAAACCAAACCTAACCAAATCTTGCCTAATATTCTTATTTCTAAAACTAATGATCAAGTTGTATTGAAGAAATTCTGTTTGTTAAAATACTGATAATAATTAGTTTATGTTTTATATATATTTATATATATATATATATATATATATATATATATATATATATATATATATATATATAATATCTACGCTCGTGTAAGTTTGGATGATTCCTTACTTTATTTGCAGTGTTTCACTTTGTAAGGTAGTGGTACAGGAAAAATCACTTTTTTTTGTATATTCCAAATATCTGTTGGCAACACAAGAGTTCTTAAGTTGTATATTTTATTTACTCTTCTTCTTTTTTTGCATATTCATATATGTCTATTGATTTTACTAACTTTAGATTAAATCGAAGCCCGTATATGCTGACTATGTTATGAAAGAAGAATATTCGGTTTCCACAAAAATAACAGAGTACACGCACCCCTAACTTAACACACGCAAACACACACACACACACACACACACACACACACACACACACACACACAGATATATATATATATATATATATGCGATCGTGTGTGTGTGTGTGTATGTATGTATGTATGTATGTGTATGTGTGTGTTAAGGTAGGTGTGCATGTATATATATATATATATATATATATATATATATATATATATGATATTAGAACGAAATGATGGTGATTGTCGTTTCATGGCTGATTTTTCTCTTTCCCGCGAAATATATCTTCAGCCAAAATGGAAGTGCTCGTCCCTTGAGTCGACCGGTTCGGTGTTAAGAGTTATTTTCGGGGACAATGGTAATCCATTTGTGGGCCGGGCAAATTCGCTGCGGGCGAGCCGGGTCAGCTAAATGCTATTTTCGTCCTAAACGATAGAGTCGTTCCTCTTAACCTCTGTAGCCTCTTTGACCGAGGTCATTCTGATCCAATATATCGACTGTTTCTCATTCGACCAGACAGTTTTCTCACATTTGAATTCTACAGAATCTTACATAATCTCTTTAGTGATTTAACGATTTCTTAAGTACATGAAAATAAGGACACTTCACCAAATTATGAAATTGAAATCTCTATTTGCGTTTGACACCACTTAAAATATATTCACGTTTTGCTTTTTTTTAAAACATCCCAATCATCTGTTTGTATTAAAAATGGCTGGGTTCTATATATATATATATATATATAACTAAGTTTCACAGATATATATATATATATATATATATATATATATATATATTATTTGGTCCAGTTAAACCGGAGTTGGGAGTAATTCCATCAGGACAAGAAACCTATTCAAGAGTGGACATTTAAATTTTCATGGTAAAGAGCTCAATGTAACAGACATTACAGAGCAATAATTTCTTTAAGAAAAAACACAAACCGGTCACATTTGGATTATAAATTTATTTCCATCCTGTTATGTGTTCTTGAAAAATCAAAAAACACGAAAAAAATTAACAGGATATCTTCAGATCTTATGGATAAAAATAGTCCTGTTAATTTTTTTTCGTGTTTTTTTGATTTTTCAAACACACATAACAGGATGGAAACAAATTTTTAATCCTAATGTGACTGGTTTGTGTTTTTCTCTATGGAAATATATATATATATATATCTGTGAACTGTAAAATAATTTTTTTGTTCTTTAATGGCCTATCAATCTTTGTAGGTTATTCAAAGCCGTACCTATACTTGTAGAAGAACATTAGTGACACTATCTCACCCATAGCAGTTGTGGATTAGGGTGTTCATGGCTTTCCCTAATGCATCTGTGAAAAGCGGACGTAATAGAACGAATAAAACCCGAAATCGCTTATTTTGAGTTCATGGTTTTACACGTTACCCTTTATGCTGTTTAGACTGTAAAATTATAATTTAATGGAAATCTGAAAGACGCTTTGCGTGTGTACGATTCTGTATTGATGCCCACCATTCTTAACCCTTCACCATGTTTAAAAGCCACCTTGTCAATATCTAAAGATTTTTACGTTGTGTAATGGCTGGCAAGTTAAGCTAACATTGCATTATTGAGTTCGATTTTCGCAAAGTGGGCCCTGTTTCTAGCTTTTAACAACATCTAATTACTACCTTCTAGATAAATACGGTACCTCCCGTAGCGTAAATTTTGTTTGATTGATTGATTTTAACGGCGTGTCAACCCATCTGTGGTTATTTCATGCTGAGAATTTTGGGATTCACGTACATATTTTGTGTAGCTTTTTCTTAAAAGGGTTATTTTGCACACAGTCCCATTAGATTTTATACATATTTAAAGAGATCTATTAAAACTATAGCTCGAACCTAACCGGTACTACCAAGGCAGGTAAAAATGGATCCGGAAGTAATGTTAAAAAAAATTGGTTTTGTTGGGTTTACTGTATATCACCCATTATGGGTTATTTAATGCCAAATCCTGTTCATATATATATATATATATATATATATATATATATATATATATATAATCCGAGGAAAAAATCCAAGGAGTAGGAGTATCCTATTAGAGTGCCTAATGTCAACAGCTATATGATTGTATAATTAAATTATATATTATTATCAGATATAATATTTATACATTACTCATCATTGTTTTGAGTTGTCATTGATATTCCAGTCTAGCTTGTATATTTATTTTTTTGTTGTTGCTGTTGTCAATTATTTTGGAGATATTATTTGTACAAGAATAACTAATTTTTACATTATTCTTTTTTTTTTCAGTTAGGGTTTTTTCATCTTTAAAATGTATATTAACCTTAAAAAATTATTTCCTGATTTTGATAATAGAGGGTTTCCAAAAAAGAGGTTAAGCCAGATAATATTTCTACGTCTATTTTTATTATTATTATTGCTTATTATATTATTCATATTCATCTCATTATTACTTTCATCATTTCATAGATTATTATCCCTATAACAAACTTGTAATTTTAAGTAAACAATGAATGCCCCCCATATGAAATGAATGTTAACTTAATGATATTAGGAATCTAGCTAATATTTCAACTAAAGAAAATTATACTATTAAAAAGTATATATAGGTATCACAAGTTCCAACAGGAAATTTAGATATTACAAACACCTAAAATCATTTAAAAATATAACATTAAAAAATCAAACTGTCCTAAGTATTTCTAGTATTTGAAATATCTAGGACTTACACCTATTATAAATAAGAAAATAAGATCTTCCTCGACAAACAGTAGGTGTAATTTATTCTTTGAATAGACGATATGTATAAAAAGATAAGAATTTACTAAATCCTGGGAATGAGAGGATAAATATATGTTGACATAGAATTAAATTTTTAGTATAATTTAACTCTTTTTTATTGGTTATATTAAACATATTTAACTGCCATTAACTTGGTGATTTACATTTTAATTGTAACCTTTTTAAATATTGATCCATGTTTTAAAAATTGATTAAATAATTGCTGTGGTCTTCAGATAAGGCCGGTGGAAGAACAACTCAAACAGCGGGTGATAGGTAAACGTTATTGTAGTAGCAGAAAAAGGAATTCATACAAAGGAAGTACTAGCTGTGCTCGGCTTGCAGTCCGTCTGTCAAATCCCTCGTCGGGAACGTGAAGTTGTTTACCCCGAGCGAGCTAAGCTCGGAGAATATGTTTAGGTTGGACGAGTTTATCTTTGGGGTATGGTAGGATATATCCCCATAACAATAATAAAATAAATTATTTTTCTCCAATAAAGAATACGTTTATATTTTAAACAATAAAATATAAATATGCTTCATTTTTATAAAAGGATCTTGAATTAAGAAATGATAAATATTTGATAAAAAATGTAAACTTATTTATATAACTCTAAAAACTAAAGAGAAATTATTCCATATACTACATCCTTTTACTACACCGTTTTTCTATATGTAAGCAAATATTAGGGAAACTACTATGTAATTGAATAATCTTATTAAAAGGTAGAAATTATAAGTTACATTGATAAAATAACCATCATATATTAACCGTTTGTTTTTTACAGTTAACTGAACCATCTATGGGGGTGTCCTCGTGGTGTAATGGTTAAAGTGATGGACAGCGGAATCGTAGTAAGCGAGTTCGTACTCCAGTCGCGCTATTACATTCACTTTCGGGCAAATACCCTTGGGAAAGGTATGAAACCCCTTATCCTGCCAGCTATGGGTTAAATAGTACCACTACCGTTCTTTTAGGAGAATGGCATTGGCATTAAATAACCTATAAAGAATTGATATGCCATTAAACAACCAAACCAAACCAGAAAACTGAACAATCTATATGCAAATTGTTCCTAATATTAATTACAAGGAATTTTTTTACGATGTTTCATGATTAGAAATAGAATTTTCGTAAATTAATATTCATAGTGATTTATTATTTTCTGACAACATGGATCATATTACTCAATATAAATATTCGGAAAACGCTGAAATTGTATTGAGGGATTTTTAACAGATGGAAGAAGGAAGACAGACTCCATCGAATTTTGTCTTTCAAGTAAAAGTTTTTAAAAAAGAATATATTTCTTGATCAATGTGTCAAGCGCCAATGATTTGTTAGATTGTAAATAGGTAAAGTGAATCATATATATTTTACTGTGATTCATTTAACATTTTATTATCAATTATGATTTTTTCCGTGGGGACGAAAGGGCAAAAAGCTTTAATAACCAGTGTAATTAAGTCGCCCTTTAAAATAACTTGTTTTTATATTGAGTTAATAAAAAGCAGATTTTGCATAGATGGGTTTTAGTAGCCCATGAAAAAATAGAATCTTTCTATAAAACGGTTCTTCTAAAACGTAAAATTTCTCCAGCACTGTTTCGAGTGCTCAGAGGTATTGTAATACAAATGCATGGAGCTGATTCCTTTCATTTTATTATTTTTTATAAGCTCGAGTGGGGGTGTAAAATGGGAAAAAAAAAAAGATCCTAATATTAATAAATTGATTAGATCGAAAATGAGATTATTTAGCCTTGGTGAATTTGGAAATTTGATGATGTATAGAGGGGAAGATTTTTAGTGGGTGGAAGAGCAAGAGAAAAAAAGAAAAAAGGAATAAAAAAAAAAACTCACGGAACCTGATACCCGAGTCCGGCGAGAGCTGAGTTGTAGACAGGAAGACCAAAGCTGTGTAAATGAATAATTTCGTACAATCCGTATGTTAAAAAAATGCTAGTGTCCTCGCAGATCACTTTGGCAGATCCACGAATTTGATTGGTTGTTTGCAACAATAAATCAGATGAGCGGATGAGCAGCCTATAATCGTCGAAATAAAAAAAAATCCATTTTTTTCTTATTTTTCCGATGTTGCGTGAACTAGAGGATGTATTAGAGACTGATCATCTCTGATAAGATCTTCTGGGTGGGGGGAGTATGATGTTGGAAGACATGAAACTTCCCAAGGAACCAAGCAAAACATTATTGACGACACCCCCCCGGTGCTAAATGTATTAGGGCGTTTATCTAAAGTATGTATAATAATTTCGACGAAATTAGGAATTCATATTTTATCAATAATTTTAATTGAGTCACAAACCACGATTAATTTTTTCTGTATTCTCACGTTTTTTAGGATTCAATAATATTCAAATTAGGGGTAGCGTTTTTTTTAAAGGTTTGTATGAACATTATATCGGATAATAATATATAATGATATTTTCACCGTTAAAATTTTTGATTGAAAAAAAAAAAATTAAGAATCTATTTGTATAATTTACTTCTTTTCTTGCCAGTAGCAATATAATCGTACCGAAATGATATTCAAATAAGAAACAGTTGTTTGCTTTCACAATCGGAGTAGGATCGTCATAGACGTTAAACAAATTTACAATGACTCCAAGGAACTGAATTATTATTTCTATTTTAATATGATATATATATATATATATATATATGTGTGTGTGTGTGTGTGTGTGTGTGTGTGTGTGTGTGTGTGTGTGTGTGTGTGTGTGTGATCTGGTTTGGTTTGGTTTGGTTTAGTTTGGATTGGATTGGTTTTAATACACACCGACCATTGCAGGTTATTTAATGACAAATCCATGTTTATACATATAAACATTTTTTTTCAAACAATTCAGTTTAGACTAACTATAGTTTTTCTTTACCCACAGTTAAACATCAAAACTTAAAACAACTCAGTTTAGCATAAGTACACAGTTTATTTCTCTTTGACCTCAGGAGAGGAACATCTCAAGTGCTACCGCTCCAGGTCAAAGTGGACCAAAGAGCGATGGCAATAAAGGGATATTTCGCATTCCCAAAAGCTCAAGCATTACTAGAACCTCGCCATTAGATTTTTTAGTGCCATAAACATGACACTTGTTAGGGGAGTCTGATCTCTCTGCGTAGATACAGTCAGTTTATTTTGCAGCCTCAGCCAACTGGGCCATATATATATATATATATATATATATATATATATATATATATATATATATATATATATTAGGGGAGGAGACGGGACTGGTGCTACTCGTGCCCGGCACGACCAATAACTCGGTCAATGTTATTCAAAATGGATTAAAAATCATCCATTAATTTCAAGCAAACATACTTAGTCTGATCTCAATTAAATTACGTATCTATTCAAGTTTTGATAACTAAGTAGCCAAAAGTTCATAAATATATCTGCGAATAATACAACGATGCTGTTTTGAACGGATGGTCTTTGTCCGGCCACCGTCAGATTCATTGAACATCCCATGAAATCGGCTACAATGTTGAACACGCGCAAATCCGTGCCGAGCACTAGACCCTTATAATAACAGTAATGTTAGAGAAATCCGCTTTTGGCTGTAGCCAATCGCAAGAGCAACCCAAACATCGTGCTCAAAAATCTTAGCTCATTTTCACTGCTGATTGCTGAAAGTTGTCTTGGGAAGAGGGAGTGGGACCGAGAGAGAGAGAGAGAGAGAGAGGGGTGATAGCAGATCATAGCTGTCCCGACGTCATCATCATCACTATGGTAAATGTTGGTTAAACAGCGTGTTTTAATTCGTTTTTTCACTAACAGATCTCTATTTCTTTAATGAATGTTGCATATATTACATTCTGTAACTAAAATTTGTTTATTTGAATACATTTTCAACAAATAATCTTTATTTTAAGCGAAATTGAAACTACTAGCTGTGTCTGTGTATATTGTCATCAGTTTCTTTATTCTAATAAACATATTTTTCTCGTCATACTAATGGACATCTTCTCGTTTCTTCTATACTTTTGAAAGGAAAAAAAAAAAAATCTCATCTACTGTATCAACAAGACTACAAATTATATAGTATCTTGATTATTTACAACAAAAAAACACCATGCAAGGTACGTTTGTCAATCTGTGCTATACAATGGAGAATCACGCAATAGCAACTATGATGATTACTTTGGGTCCACGGACCACGGGTTGGGAACTGAAGTTGACAGAGTGTGGTGGGGTACAGGAGTAGCAAAAATAGGTTAGAGTCACCACTGATATATATATATATATATATATATATATATGATTTGTTAACACATTCTGTTGATATAATTCTTAAACGAAACAGCTCTTTTTAAATAGAGTAAAATGCTTGCAAATATAAATATATAAGACACAATTTAATATCAATCCTTTGTTTGGCCATCTTGTTTGTTCTTTTTGTTGCGTAGTTATAACCCTATAAGATGCTTCCACACCGGGTCAGAGTGGACCAAGGAGCACTAGCAATTTAGAGGTAATCCATCTTCACAAATGTCCAAGGCTGAAGTCTCGTCATATCAGGACACTCATTAGGGGGTCTTGGCACTCAGCAGAGATGCAGTCGGTGTATTCTGTTGCCCGAATCGACTGCGTTTATTAAATCAATGGAGACAACTTTTATAAGAAGCAACATACCATATTTACCAACCCTTCCGCTCGGGCAGGATATGACACAAGGTCAATTTTTTCAGCGGAGTTTAACAGGTTTGAATTCAGAGTTTTCCTTCTCCTAGTTTCCTTACCAAGGCTGAAGAACCTAGTCTGCCCTACTATTTACCCATAGCTGGAGGGAGAATAATTGGATTCATACCTTTCCCAAGGGTATTAGTGATATGTGAAATGCAATCAGTCCAGGATTTGAACTCATGTCGCCGTGTTCAATTCCTGCGACGATAACCATTACAACACGGGCACCTCCTAAGAAGCAACTTACGAAGACATGTGTAAACCAGTTCAGCAGGGCTTAGTCTACCCAAATTGCATTTATTGAAGATTATTGAGATTTTAACCAGTGGAGAAACCCTTACTTGCCGATAATCCCAGGTTCACTATAGCCGGAAAGGGTAGTATCTGTTTTGGATCTGATGGATCCGTTTAAAAATAAATTGTACTTGAGAGAACTGTGTACAATTAAAGAACAGAAAAAAAAATCAAAAAACAAATTCTTAAACCTCTACACCAAAAATCCAATTTTTAACGCTTAATGAATTCCATTCGTCAACCTTGAAGTAGAGAATAACCCTTGACATGTTGAAATACTGTTCGAATATATCAATCAATCACATAATAAATGCTTGCGTTTAATCACGCTTTGGAGTTTTGAATAGAAAGTGTTAATGGGTTTTCTTTTCAAACCATCAAAATTGATCAAGGATATCAAGCAAGTTAACATGCGTAGCTATATGGAAATTTGAGTTGAAATTCTGGTTGACTACTGGAATCCTAGACAAAAAAAGTCGAAGTTTTTTTTATACAATTACAATCATTTTTTTTTTTCCTGGGAAAAGTTTATAAAGAATATAAGAAGTACGGACTTTAAAGATTTCATTCGTTACATTACATGTTTTCATTGCCATATATTGCAGTAACCATTATAACAGAGCGTTAAAATAATTCATCGAATTTATTTCAAACAGCAATGTAACTTTACTGCCACAATCAATATGATCGATTCTGAACAATATTTTAGATGAAGGGAAAACACATTACGTCATTTAAAATATGATTAATTATACATTTATATTACAGAATATGACAAAATCTGTCCGTCTTCAGTTCCTATTTTTAATTCTAAAAAAAAAAAAGGAAACATGTTGAAACAAATTGTTAGTGTTTTAAGATAAACAGACAATCTCTCTCTCTCTCTCTCTCTCTCTCTCTCTCTCTATATATATATATATATATATATATATATATATATATACGCGTTTCCAGACATTTTTCGTAAGGGCACTTTTATTGATAGTAGACACATGAATCTATAGTCCACTTGGAAGTAATCCCCTTCGGCTGCAATGCACTTGTTGTACCGTTCAAACAACTTCTGGAAGGAGCCATGGAAGTCTTCTTGTGTGAGCGTGTCAATGACCTTCGTCACAGCCTCTTTCATTTCCTCAATTCTCTCATAACGACAATCTCTGAGCTTAGGGAATAACCAAAAGTCACTGGGCCAAGGTCTGGACCAAAGAGAGGGTGGGGACTGGCTTGATACCCATCTTGGTCAAATAGTCTGTGACAAGGATGGAGTGGTGGACTGGTGCATTGTCCTGGTGGAAATGCCAGAGACCCGATTTGAAGAGTGCTGGCCTCTTCCGACTGATTCTCTTCTTGAATTCCCTTAAAACCTCAACATAGTAACCCTAACACTAAACCATTGGCCAATCAACTCTGGTCTATTGACTTTTTCTTACTCCTACCACACCTCTCATCATCCCTCACACTCTCCCTGCCTTCCTTGAATCTCTTATGCCCCTCAAAACTCATGTTCGATTCATGCAAGATTGTCCAACAGCAGTGTAAAGCATTCCATACGTTTCTGTGGCATTTTTCAAGTTTAAAACAGAATTTTATTGCTTATCGTTCTTCTAAATCCAGATTGAACTTTTTAAATTCACCAGCTGTGACAATCAGGCTTTAGTAGGGTGTATTCCAATTCCTGCTGTAGCTGTTTATTAGAACCTGAAATCGTAAGAATTGACTAGTAATCTTATAAGCTGTATAGCAATAACATAGTGAATTTTCAAGAATCTACGACAATTCTAGATGTCTGTACAAAAAAAAAACAGTTTGGAAACTTATTGAATGCACTGCGTATTTTTATACACACACACACACACACACACACACAAACACACACACACACACACACACACACATATATATATATATATATATATATATATATATATATATATATTTCATGTCTGGGTTCCATGTATGATTTTTATGTAAATGGGTTAATGATGACATAGACTATAAAAAGAAATAATCTCTAATATCTTAAAGGAAAGTTTGGAAAAATAATACACTATTTACATCAAAGGCTGTTCGAGTAAAATGAAAATAAATATTAAAAAAAAAAAACGAAAATATAAATTACTGTTTTTTTCGTGATATTTCCGGAAAACCTTTTTCGCTTTTTTCTGACGATAGAAATAAAACCAACAGTTCGGCAGTGAGGATAGATCAAGTGAGTCGTTTTTTCGTTGTTGTCTGGTTTTTGTTTAAAAGGTTCTATTATCTATGAATTCTCCCGTATCATACTTTTCTTCAAAATTTTAATGTCTTAGATAAAGATTACAGGATTTCATTATTTCTTATAAAAAAAACCCAGAAGTAACCGAAACAGTTTATGTATTTATTTATTTATATTATTTTTTTTTTTGGTATTATTAATTTATATTCACGCTGCACTAGGACCTCGTAATGAAAAATATAAATAAGAAATGATCTAGAACTCCAATCGTATATATACTCTCACCATACTTATCGACATTATCATCATCATCATCATCATATACTGCCATAAACACGGGTATCCCTGACTCTCTCTCGCCACCCCTCCTTATCGTTCATCGCTTCTGGCAAGTACTCAGGGTTACACCCCGTATCCTCACAGAGCTGCTGTATGTAGGTGCGAGCTGGTCTCCCTGACTTTGATCAGCTATGTGTAGTGGAGGTGCCCGTGGAGGTGTCCGTGCTGTAATTGTTATCGTCGTAGAAAATGAAGACGGCGACACGAGTTAAAATCCTGGATGAGACTGATTGCATTTTACATAGCACTAATAACCTTGGGAAAGGTATGAATCCAATTACTCTCCCTCCAGCTATGGGTAAATAGTAGGACAGACTAGGTTCTTCAGCCTTGGTGAGGCAACTAGTCTAGGAGAAGGAAAACTCTGAATTAAAACCTGTTAAACTCTGCTTAAAAATTGACCTTGTGTCATATCCTTCCCGAGCGGAGGGGTTGGTAGAAAAGGAGGTGCCCGTGGTGTAATGGTTATCGTCACTGGATATGGACACGGCGGTACGAGTTCAATTCCTGGAAAAGACTGATTGCATTTCACATAGCACTAATACCCTTGGGAAAGGTATGAATCCAATTATTTTCCCTCCAGCTATGGGTAAATAGTAGGGTAGACTAGGTTCTTCAGCCTTGGTGAGGCAACTAGTCTAGGAGAAGGAAAACTCTGAATTAAAACCTGCTAAACTCCGCTTTAAAAATTGACCTCGTGTCATATCCTGCCCGCACAGAGGGGTTGGGTAAATAGGATCAGCTATGTGTAGAGGTCCATAGTAGAACATCACCTATGAGCTTGTCCCTACATCTCCAGCAGTGTCCTGCATGTCTGGTTCGTTTTACTTTGATAGTTTTCGTGATGGGTGGTAGATGGCCGTATCGCTGCTGCTTTGAGGCGTGTTGCCTTCAGCACTTGTTCAATATAGCTCGCAGCATTCTTGTGTAGTTGCTGTCAAACTGTTTCTCCAGCTGTTTCGTGAGCGTCTATGTAGTGCATCCATATAGCAGTATTAACACGACCGCTGCTTGGAAGAAACTGCGTTTCATTTTATCGGTCAGGTCTGACTTCTATATGAACGATAGTCTATCCATAGCTGTCCATGCCTTTGCTAGTCGCGTGTCGATGTCTTTTTCGGTTGATGAGACACTGATTCTTAAGTAGGTAAACTTGTTAATTAGTTTCAGACACCTACTGTTTAGTGTGAAAATGTTACCTGTTTGATTAAAGCAAAAATATTCCGTTTTGTGTACATTGACATGGAGGCCAATGCCTCCAACAGCTCGTTCCAGACTCTGTAGTAAGGTTTCGGCTCGGGCGGTAGCATATGCAAGAATAGCTATGTCAACGTCGTAGTCAGTGTCGGTAATTGTTTTTTTGTAGGGTACCTTCTCCTTCTTTTCTTTGTCATCTTAAAACTATTTTCTTTGATTTTATCAATCGAAGTTCTAAGCACGTAATCTAGACAGATGATAAAAAGGTATGAGGTTAGTGTTTCACTTTGCATCAATCCTGCTACAATGTCGAAGTAGTCTATGTCTCCATTCGGGGAACGTACTTACACTTAGGTTTTTCTATAGAGAACCATTATGGCTGTGACGGTTTCTTTTGGTATGCCGTATGCTAGTAGAATCTGTTCCATCTTCCCTCTGTGAATCGGTTCAAATCCTTGGTAAAGTCGACAAATAGTATTGTCGCCTGTAGGTCCTTTGCCCGTACGGCTTCAAGAATTCTACTGATATTCAATATTTGTGAGGTTGTGGATGTATTTCTCGGAAGCCATTTTGGTTTTTCCTAAGAACGTTGTCAACTTTGGGTTCTATGAGATTGCGTAGTAGGGCATTGTATATTTTGGCTGCTATGGGTGTAAGGGTTATACCTCGGTAGTTCTTAGCTAATCCGAGGTGGCTCTTTTTAGGGAAAAGGAGTATGCATCCCTTTATCCAACTGTCCATCGGGTTTTGATTATAACTGCATTACAGTGTCGGAGCAGTATATCGTTTAATTTCTGGTCTTCCATACTTCTGGGGGAATTTCATCAATCACTTGGCTTTTCTATTTTTAATTTTTGTCAGTACTGAGTCGAGTTACTAATAATTCTGGTGATTGGTTCATGTGTAATTTTCGGTGGGTTTCCTGGTAGATTCTGGAAATGTTGTATCCATAGTTCTATTGGTTCTTGTGGTTGGTGGCTTTCAGTTTAGCTTTGGTAGTGCCCTTCCTTCTGCACTCTTCATTTATCGTTAGCCCCGCTATTCTAGGTTGCCTATCATCCACTGAGTCTCTAATCTTATCTATCTGATTTTGTATGTATTCCGTCTGTTCTTTTAGGTATGTGTTTCCTAATTCATTTTGTTCCTTTTTTAGTTTCAGGGCATTTGTGTTTGTTAAGTTCTTCCTACTGCATTTGGAGGCAGTTTTCAAGTTTGCGCGTTTTTATCTAACCGCTAATGTCTCCTATGGGACTCTAGATTTTGTTCTCTGTGGTTTTGGTATGTATTTCGCTGCTGCTTCTAAATGGGCGTTGACAAAATTCTAATATTCGTCATTCGGAGTACATGTTTCTGTTTACTCCTGAGCTTCATCGAATTTGCTTCTTATTGCTATCAGATATTTATCTCTAATATCCTTGTGATTAAGAAGGTCCCAGTCATAGGGTATGGTGGTCGTTGTTTAGGTCGTATTCTTTCGGAGACTCAGTCGTATTTTTGCCGTGACAATTCGGTGATCGGAGGATTCAACCTCGAATAAGGAGTAAACCTTGAAATTCATTGCGCTCGTTTTCCATTTTTTGTTTATAAAGACGTAGTCTACCTGCGCTTTATTATTGTTCGCGTATGTGTAGGTCCATAATTTTCCTTCCTTTTTTTTGAAAGTTTGTATTGAGGAATGTTAATTTATTTTCTGTCATGAAATCTGTTAGATGCTATCCATTCCTGTTAGACGAGTTGTGTTGGCTGTTATTTGTGGTTTCCGTTTCCCCCTATTTGGGCATTCATGTTTCCGCCATTGATCAGAACGTTATGTTTCGGGATGGTACGAAAAAGAGAGGATAGCTCGTCATAGAAGTCAATGAGTTCAGTTTCTTCGCTAACATTGGTTGGGCTGTAGCAGGAGATTATCCTTGCCCTGGGGTTGCCATTTAAAGTAGCTACCATCTCCTTTGGGTGGATTTTCTTTATTCAATTTAGTGATTTTAGGGTTTTAGTCCTATTAACATACCCTCTCCTACTCTTGTGGCATTGACAGAGGTTTTTCCTTGCTGATGCACTACCGAGCGTCCATACATGGTCAGTATCGTGATATTTAATATCCTAGCTCTGTGTGTACCGGTGTTCTTGAATGCGTATTATGTCAATGTAATAGTCTGTGGTAGATGCAGTAAGATCCGGTAGTTGTTGTATTCTAATTAAGATTCTAAAGTTAAATGTTGCTATTTGTATTGTGTGTTTGCATTTTAGTAATTTTTTTTTGTTTGAGCTTTGTGGCTGATTTTCTGGAACACTTAGGCAGGGGCTCCAACCTCAGCAGGACGCGCTCCTTTTTTACCCGCGCGAAGAACGATGCGGTTTGGACATGTGGTTTGAGTGTGGGTCATGGTTATCTTTCGATGGCTGTGTTTATTCTCATCTACAAAAGCTAACCTTATAGATGCGCAGCAGTAGTTCCCCGATCGATCTAATCGATCCTGTCCGATAAGCCAATGGATCCATACGCCTAGGACTATATTAGGCATTGCGTTGAGTCGTCATAGGGTTTATCCGCTAGCCTTTCCGTCCACCATGTTGCTTCCCATGGATTCCGTGAATTTTTTTTATATTACATACAGAATTCAATATGATCATTATTATTAAACAAATGATTTAGTATCACTTTCTTCAGGTTTAGGATGATTATTTATATCAAAATAGGAACAGTCATTGCAGAGCAGTAGCAAATGTACTGGATAGTGAGTGAATTCGAAGTTCGGTCGCGCTATAACATTAACTTTCAGACAAATACGTATGGGAGAGTTATGAAAGCCTTATCCTCCAGACTGTGATTGTATAGTATCACTCCGGACATTGGCATGATGGTTCGAGTGTTCGCCAATGGCCCCGGAGACCAGGGTTCAATCCCAGATTGAGTCATACCAAAGACTCAAAAAATGGTACTTGATGCCGCCTTGCTTAACACTCATCATTATAAGGTAATGATCAAGTGTAAAGTGGAGCAATGCAGGGAAAGGAGTAGCACCTTCGCTACACCTTAGTGTAGTTGCTAACGAAAAGGCAGCCTTCGGGTCGCCGTCGACTAAGGTCGCCAACTTTACTTTACTAGTATGATGTTGAATTAAATAACCCACGATGGTTGATATGTCATTAAACAAAGAAATCAAGCAAAATTAAACCATAAATAATGATTTAATTCTTTGTATATTTGTTTATTACTTCTTAGTGAACATAGATCTGAGTGTATAGAGGACAACTTGTGTTCCTTCGGAGAGATCTGACATTCTTAGAAGTCAATAAATATTTTGACAATATTTCGGCTGTTGTCTAAAAAGTTCATAAGCAGAATATTTATATGATAAATTCATACCTGATGTTGATGCCAATTTTTACCAATCAAAGGGGTGTTAAAAGGATAAAATTCGCAATGTAAAGAAATTTTAAGAGAGATTAAATTTCAATATTCAGGAATTTTGATGGGATCATATTTGATATGAAGTGAAAAATGAAGGTTAAAAGTTGTAATAATGTGAGTGACACTAAAGCCAGGTTTAGTATTTAACTGGGTAATGTTTTTAGGTAAGTTTAATCATCATCATCATCGTCATGTCGTGCTGCAGGGACAGATATCCCTGACTCTCTCTCGCCACTACCTGCCTATCGTTCATCGCTTCTCGTAGGTTCTCAGAGCTACATCCTGTATCCTCACTGAGCTGCTGTATGTAGGTTCGAGCTGGTCGTCCTGCTTTTGTTCGGCCATATGAGGGGGGTCCGTAGGAGAACATCCCTTATGAGCTCGTCCTTGCTTCTCCAGCAATGTTCTGCTTGTCTGGTTCGTCTAACTTTGATAGTTTTCGTGATGGGAGGTATGTGGCCGTACGGTTGGTGCTTTAGGGGATTCTTGTGTAGTAGCTGTCAAGCTTTTTCTCCATCCGTTTCATGAACATCCATGTATTGTACCCATATAGCAGTATCGAAACGACCGCTGCGTGGAAGAAGCTGCGTTTCATTTTATCGGTCAGGTCTGATTTCCATATGACCGATAGTCTATCGATAGCTGTCCATGCCTTTATTACCCACGTGTCGATGTCTTTTTCGGTTGATGAGACACTGCTTTCTAGGTAGGTGAACTTGTCAACAAGTTTCAGAGTACTACCGCCTAGTGTGGACATGTCGCCTGTTTGATTAAAGCACATGTATCCCGTTTTGTGTGCATTGACATGAAGGCCAATGCCTGCGGCACCTCGTTTCAGTCTATGCAGTTATGTTTCTGCTTCTCGGGGGGTGATTTGCCAGAATAGCTAAGTCGTCGGTGTAGTCGGCGTCGGTAATTGTTTTTGCAGGATGCATTTGCTTCTTTACTTTGTTAGCTCGAAGACGTTTTCTTTGATTTTATCAACTGATGTTCTATGCACGTAGTCTAGACAGATGATAAAGTGGTATGGGGATAGTGGGTCTTCTTCCAGTACTCCTGCTAAAATGTCGAAGTAGTCTGTGTCTCCATCCGGAGAACGTACTTTCACTTTGGTATTTCTATAGAGAATCGTTGTTGCTGCGACGGTCTCGTTTGCAATGCCCTATGCAAGTAAAATTTGTTCCATCTCCCCATTGTGAATGGAATCAAAGGCCTTGGTAAAGTCGACAAATAGTATAGTCCTGTAGGTCCTTTGCCCGTACGGCTTCAAGAATTCTACTGATATTCAATATTTGTGAGGTTGTGGATGTATTTCTCGGAAGCCAATTTGGTTTTTCCTAAGAACGTTGTCAATTTTGGGTTCAATGAGATTGCGTAGTAGGGCATTGTATATTTTGGCCGCTATGAATGTAAATGTTATACTGCGGTAGTTCTTGGCTAATCCGAGGTGGCCCTTTTAAGGAAAAGGGAGTATGCATCCCTTTATTCATCTGTCTATGGGGTTTTGATTTTAAACTGCATTACAGTGTCGGAGAAGTGTGTCGTCGAATTGTCTGGTTTTCCATATTTCTTAGGGAATTTCATCAAGCCCTGCGGCTTTCCTATTTTTAATTTTTCCGAGTACTGAGTCGAGTTCTTCTTGAGTAAACGGTCTTAGTTTAATGTCTAATTGTTTACTAATAATGCTGGTGATTGTTTCATGTGTAACTTTCAGTTGGTTTCCTTGTAGATTCTCGAAATGATGTTTCTACAGTTTTATTCTTTCTTGTTGGTTGGTAGCTTTCAATTTAGCTTTGGCGGTGCTCTTCCTTCTGCTGACTTCGTTCATCGTTTACCACGCTATCCTAGATTACCTATCATCCACTGAGTCTCTAATCTTATCAATCTGATTTTATATGTATTTTGTCTGTTCTATGTGTTTGCTAATTCATTTTGTGCCTTCTTTAGTTTCAGGGCATTTGTGTTCGTTTTTTTTTTCCTATTGCATTTGGACGTAGTTTTCGCGTTTGTTTGTTTTTTTATCTAACCGCTAACGTCTCATATGGGACTCTAGATTTAGTTTTGTTGGCATGCATTTCACTGCTGTCTGATGCATTGACGAAATTCTCATGTTCGTCATTCGGGGTTCTTTCTTCTCCTGAAGTCCATCGAATGTTTCTCAATGCTAACACATATTTATCTGCTTGTCTTTAATTGGAATCATTTTGAGATGAGGTTTCTTAATCTGAGAATTATTTTTTTATTTATAGCAGACTTTTTTCCTCATTTTGGTAGTTTTTGTGTTGTTTCTTCTTTCACTACGTTTCGGCCAAATTTCAACTCTGGCCTTCTTCAGGTGATTTACCGCGATAGAAATGCTGAGTCTTGTAACCGTATCCCCAGTAATTACTGCCTTCCATAGTTGTTGTCTATCGCACCACGTTTTTGACCAAGTAAAACCCTGGCTTGGGTAGGATTTGAAACCGCTATCTTCTGACAATGCTCACCTGGAACCGCTGAGACTCAACGCCTCTATCCGCTGCGCCACGGGCCCCGAAGGATGGATTTTTTGGTCTTATAAATCCTTATCTGGTATTCCAGAGTCGGGTCTGTACCGAATTTTTGTACTTGTCTTTAATTGGAATCATTTTGAGATGAGTTTTCTTAATCTGAGAATTAATTTTTTATTTATTGCGGACTTTTTTCCTCATCTTGGTAGTTTTTGTGTTGTTTCTTCTTTCACTACGTTTCGGCCAAATTTCACCTCTGGCCTTCTTCAGGTGATTTACCGCGACCTCGGATAGGAATGCTGAGTCTTGTAACCGTATCCCCAGTAATTACTGCCTCCGATAGTTGTTGTCTATTGCACCACGTTTTTGACCAAAATGATTCCAATTCAGTCATATTGTTTGGTGGTCGCTGTTCTTTTGGCGTCTCTTCCTAGGCTCAGGCGTATTTTTACCGTGACAATTCGGTGATCGGAGGACTCGCCGTCGAATGAGGAGTAAGCCTAGAAATTCACTATGCTCCTTTTCCATTTCTTGTTTATAAAGACGTAGTCTATCTGTGTCTAAGAATGTTTGCGTACCTGTAGGTCTATAATTTTCCCTCCTTTTTTCAAAGTTTGTATTGTATACCAAAACTCTAGACTCCAATCCTTGGTCACGGTGCCAATTATACCAGGTCCGTACCCGGCCCTCGATTACGGCACCAAATACAACCCCTCAGGGTCACAACCTGGCTCAAACGATACCAATTATGGTACCCCTTTGCCACAACCTTGTCCGCCTCCCTCCAGTCTCTCTGCTGCAGCATGGAAAAACAGATCGAAAGCTCCCTCCAGGAAAGTGACCATACACTGCTCTGCCCCACGTTGTGATTCTTTAAAAGAAAGGCCTAGACCACGTCTGAAAGGAAGAGGTTGTACTGGCAGCTGAAGACTGAAATCCGAAGGGTATACGTTGTAAAACAAAAAAAAAAAATACAACTCCGATTTCTGCAGTAGGAAATAATAAAAAGGTTTTATAATCTTCAAAGTTACAGATGGCGACAAAAATATGCGGGTGTGACTTATAATGGTCTAAGGCGGCGGCTTGACGAGGGTTAAGTTTTCTTAGCAACAATTTGTCTCAGCGGCGGACTGGCGATATATGAGTTGGCAGTGCAAAGCACAATTCCAATCTGTTGGTCCCTGCCTGGTCTTCGTCGGCTTCGTCTGGTACCAACTGCTTCGCCTCTCTGCCACCAACTGCTGAGTTCAAAAATCAGCTCGTTTATATGATAATTGCAAATATTCTGGGGTAGGTTCTGACTGCGGCAGGGGTGATCTCTATAATGTCATTTTCAACTCATTAGACATTCATCATGTCTTTGTTTCAATTCTCGTCATCAGGAAGGGTCCAACCCCCTTTTCACTACTTTCACAGAGTCGTCCCTCTCACTACCTTCGCAGTGAGGACTACGGGAGGACAGCTCTCCTCCTACCAACATAGCTTCTCTCATTTTAAGGCTCATGAGGTCAGAAAGGGTCCAACCCCTTTATGTCCGAATATGCTGGATTGTCACTTTTGATGGAACTGGTTTCCACCCTACGTAGGCGAAAGACTGGCCTTCGTCTAGGCTAATTGATAATTCCCTTTCAGCACTGATAAGTAATTTCGGAAAATTACCCCACCTCATTAGTCGCAGTGTTTCATCAATGCCAGACAGCCTTCACCTTTCAACACCTTTTCTCCCTGTCACTGCAATCAGGTGAGAGTCACAGGTCACGGGTTATCTTCCCTGACTGTCAAATTTCTAATTTTACTTTTTTTTTTCAGGCTTGGGATTTTGTTCATGATATCACTCATTTCCTAAAACAACATATTTTTTCCTCTATTTGCGATTTTATTGTAACCAACTTGGTCACCCCCCAATTACCTGTCAACATTTTCCCATTTTCTGTTTTGACTATTTGTTATATAGTCATTTGCTGATTCATGCAGAAATATACATATATATATGCTGGATACATACCGATGCAATAATAATTAAGACGCCCGATGATAAAGTCGAAAGAACAAACGACGCACGCAAGGAGACGCAGGAAGACTTCTTTATAAAATATTTTACCTCTCATCTTTATTTGTAAGTTTCGAAAGAGTTGTTCAAATTTTGCATGTGAGGGGGAGCTGGAGACCGAACATTACTGAAATATTTTGAGCCCGAAGTTATGGCTGTCAGCGTTGTGTCTTTCTCGTTCTCCATGGTTGCGCAACCGGAACACTGGCTTTCCTTACTACAACTCGTCTACCTCCTCAACTTTACTCACCTGTCTCCACTGGCTCGTTGAACCCAACTGACCGGAACTCAAGTGTCCTCTGTTCAATTCGTCGGCCTTATATTACCTTCAAACTCCCACGCGGTGATATGGACACGCCTCCGCAACGTCTTCTGATATCTAGCGACCGGGATGTGTCACTTCCGCTTTCTTTGGAATGGCCTGTGTGATCGTCATCGAGCGGAAATAACTGTCATCCAGTTCAGAGGTCACTCTCTTCCGGTGCGTCAGTCTATGAGAGTATAATGGGATTTTTTTTACCACGTCCCATTTCATCAGCCAATTTCCTCCCACGCGATTTCCTCCCATAAATGCCATCAGAATGTGTCACTTCCTTCCGGTGCATTACCTTGAATGGCATTTTTGGCCGGGTCAACAGGTCAAAACATAACATATTGTGTAAAATTCTCTTTCAGAATGTTCAATTCTTTTTCCCAGAAATTTCAATTTTACACTTCTTGGCAATTATATTTGGCTACTCAACTTTTTGGTTAACCCTTCATGTACCGCCATCGCCCAATATTGTCATATTGAGAGAGGTCAATCTATTTTCTATCGTTAAATCTGTTAGATGTTGTCCATTCCTGTTTGACAACAATGACGAGAACGTTATATTTCGGAATGTTACGCACTAGAGAGGATAGCTCATCGTAGAAGGCGATGAGTTCAGTTTCTTCACTTACATTGGTAGGGCTGTAGCGGGAGATGATTGTTGCTCTGGGGTTGTCATTTAAAGTAGCTACCATCATCCTAAGTTGTATTCTCTCTATGCAATTAAGAGATTTTAAGGCTCTTGGTCCTATAAGTATTCCCTACGTGGCATTGACAGAGGTTTTGCCATGCTGATACAGTGGCTAGTGTCCATCCATTGCCAGTTTAGTGATATTCAATATCCACGCTATGAGTGTATCTGTGCTCTTGAATGCATATTATGTCTATGTTATCTTCAACGTTCGATGCAGTCAGCATTGTTAGTTGTCCTACTCTATTTAATGTTCTAACGTCTAATGTCGCTATTTGTATTGCTTGTTTGCAGGACGTGCCCCTTTTTTACCCGTGCGAAGAGCGATGCAGTTTATACATGTGGTTTGAGTGTGGGTCATGGTTATCTTTTGAAGGCCTTTTTTTTGTTCTCATCCATAGAAGCCGAACTTAGAGATGAGCTGCAGTAGTTCCCCGATTGAACTAATTATCCTGACCATTGAACCTTGAGATTCATACGCCCAGGACCATGTTAGGCAATGCTTTAGGCCGTCAAAGGTTTTATCCGCTTATCTTTACGTCCACCATGCTGCTTGCCATGGGAACGTAAAAAAATCCTTTCTTCTTTTCCATTAAGTTTTAACTTAAAGTACAAGATTAATATATTGATTATATAATTTTTCCCTTCTCTTCACGTTCTATTCTAGTTCATACCTTACTTTTGTTTGTTTGTTTTCCCCTGTCGTCCGAAAATTGGCTCTGACACTAATACTTTTACGAGCATTTATATACAAGTGGTGCCTCAACTATTTGACTGACGGGGACGGGATTGTTAGTTTTTACATTGGTTCGCCTTTTTTTTTCTTCTTCTGAAAATTGGCACAAACACGTGTTAGATTTCTACATTTTCACTAAAATAGAATTTCACGGTCCAACAGTGAATCTTTTCTTTAAAGATTTATAGTCAGCCTATTAGTAAATTGTTCTTTCATTAAAGGCACATAATAGTATACACCAAAGATTTTTACTATGACAAAATTGAATAAAAATTATATGCATTTTTAAATTATAATTTAGTAGAGAACAATGTTATCAACCTTTTCAACAGACTTGTTTTTCAAAATGGACCTGCTTTTCATTCATAGATTGTTTTAACAAATGCTCACTCAGTATGTTCAAACAGTAAGTTCTGTAGTTTTCTTCTTCGGATACTGATTCGAAAAGATAATACAGACGATTAAGTTGTTTTTTAATGAATTTTATACATTTGTTGCAAATTTTAGTGCAGTTTGCTGGAACTTATCTGAGACATTGTCCGTGAAACAAAGTTCTTTGAATTCGAGTATTTTTCTTTTCTTTTTTTCTTTTGTTTTTGTTTTTGTTTTGTAGAAATTTTTCAGAGTTCATTAAATTGCGTGTCTTCTTTAAACTTCTCGGTTGAGTTTTATTTCAGTTGTTTAACTTGATAGAATTTGAGTAGTCGACTTTTATTTAATTTTACTTTTATTTCTTGGGATCCTCCATTCAAAAGCGAATGACGAAACTCATCCGCTTGATTAAGTTTTTCGTGCCATCAGTTCGGTCCCCCACTTTGCGCCAGGTTCTGAATAGTAGTTCTCGACAAAAAGAGGGAAATCACATTTTCATGCCGCACAGTTTGTGTTTACTTCTCCCTTCTTCACTCTGGCCAAATCAAGAGGTGCACGTGGTCAGCTAGATTTTTTCTTAAAAATGATTTTTTCTACGATGAACTAAGCTCTGCAATACCGATGAAGATGTGTGTTGACTGCAACGGAGAGGAGACTATGTTAAAAATGTTTACATTTAGTTACATTCCATGAAATTTTCTTGGTGAGTCTATAAAGTATTCAACCGGACTTCGCATTTATGCTTATTACTATATATAAGTGGAAGGGAAGTATTAGTGAAAAATTTTAAAAAAAACATGTTATTAAGCCGTATTCAAGAAGGTCATGATAGAAATGGCTAAGTGAAAATTGCGAGGGTAAAGTCGATTTGACACTTTGAAAGATTACCAAGAGAAAAGACAACCTTTATGAGATTGACATTTTAGAGAAGGGGAGACAAAAATATAATAGACAGATATTAATGTTAGGCATTTCAATTCAGGATCTAAGAGAGAAATTTAAAACCTTTGCATGTATTATCTAAATAATTTTTGAAAGTTTATCCGTACCTAAGAGGTACAGATTGACCAATATCTGCATATTATGATATAGTTAATGCCGTTTCCTTATTGGTTGTAAATATTTAATGGTGTACATTTTAAGATGTCTTTTAATGAATCCTGAGAATAAATTTAAAGAAAACAAGGTTATTTTGAGGATTATAAAGAATACGATTGGAAGAAGCTAAAATCTGTTCTTGGTGGTTGCAACCCAGGAAATATTTCAAATCTTTCTGAAACTGGAATTTAGAGTAAGAAACAAAAGGTTTAAAAACGAAGTACTTTTAAAGCAACTCACACACTCATAAACTCAACCATGGACATAAACATGCATGTACATATGCATTCTTGTATATATATATATATATATATATGTGAGAGAGAGAGAGAGAGAGAGAGAGAGAGAGAGAGAGAGAAAGAGAGTTTGTATCTGTGTCGGTATACGGTAAATCGTGGAGTACAAGTCGAATTTTTTTGCCTGAAAAAATCTCTCCAAAACTAGGGATTTATTTTAACGGCAGATCTAAACTTTTACGACGGAATGTTCAACAAATGCAAGAGAACTGTTGACAATCGATATGCCCCAATGACTGTAACTTTAGAAGACTTCAAAAAACGTTTCCAAATAAAAAATCTGTTTAGCGAAAATATTTGAATATTTAAACAATGATGAATATAAAACCATTAAAGAGTAATACAAATTAAGTCTTATAACAACCTCAAATCACACGTCGTTTCCGACATTAGACGAACTCACTGTAAATACCAATAAGAACGTCAAAATGGCCAACTATGTATTTAAGGGTTGACCAATTGAGAATGTTGATGTCTTATAAAGAATTTTGGGGTAAAAATAATAAATTCGACTTATAGGCTCAATCGACTTGTATACTACAATTTATGATATTTATAATCTTCAAGAAAAAACAATGTAAAAATCAGCTACAGCAGCACAAAAGAGATGTGGCTATATTTAAAAAAAAAAAAAACTTAGCAAAAATTGAAAATAACAATACACAGAAAGTAACCTCTAGTTCAATCGTAGGGACAAATAAACGTGCTGCCTACAGGGAAACTACCTAAAAAAACCTGGAATACAATTACACGGTAAAGACAAGCAATTCAATAAATACTACATAGATGCTTCGGAGGGAACTTTCAGAAAAAGTACATATGCCCAAAAACTCCAGTTCTCAAATAGAAAATACATGAACAATACAATACTATCAGCATAAATTTGCAAACTAAAATACAGGAACATCACACCAAGCATAATTAGAGAAGTAAGAAAATCAGCATCTGCCTACAATAAAATATCAAGAATATACCTACTTTGCCTCGACAAGAAAGTTGCATTACTCACCCACCCATCAAAAATTCACTATTGAACAACGAATCCGTTATAATTGCAAAATGACGGTGCGAAAACAAACACCTTCTATCCCAATTAGACCCAAACACATAACTACATTTCATTTCCCTTCACATTTTTTAATCGCTGCTATTATTTAAAAATAATTCCATGTATTTCCGCCATCAATGTACACATCACTCGCTAAAACTTACCCCCACCATTGTCTTTTCACCATACTCTACCAGTTTCACTAACAACTTTCTTATTGCCACATAATCAGTCAGCCATTAACGACACCATATCAATTAACCAACAAAACCACCGATCGCAAGAACTATTTTTCCCATATTATCGCATTATTATTACCGACGAGAATTGCCAGTAAATGTAAGTAATATTGTTAGAATTGCTAATAATCATAGACAATATTTTTCCACATTATTGTATTATTAGTACCCATAAGTATTGTAAAAAGTCATTATGATCATATTACTTTATAGTTTTTCCCACCAGCGTTAGCTGATGGTCTTTCACTGAAATTTGAGTGACATCAAGTCTGTTCAAGTCTTCAGTACTCTTCTCAGTTTTCTGGCAGTTCTCAATAATGTAGTAGTTTGGATGGTATCCACTCATCCGCCAATTTTCAAATCCTCTACTACTTTTAATAATCCTTTATTACTGAGCCAAAAGCACCAATCACAATTGGTATAATTGCCACCTTCTTGTTCCATAGCAAGGTCTAGGTTCTTATCCTTCTTTTCACATTCTTTCAGTTTTTTCTGTGGTCAGCTGGGACAGCAAATTTGATATTGTTGCAAAAGCTACACGAAACATAAACTCAGTTTTATTAACTGCACATCAATACTATATAACTTAGCCTATAATACCTCTAAAAACCTCTGATAACAGAACCATTATCATTATAACAGTAAATAAAAATGACTAAAAAATTGAATACTAAAAAATCTTCCTTAAAAAAGTAACAAAATTGATGATTTTAATTTTCACATCATCATCATCATCATCCAATACTTCTTCAAAACACCCGCTCGAAATAATCAAACAAATCATCATCATCATCATTATCATCATCATGTCATGCCGCAGGCACGGATACCCCTGACCCTCTCTCGCCACTTTTCCCTATCGTTCATCGCCTCTGGTAGGTCTTCAGGGCTACATCCCGTATCCTCACATAGCTGCTGAATATATGTTCGTGCTGGTCGTCCTGCTTTTGCCCGGCGATATGTGTGGGTCCATTCCGCATCAACAGTAGCTATTCCTTGCTTCTCCAACAGTGTCCTGCATATCTGGTTCGTCTAGCGTGGATTATTTTCGAGATGGGAGGCAGGTGGCCGTATAGTTGGTGTCTTTTGGGGTGTTGCCGCCAGGACATGTTCAATATTGCTCCCAGCATTCTTGTGTAATTGCCGTCTAGCTTCTTCTCCTGCCGTTTTGCTAGCGTCCAAGTTGTGCATCCATACAGCAGTATCGATACAACAGCTGCCTGGAAGAAACTGCGTTTCATTTTATCGGTTAGGTCTGATTTCCATATGATATCAAACAAATACCAAGCAGACTATCCGATAATTCTTCCGACATCGATATTTTCAGCAAAAAAATCCACATATACAACTCACAAGAAAAAGGGGTTAAAGACAAACACTAGAATACACAGCTCCAAAATGTAAGTCAAAGCATAGAAATGAAGATATAATTTTGATTAACCCGCCTTACCCCAACTGCGTAACACTTACCAATTGTTGGGATTTCCTAAATGTAATAAGCAAGCACTCCCCCAATCATAGCCCTCAAGCTAAAATTTTCAACAGAACTAATATAAATGTCAGCTACAGCTATACAAGAAACATATCTCAAATCATAAAGGCCACCACAAAAAGATGAAAACCATCCATAGCAACCCACCCCAACAAACAATGAAACTGTAGGAATAAAAAAAAACATGACTCCTACTAAGAAACTGCCTACAGAAAAACATAGTGTCCAGAGCCACTGTAAAAACCAACAATTGAGTCAAGCAGTACAGAGGTGCAACGGAGAGTACCATACAACAAAGAATATATAACCAGAAACCTTCCTTTACCAACAGAAACTACTCAACTAACACTTTTTTATCCATACACATCTGGCACGTAAAAGACAAGTACACCTCACCCACCATCACCAGGGAAATGCTGAAACTAGCAACCGCCTACAGCAAGATAACAAAAAAGCCTTGTTTGCCTCCACCAGAAACTAGCCATTATCACTCAACCATCAGAAAACACCCTGATAAACAAAAAATCAGAAATTATATCCAAATGTCGACATGAGAACCATACACATAACCCATCCACCTCACCTATACAACGTCCACTACTAACACCCCCTCGGAAATAACACAACACCCTCGAAGCACCGAAGTACCATTTTCCTCCATCAAACAGCACAGTCGGCTTACCGTAAGTACCATCTTCCTCCATTACATCTTTGTATACACCCCCACAACCTGCTGACATCACGTTACATATGTTTTCAGGATTGTTCGAAATACGTCTCTACAGAGTATATTTAACATATCTCCTACGCATCATATATTTTAATCACGTAAACGCAACGTAGCATTAACACAGCGTAGACAGCTGATAAAAATTATTATTGCAATCCAATACAACTCTCCGCCTATTATCCTTAGGCCCCTGACCTATCATGCTCACAAGTCAAATCAAAAATTAATTTTCTTGATTATTCAATGATGATAGATTCTCCTTAGTTAAAATCACCCCCCCACACACAAACAAACAAAAACCAAAAAGAAAACGACGTAGTTTATACAAATAATTATTCCAACGTCTTAACACAATATAATCACTATATTCCTTGCTTAAATGCAATCATGGATTACAATAATGAATACGTAATATATCATTTAAACATAAAAAAATAATACAAATTATTATTACTATCTAACAGAAAAAATATTCCAGTATAAAAATACCAATATTGCACAATTCTCCAGAGTATATTAGAGTATTACATATTACAATATCACCACGATATGTGTTGTCTAAATACAATATATTCCCTATATTTCTTAAGTACATACAATCCTGGATTACATTGATATATATATATATATATATATATATATATATATATATATATATATATATATATAAGATATGATTGACACATCATAACTAATTCAAATTATTTATTTAATCTAACATAAAACATATTTCAGCATAAAATACTAATATTGCATTATAGTCCATAGTATTTTACAATATTTGTTGCTTTCTGATCTACCATACTCCCTTTTCTATTATGCTTACAAATCAAAATTTTATTTTCTTCGTAATGCAATGGGGATGATATTTTGCTTCTTAGTTAAATCCTCACACACACACACACACACACACACACACACACACACACACACACACACACACGGATACATTTTTTACTCACTCTCACTGTGACAACTTTGGCTACACATCACGATTCATATATCCAAGAGAAACCTCAAATTTACCGCAAGCTGCATGAAATTTTATACACATACTTACAAAATATTACTTATACGGCCACACACAATAATTCGCAAATATGATCAACACACATACACAAACACACAAATAAAGAGATAAACACAATCTTAACGTTTTTTTTTTGTATTTTTTGATTTTTCCGATTTCTCCAATATCTTTCTTTCTCAGCCAGATGACTGACATTTATAAGATGGCATGAAACATATGGCCTCAGACAAATTTCCCTGGTATTAGTTATATATATATATATATATATATATATATATATATATATATATATATATATATATATATATATTATTATTATTATTATTATTATTATTATTATTATTAAATATTCATATATAAACTGAATCTTGAAAAATGTTTGAGAATGATTTGTTTATCTCTCTCTCTCTCTCTCTGTAACAATCTATCTATCAATCTATCAATATATATATATATATATATATATATATATATATATATATATATATTCCATTTTTTTCATAAATCAATAAAGTACGAACTCAGAATATAAAAACCAAGGTAAAATCTAAAACAAATAGATGCTGACCCACTTCTATATAGTTGTATCATTATGAGCAATATCATATACCTCAAAAAAGAAATATAATCCCCGTAGAGAATATGTGTGTGTGTGTGTGTGTGTGTGTGTGTGTGTGTGTGTGTGTGTGTGTGTGAATATGTAGATAGATAGATAGATAGATGTTGAATTTAATAGTTAATTACTTTTTATGGAATGATCTTTCTACGTAAAAACTTCAGGGGAAAATAAGCGTGCAGAATCAAACGATATTGTCGTTAACCTAAAGATCAAATTACATTCACACTGAAAGCCAATCTTTTGTCATTTATAATTCCTTTAACATTAAAATGTCTCCTGTGATAAATTTTTTTTGACGATGTCCGAAGTATGAGGCTTGTCAGAATAACACTTACACACACACACACACACACACACACACACACACACACATATATATATATATATATATATATATATATATACTAGCAAATTTCCTCAGTTGGTACCCATATGTTAAATACGTTGCTTACGACCAATATCTTTATTTACAATTTCTTACGCAAATGGTCCCAGTAAAAATGATTTCGAAAAACTGGGAAATGTAAATAATACGCTCTCATTCAGTAAATAATCCGGTAATGCTGTTTTATTTAGATACATACTCTTTTCTAATATGCAAAATATAATAGGCAATATTAATAACATTTTGCCCAAATAAATACTTTTGGAAACTTTTTTAAGTTCTACCATACTGATGGTTAAAAGAATAAATAAACTTGGTTTTATGGGTCAAGAAACTACCACAAAAGTATATCATGTTATCTTGAATTTTTTCATACTTGCTAATTACCCGTCACAACTTTTGAACTTACTAGAAATGTTTGTTTTTTTACTTTGGGTTTCAAATTTAAAAAAAAGTAGATCGTTTCTACATCGTCAATCTCAAAGATGTTGTCCAAGAAGCCGTCTCGATTGAATTTCATGACTTCTTGACTTTGATTAAGAGGTAAAGAATCAAAATCACAATATTCTACTTTAATGAAAAAACAGTATTTTTCGTATGTATTTTTCTGTTAAATAATAAGTTCTTTCTACATCACGAATTTTACAGAACTAGATTGCCACAAATTAGTTTACTGTAATGTTGAGTTTCCTTAAAATGCTGAAATTTCTCGATCAGAATATTCAAATTTAACTAAAGGACTTTCATATCAACAAGGAATTTACAATTAAATAACGTTTCTATACATTTTTCAGCAATGTCCACTCCATGAAACGGCCACAAATATTGTCTTGAGTTTCATCCTAATTGTCAAATTTTCCATCATTATATTTAATGGAAACACTGTCATTGTAATACTGATTTTACAATTAAATGATAAATCCATTCCGCATCAACAGGTAAAATAGAATTACTAATATTTTATCATGTTTTCATATTAAAATAATTAGTCAATTTGCAATTGCCAATTTCAAATATGAAAAGTTCATAAAAATGGCATAAAATATTTTATGTCATCATCAGTTTCATCACTATGTTGATATTTCAAAGTCACAATGTTTGACTTTCATAAAAAAAAATGTAATTATATCAGGAATTTTCAAACTAGATTTGAAATAATAACTTCATTGTCAACTTCACACACACACACACACACACACGCGCGCGCGCGCACACACACACACACACACACACACACACACACCAAGAAACTGACATAGAAGTACAGCGATTCTTGAACGTTAAAAGTCTGCTAGAGAAAACTAATCTCAGAATATAAAAAGTGTTCCCAGTATAAAAATGACAAAAAACAAAGTAGAAAAGGCAGTATGAAATATGTTTATTTTCAAATATGTAAAGCAATTATAACAGAGAGTGAAAGCAATCACAATATATTGTATCAGAACTTAAATATTTATTATATTCTTTGTTATTTTAGAAGGTACAAAAAAAAGAAAAAAATATTGAGACTTCCAACTTTGAAAAACCTACAAATAATTGTCAATGTAAAAAAATATTCTTCTAAAAGCAATCCAACTGCAGACACTGTTTAAACTTGTGACTTATTTATAGACATAACGAAGCTAATTCGGATACGAAAATGCCATCTCTTAAAGTGGGATCTGCTAACTGATGATATCAGAGGAATTCTTAGAATAAAAAAAAAATTCTACCTCAACAAAACCAGAAACAATAGCGGCTTCATAAACATTTGACATCAGTTTCTGAAACTCAAATTAAGTACCATTGCAAATTCTAAGCTGATACCCTATTTACCGACCTCTCTGCTCGGGAAGGATATGACACAAGGTCAATTTTTAAGCGGGGGTTAACAGGTTTAAATTCAGAGTTTTCCTTCTCCTAGACTAGTTGCCTCTCCAAGGCTGAAGAACCTAGTCTGCCCTACTATTTACCCATAGCTGGAGGGAGAATAATTGGATTAATACCTTTGCCAAGGGTATTAGTGCTATGTGAAATTGCAATCAGCCTCGTCCCGGATTTGAACTTGTGTCACCGTGTCCATTTCCTACGACGATAACCATTACACCACGGGCACCTCTTAGCTGATACAAATCTTGAAGCAGCATTACTGGAATTCTACCTTTCAGTTAAAGTCAATTTTGAGTTAGCCATCGCAGTTCCAATGAATTGTCAATAGTGTCTATAGATTTTAAAGATAAGTATTTTCTGGAAATCTGCTGATGATAATTCACACCATTTACAGTAATATTTTTGGATACCAGTAAAACCTTTTTCACATTACCACTTGTGAATCTTGAAATAATGTAGAGAATTAGGAAAGATCGATGATTGCGAGTCTAGTACCTATGTGATTATTTGAGCGCGATCAAATATGCTGTTAACATTAAGCGTTAATTTCCTTCTATTAATAGTAACGGGTTTTTTGGCATACTGGTGGGTGATTTTGTCTCCAGAAAGCATGGACTTCCTGTTGTTTGAATGTCGAGTCAATATAGAAAAATTACAAGATAATATAATTGCAAACAGGGATATTATCAGCGTCTGAGCCTTGTCGATGAGATGTTATAACTTTCCCAATAAAATTGTTTTTTTGACAATCACGGAATATTTTGTACAACTAAATTTATTAAAGCTGAACGTCAAAAGAATTAATGAATATAATCATTTAAGAATTATTATTCGTGAGAAAAATCAGTTCTGAAATTAGATTCTGGAATTTTGATTATTCAGAAGTTATTCATTGTATAACAATTTAAATTATTTCTTATTCAAAATTAATTGATGGTAGCAGAGATATAGAATCTTTTCTGCAAATATTGTAAATGAAATTTCAAATAACTTTTTAAAAAATCTTTTTGACCCAAACTTTTTAATTTTCAACTTAAGGAAAAAAAACATGTTTTCGCAAAATCAGTTTTATGAATAAATCATTTAAAAAATATATTTCACTGAATATTTTTAAATGTAAAAATTCGTTAAATTGTAAAAGGATTAAATTACATTTTAAATAAAATTAATCATAAAAAGGGAAAAGAAAACACTTACTATAGTGTTGAAAGTGGAGTTTTTATCGTACTAGCTGCAGCAGTAGTTGTAGTAGTGGTTGTAATTTTTAGTAGATTATCTTACTTTAAGATTCAATAACGAATATCATTCATTTGGTGAGGTATTGATTTTTTTTCAAAAACCTGTTGATTCAATATTTATTGAAAATATTCTTTTCTGAGTAGAGAAAGATAGTCATTTTATAAAACATGCATCAAAAAGACAATTAAAATGAAATGCAGCATGTTTACGAAGTTAATCACATTTATCAAATATTTTGCCTAAAAGTAAATAGCCATTTGTCATTATCAAATAAATTTATCCTAATCTTTTTATTGATTTAAAAATATTTCTTATATAATATTTCAAAAATCATTCTTATGCAACACTTAGCTAGGGATTTCAGTAAAGAAATGGAAATTTAGTTTTAGCATAAACTCGACCGTGCATAATAACGTATATGTTCTTATTGCATATAGAAATATCCCATATATAATATATATATATATATGGGATATTTCTATATGCAATAAGAACATATACGTTATTATATATATATATATATATATATATATATATATATATATATATATATATATACTCCCCTACGCCCGTAGGGTTGAGTTCTCTAGCGAAGAAGTAATCGTGTTGCCATTAGAGCCTTTACAAGTCTATTCGTATTTGAATTGAGATCTCGGCGGCCGTTGAACGGATATATGTAAACAATAGTAATTGTGATTCATAACCGTTTAAAATGTACTTCGTAGCTAATATCTCCTCGTAGCTAAATGGTTAGCTACGGGGAGATACTGTCTAGCCACACTGATGAGTTCTGATAGAACGAAACAGATCTGTCTGTGGATGACTATATATATATATATTTATATACTGTGTAGAGTGTTTTTGGTTGAAAGAGGTAAACTATGGTATATATATATATATATATATGAGAAAATAATTGGAAAAATCGATGAACAGAATCAGTGACAATGGTTTGTGGATTGATATTTCATCTTTATTTCAAACAATACTTCATCAGGATGACGAGTTATTCTAAAGTTCAGCATAGGAGGAAATAAATGATTAAAAATAAGAGATAGAGCTATATACCAGAGTGGTGGCTGCAATGGGTATTGCCTTGACTGTGGTTCGTTTTTGGAACATATGAGCCATGTCTAAGAAGACAGGGGGCATGATGAAGCCACCTATAAGCGCGTCAAATTTCAACTAAGAGTTGACGAACAGGAAGAGATATATCTAAATAAAAAAAAGAAAAATCGTCCAGAAGTATATGTTGTATTCTGAGTTGTGGGCGAGAAATGCGTATGGTTGCAAAACAAAGAACGTATAGATACTCACAATAACACAGTAATGATGTTATCAAAATTTTTTATAGATAGATTAAGTACAGAGAGTAGAACGGAGAAATACATTCACAGTCAAAGAATGAATTCAGTGGCAGTAGCTACAAAGTTCATGTACTGTACTTGTCTCGTGGCGAAGGGATGGTTTTCTCGGAATTAGGATACGTTGGTAGCTGCGGAGAGCGTTTGATGTATCGGATGACAGGTGCCAGGCGGTGTGAAGAATCTTTAACACGGGTCGTGTGAGGGAACAAGTCTGTGGTGTAGGAACGCAACTGAACTGATGATTGTTTGGTCCGTCTATTTATACGTTTTCTGTAGGCTCAGAACGGCAATTTTTGTGCCCCGCGGGAAGCGTTCCGATTGGATATTTATTAATGTATTTTTTTTTTGTTAATTTATCGCAAACGGAAGTTCTGCGCGGAGCCTATGCGTGAGCGACTAACTTTTCATTTTTAGTTGAGAACTCGAAGTGTTAACTTCCGTTTCTTTTTTCTTTTCTTCTTTTCTTTCTTTTTGTTTTTTCAAATCAAGGCAAGATCTCGTCTTGTAATAGCTCCCCCAGATCTTACCATGATTTGAAGTTGCTATGTTGTCAGTGCTTGCTTGCGTGCGTGTTTTGTTTTGGTGTTGTGTATTATCTATTTTGTTTTTTGGCACATAACGAAGTCTTTAAAGCGTGCTGGGAGTTGCCCTCGAGTTGTTCGTTTCGTTGGGTTTTGGGTATTGTCTCCGGAACTGCAGTCATTTGCGACGAGATGCTCCCCTGACGAAAGTGTAGGGAGTTGTGACAACGGGTGATGGGTAGGTTGCCGGGGTGGACAAGGAGATAGGAGTGGTCGTGTCGACGGGTGATTGGGAATTTGGTGAGGTGGGGATAGAGCTGGAGGTGGGGGTGGTCGATGCATGTGTTGCAGGTCATTTGGTCGTGGTACGAGTCGACGGACGTGTCCACGGTGAACCCAATGCGTTTCACAGTTGTCGTTTTTCACTTGAACTACCAAACCGTTCGTTTTGGTGACCTCAAAGTCACCTATCCAAGGCAGGTGAGACAAGTGGGCTGTTGCGGATTGCGGTCGGTGGAGTAGCACCTTGTCACCGACTTGTATCGGGTCTTTGAAGATGCTGCGGTTCAGTTTGGCTTCCATTTTGTGGTCAGCCTCGTTGTTCGCCAAGGCGACTCTTTGATGCACCTGTCGGAGCAGAGCGTTTATCTGCATACCGTAAGCACCTGAGTTGTTGTTAACGATGTCTTGGCAGGGGATCTTCGGTAGACCAATGTTTGGTTGGCGGCCGGTGATAATGTAATGCGGGGATGCACCAGTGGCGGTGTTGGCTGTGGCATTCATTGAGGAAACTGCGGATTCGAGAACGTCCGTCCATTCACAGTTTCTGTCTTCGCAGATCATGTAAAGGGCGTTTTTTAAGGTCCGGTGTTGCCTCTCAATGTTCCCCGAGCTTTGTGGTCGCCACGGGCAGTGAAGTTCCCGGGTGATCGAGGTTAGGTCACAAAATTCCTTGTAGGCCTCACCAGTGAAGTGGGTTCCTCGGTCGGAGGAGACAATGCGGGGAATCTCGCGGTGACGAAGAAAGAACTGGTAGAGTCCGCGGGCTGCGTCGATTGCGCGGTCTCTGGCACATGGTATGGCCATGAGGTGGCGGCTGGAGCTGTCTAGAATAGTAAGTATGTACCGCTTGCCCTTTGAGAGGGGCATTGAGACAAAATCTATGTAGACAACCTCGAATGGTTTTCCGCCTCTCTTGCAATGGCCCGTGGACCAGTTTCGGCGCATGCCGTAATTTCCCTTGCGTTTAGCGCAGGTTTGGCATGACTGAACATACGCCCTGATATCGCGATTTTTGAACTCCCACCAGTAGCTGGATAGGTGTTCCTGCATGCGGGAGATCCCTGAGTGGTTGACACAGTCATGGGCTTGGTGAAGATATTTTGTCCGGAGCTTGTAGGGTACTACCAGTTTTGGTGTGTTTGTAGTATCCCTGATCATCAATACAGATGTACCAGGTTCCAAGTAGAATTGGTGCATGTGTTTGTTATATAGCCCGGTACGATGATCTTTGGGGTCGAGTAGGGTAGCGTCCGGTCTTGGGGTTGCCAACTGAAGAGCTCTGATGATTTTTGAAAGTGTGTCATCAGAGGCTTGTTCCGCTGCAATACCCATGTGGTCAGCTATCTCTTCAACCGGGATGGTCGATGTGGCATGAAACGCGAGGAATGCGTCGATGGCCTGCAGATGATGCTGAATGTTCCGTGTTGTGTGAGTCCCAGGGAGCAGCTGGGAGCTCTTGATTTCGTCCATGCACCAGGATGGAACGTAGATGTTTAGACTGGAGCCTTGGAGTTTGAAGCGCTTCCCTGCAGGTGTGGGGTCTGCCGTAAGCTTGTCCTTGCTGCGGCCATATCTCCGACTGAGCATGTCTGCCCAGACATTCGATTCACCTTCTACATATTCCAAGACGAATTTGTAGCACGATATTTCCTCCTGCCATCGTCGTATCTTCGCATTGTTGAATTCACGTTGATCCAAGTATGTGAGAGATCGATGATCTGTGAGGACGACGAAGGGACGACTACGCAAGAAGTAATCGAATTTGGTGATGGCCCATTTTATCGCATATGCTTCGCGTTCAGTTGTTGACCAGTTGCGCTCCGTCGCGTTAAAGGTGTGTGAGGCAACTGCTATTATTTTCTTTCGGCCGTGTTTATTCTCTTGCATGAGAATGGCCCCACATGCGATATCGCTGGCGTCGGTGGTGAGGGTAAAGAGTCCGGTGAAGTCGGGGAATGAAATGATTGGTGGTGAAGCGAGGCGCTTCTTAATTTTATTGAAAGCCTTGTTGGCCCCTTCGGTCCAGACGAATGTTCGTCCGGGCTTATTTAGTTCGTTTATGGGGGCCATTAGATTGGAGAACATGTCGGTTCTGATGCTCTCGTTAAGGCGTGTCTCGATGAATTGCCGAATCCATACGAGACGTCCGATGAGACTTTGTAGTTCTTTTCTCGTTGTCGGGGGTTTCATGTCGATAATGGCGCGGACATATTCGGGGTCGGCCTTGAACCCGTCGCTATTCACGATGCGACCGAGAAATTTAGCTTCGGACGCAAGAAAAATGCATTTTTCCGGGTTTAGTTTTAATCCGAACTTGCGTAGAGCAATAAATAATTGCTCCAGCGCTGTCACATATTCCTCGAAGGTTTTGGCGTGGACAAGATTATCGTCAATATATGACGATATGTTCGCGCGTGAGGCAACTGTGTCGAGAGCCTCAGCTATGCATCGCGAGAAGATTTGTCCAGCGGATGTTAGACCGAAAGCCAGACGGGTGTATTGGAAACAGCGTCCTTTCCAAGTAAAGGCCGTTTTATGGCGGTCACGTTCGTCAATGACGATTTGCCAATAGCCATTGCGGAGGTCGAGTGTTGAGAAGTACTTGTTACCTTCGCCAATCTTGTTGAATGTCGAGTCAATGGTAGGTATTGGGTATGGGTCGAGATCGACTAAAACCTTGTTGAGGGTTCTTTTGAAATTTGCGACCACTCGAATCTTTCCGTTTTTCTTGCGGACGGCAAAAACGGGACTGTTAAATCCTTTAGGGTCGTTGCAAGGTTCGATAACACCCTCACTTGCCATGCGGGCAATTTCCGCGTCAACATCATCCTCCAGTGCTTGGGCTATAGGGTGCTGTTTTTGGCTCCTGGACTGACCGTTGGTTGGTATGCGTATGGGCTTGATGAAAGTGCCCCTTCTATTGTCGTCGGTGCCGAGAATGTCCGCATAGCTGATGAGTAAATCGGCGGTAGCTTCTAATTCACTACGGCTATGATGGTCTGGAAGCGATAGGCCTACGGTTTGCTTAAGCCAATGGAGTTTTTGGTTGAGAGTCAACCCGTTAGGCGATGATCTGGCTATGGCTCGTGGTTCCTCGTTGGAAACGGTTAGGGCGCCGTGTGAAAGGTTGTGGGTCGGTTTTATCCTTGGATGGACGATTGTAGAGAGCGGGACAGTATGTTTTAGCTTGCCAGATGGGAGTGTGCGCGTAAGTTCTACAGTCGCCTTCTGGTTATCGATGGTATAGGATAACAGTGTGTGGTGGCCGAGTATGTTCTGGCCGATCAAGATGGGAATGTCTGATGTCGTGATCAGTGTGTCGACGTTGCAGAAAGCGGGAGAAGTATCGTCACCCAAGGTAATGTCGCAGGTGAGCTTGCCCAGAATAGAGATGTTCCCTCCGATTCCTTTGACTCGGATGTTGGTTTTGGACATGTGTCTTCTTGCATCTTCAGGTAAGTGAGAAATGGGAATGATGCAAGTCGTGCATCCGGAATCCAGCATGCCTACACCGGAGAATGTGATGCCGTTGTTGCGGAGGTTGACCTGAACAAGGGGCGATCGGAGATCAGGTTGGATTTGAACGTTAAATGTGTGATGATGCTGAGTGGATACATGGACCTGGGAACGATTCATCACATCTCGTTCGGTCCCAACCGAAAATCCAGTTCGTCGAAGCGCGTCGCGTGTTCATGGTTGTGCTGATCGCTATCTATTCCAGGTAAACCGGTGTCAGTGGTCGCTATGTGTGCTTGAGCATGAGGGGGTGAAAATATGGGCACCTGTTGCCCTTAAAGCATGCGCGGCCTCGTAAAAAATTTTTGCACATTGCTTGTTGGCTGGGTTGGCAGCGCTTCTTTGTGCCCGGTTGTGCTTCATGTTGTAGGTGGGGGCGGTTCGACTTTTCCAGTCAACGATGGATGGGTTCCGCCTGTGGGTTTGTCGCAGTTGCTTGTTCAGATCCAGCAACTGTAGCTGTACGTCGGCTAGTATCTTGTCACTTTCAAGGCTACGAGGTTTGTCAGAGTGTGTAGGTTGGCTCGCCATCAGCGCAGTGGTTTCAGCGGCGGTGGTGATGTCCGTTTTGATACCACGATCAAGATAGCGTTGCGCATCGCTGGCTATACCACCCGCTGAGTAGTGTCTGTCCATAGTTTTGACGAGGTGTGGATAGATGTTAGGTGTCCATGCCTTGATCTTTTCACTCATGAGCATGGCCCCCATTAGGGAAAATGCAGTTTCGGCCGTCATCTCAGCATTTTGTCTGTCCGACTTGAATTTTGCCGTGATGTGGACTGTGGCCTCTCGGATTGTGTTTTCAAGTCGGCCTGCAAAATCATTGAGTTTCTCTCCCTCATGTCGCTGAAGGTCCCATGCTCGGCTTAGGTACTGGAAGTTTGTCATTTGGCTCCCGTGGGTGGATATAAGGTAAGCCTTTAGTTCCTCGAACGTGGACGTAGGCTGTCTTGAGTCCTCCATCTGCTGGAATATGCCTTCGTTCAGTAGTTGCTTTGCCAGCTTAACAAACTCCTTCTCCATTGCAGGATATTCTCTTAATTCTGGCTTAACGTGTATGGTGTAAGCCTTATTAAGGTCGGTAATGAAGCGGTTTACATCGCTGCCCGGTTCGAAGGCCCGGATGGATTTTGTGGCGTCCCGAAGTGACTGCTGTCGCAATAGAAGCTCATAGTTTGTGGTGTGTTGTTGCAATGTGTGCGATCGATCGTGTGCGGTAGTTTGCAGAGCAGTTAAAAGTTTGTGGAGGTCTGTTTTCAGTTCACTAATGATTAATTGTGCTTGCGGGTTGTCTGCTGGCTCCATGTCAATTTTCGTTTGGAGAATCGCTGCTTTTTGCTGTTTTATAAGTTCCAAGATTTCTGATCGAGAAAGGCCGGAGTATTCCATACTTGTTTTGCTGCACGCTTGACACCAGTGTTGTATTCTGAGTTGTGGGCGAGAAATGCGTATGGTTGCAAAACAAAGAACGTATAGATACTCACAATAACACAGTAATGATGTTATCAAAATTTTTTATAGATAGATTAAGTACAGAGAGTAGAACGGAGAAATACATTCACAGTCAAAGAATGAATTCAGTGGCAGTAGCTACAAAGTTCATGTACTGTACTTGTCTCGTGGCGAAGGGATGGTTTTCTCGGAATTAGGATACGTTGGTAGCTGCGGAGAGCGTTTGATGTATCGGATGACAGGTGCCAGGCGGTGTGAAGAATCTTTAACACGGGTCGTGTGAGGGAACAAGTCTGTGGTGTAGGAACGCAACTGAACTGATGATTGTTTGGTCCGTCTATTTATACGTTTTCTGTAGACTCAGAACGGCAATTTTTGTGCCCCGCGGGAAGCGTTCCGATTGGATATTTATTAATGTATTTTTTTTCTTGTTAATTTATCGCAAACGGAAGTTCTGCGCGGAGCCTATGCGTGAGCGACTAACTTTTCATTTTTAGTTGAGAACTCGAAGTGTTAACTTCCGTTTCTTTTTTCTTTTCTTCTTTTCTTTCTTTTTGTTTTTTCAAATCAAGGCAAGATCTCGTCTTGTAACATGTGGTGGCAAATAGATGTCTTTGTTTTTGTTATATTTTTTCCTAACCATTTTCTCACATAAAATAATGTCTGCCAAGTAGGGTGAAATCTGGTAGAAACCAGGTCCTAGTTTAATGTTTCTGGACTGAGAGATGACTGCAGATTCTATTAGTTGACAATAGTTTTTGCAATGTATGTGTTTAATTAAAGTCGCCTTGAAAGTGTGTTTAACACCAAAGATCGGGCAGAAAAGAGCATGTCGGTCATCATTAGAGTTTAATTGATCGCATTTGTTCGTAAATCATTTTTTCTAGATTATATTCGATGTCGCTTTAACACATATTAATGTGTTGCGTGCGTGCGTGAGAAGCAGTTATGTTGTTGGAGCGTTTCCAGATGTTACTGAGATTTTTAATGGTTTGTGATGTGGTTTGTCCAAT
>OY757912.1:19686517-19714017 GCA_963585895.1 Sepioteuthis lessoniana | reverse complement strand
GATACGTACCTTATAATGCTGAGTGTTAAGCATGGAGGTATCAAATATCATTTTTTAAATCATTAGTATGGCCCAACCTAGGACTGAACATTGGTCTCCCGGACCATTGGCGAAAACTCTACCTGCTAGGCCAGTGAGCCGCTTTAAACTATATAATTCAACTTAAATCATTAGTATTGGGTGTACATTAATCTATATAAATTATTTGAATAGATTATTTGTATCGGATTGGAATATTTGATAAATAACTCATTCAAAGAAATGATTATAGATAAACAAAAATATACAAAAAAAAACAACAAAAATCAATGGAAGTTTTAAAATATAGTTATGATTATAGTCAAATATTCTATAGTAAATAAAATATCCGTATTAAATAAACCATTAGTATCTGAATACATATTTATCAACCACTCCGCTCGGGCAGAATATGACACGAGGTCAAGTTTTAAGCGAGTTTAACAGTTTTAACAGTTTTCCTTCTCCTAGACGTTTTATTTCACCAAGGCTGAAGAACTCAGTCTGCCCTATTATTTACCCATAGCTAGACAGGGATTAATTGGATTTATACCTTTCCCAATGGTATTAGTGCTATGTGAAATACAGTCTCGTCCAGGATTTGAACTCGTGTCGCCGTGTCCATTTCCTACGTCGAAAATCATAAAAAAATTGAATAAATAAACAAAAAAAAATATAGGAATTATATTTACAGAAAATATTAACATTCAGCCTTTTACAGGAATTTTGACCATAACTATAAAATCGTCATTGCCTCCATATAATTGTGTTTTTGTGAAATTAAACGATATTGCACTATCCTGGGGAGAGAGAGAGAGAGAGAGAGAGAGAGAGAGAGGTACATTAGTTTGGTTTGTTTTATGGTACATCAACCATTGTAGGTTATCAATGTCAAATCCAGTTTTATTCATATAAACAGTTGTATTTCAAAAAATTCAGTTTAACATAAAAAACAGTTCAAATTCAAACAATTCAGTTTAGCATAAGTAGAAACTTTCAATGTCAAAAAAAAATTCGTTTAAACAAATCAGTTTAGCATATATACACAGTTCTATTTTGCCCATAGATAGGACCCTATCGAGTGCTACCACTCAAGGCCAGAGTGAAACTGGGTGCGATCTCAATGAAGGCGTACTCGACATTCCCAAAAGCCCCAGCAACACTGGAGCCTCGCCATCATATGGTTTCGTGTTATATCCAGGATATACGTTGGGTGGGGTCTTACCCCACTGCAGGGATGCAGTCGGTGTATTCTACAGCTCCGACGACTGGGCAAGATAGATAGATTGATAGATACAGAGAGAAATCGAGAGAGAGAGAGAGAGAGAGAGAGAGAGAGAGAGCTATGAAGGGTCGAATGCAATAGTTAATAGAGTCAAATCGGTGATACAAGCTGGAATTCTGATTGATGTTTGACCACATATATTTGGAACCATTTAATTATGTGCAAATTTCTGAATAGTGCGGAATAGAATTATTAGGTTTAAATTGTAATATACCATTTGTATTTATACAAATAGAACTTACTGTGTGCAATACATGCATCCATTTGAGTGTGTGTACACTAATTATTAATTCTGAGTAAAGTATTCGTACAATACTTGGAGCCATTTAACTATGTACAAATGACCGATTAGTGCGGAATACTATTATTAGGTTTAAATAGTAATATACCATTTGTATTTATACAAATAGAACTTACTGTATGCAATACATGCATCCATTTGAGTGTGTGTACACTAATTATTAATTCTAAGTAAACTATTCGTACAATACTTAGAGCCATTTAACTATGTACAAATGACCGATTAGTGCGGAATACTATTATTAGGTTTAAATAGTAATATACCATTTGTATTTATAGAAATAGAACTTACTGTGTGCAATACATGCATCCATTTGAGTGTGTGTACACTAATTATTAACTCTGAGTAAACTATTCGTACAATACTTAGAGCCATTTAACTATGTACAAATGACCGATTGGTGCGGAATACTATTATTAGGTTTTAATAGTAATATACCATTTGTATTTATACAAATAGAAATATGTGTGTGCAATACTTGAAGTCATTTCCCTTTTTGTAAATAAATGATTAATAGGAAATAAAAAGATCGGTGTCTCAGAGTAATACTTGAAACCGTTTAACAATGTGCAATATTGAATTATTTGTATTACTAAGTGATTCTTGGAAACATTTGACTCTATGCAAATGAAGGAAAAATGTTGACGTGAATTAATAGTGTTAAAGTGAAATTCTTCTACCCGTTTCTCTTTCTTCCAACAAACAAATGATCTATATTAAATAGAATTATCAGTTTTTCAGAGTAATACTTAAACATATTTAATATGAGCTAACTCATTAGTTTTTTTTATAGAATTACCAACAAACTCTCCACTTAAAAATCTTGTGTACATCCATTTAACTATGTGCAAACAAATGTCTAGATTAAAAATAGATAGTGTTAGAAAGCAATAACTGAAACCACTTTACTAAATGAAAACAACTGAGCTCTGCCTCCTTTAAAAAGGTAATCTGCTAACTATACGTTTACAAATCATTTGATATATATATATATATATATATATATATATATATATGGAAGTAAATAAAGGATTGTAATCCGAAAATATGTAGAAAAATTGATAACAGGGCAATAATGGAATTGAATCTTGTTAGTCAACAGGACAGAATGAAAGTACATATTGTCGGATTACAATCCTTTATTTACTTTCATTCTGTCCAATTGACTAAAAAGAATTAAGTCCATTCGATAGGCTTTCGATCATATGGAAATCTGAGCTGACCGATGAATTGAAATGCAGTTTCTTCCAGGCAGTAGTCGTATCAATACTGCTTTATGGATGCACTACTTGGACGCTAACTAAACGGCTGGAGAAGAAGCTAGACGGCAATTACACAAGAATGTTGCGAGCAATATTAAACAAGTCCTGGCGGTAACACCCAACAAAGCACCAGCTATAAGGCCACTATATCTCATCAGGAAAACTATCCAAGTTAGACGAACCAGACACGCAGGACGCTGCTGGAGAAGCAAGGACGAGCTCATAAGTGATGTACTCCTATGGACCCCCGCATATGGCCAAGCAAAAGCAGGACGACCAGCTCGAACATACATACATCAGCTATGTGAGGATACGGGATGTAGCCCTGAAGACCTGCCAGAGGCGATGAACGATTGGGAGAAGTGGCGAGAGACGGTTAGGTATATCCATGCTAGCGGTACGACATGATATATATATATAGGTAATATTCGGTCAGGTTAAAAAGTTTGGAGTAATTCCCTCAAGACAAGAAAATCATTCAAGAGCTGAACATTTAAATTTTCCTGGTAGAGAGCTCAATGTAATTTATTACAGAGCAATATTCCTTTAAGAAAAAAACAAACCGAAGACCGGTTAATTCATGATTATAAATTTATTTCGGTCCCGTATTTTCAGTTTCCGGTGTGAAACTGAAAATACGAAAGTATGAATTAACCGGTCTTTGTTTTTTTTTTCTTAAAGATATATATATATATATATATATATATATATATATATATATATATATATATATATATAACAGTATATGATATTGAATAACAAATAGGATTGCTATGCTATAAAAATCAACCAACTTTTTAAGCAATCAAAGTTTATGTGCAGGTCTTACAAATGGACACTTAGAGTCCCATTTTGTTTTTCTTTTTAGTCAATGGAAGAAAGACTCATTCTTTCGTTTATAAGACATCACTCCTCCCTATTTTGAGATTGTTTAAGTCCCAGATCAGATGACCTCTTCTGTTCTCGTCTGAAACTACAACTATACCTTTTCTTTGTCCCATGTGGCCATTACAAGTCACCACTCGAAACTTCTCTCATTCCTTGCAGCACCCATGCTTGTCGCAGCTGTGTCTGAACATTTGACCTGTCACTGTCAATCATGTCCTTGAGAGCTAGACGCTGGGCGTGCTGGTGGAAATCATCCACCCCAGAGCTTTCTTTATTATAATCATATCCATTAAAGCAAACATTTCATTTATCAAGTCCATACACTTGCTGATATGATTTATAATGACATCATACGTACGTATGTTGTTTATAGATATATAAATGTAGTGATAAAATTAATCAATATGTCTACTTACGTAGACAAACAGTTGATTTTTTTCCTTCGTGAGGAATAACTGGCTTCTGACTCAGTGCTCTTGAGTCTACACAAATTATCGTACAAACGTTTATGGAAATATATATTTAGTTGTTTGTTATATTTTACTGGGTCCTATTAGCATCTTTCCTGTAAAACGATGATTGGTTAATATTTTTGGAGGCTATAAAATAACTCAACGACTTATCGATATCATCTGTCTAACGATTTGAATATTATCGAAGTAAACATTCACAGTGGACAATATATTTACTCTGTTTCAAGTACTTACTAAAATGCCGCCAAAGGCAACATTTAAGTCCGATATCAATTACTATTTAAATGTTGATAATAAATCTTTAAAATAAAACGTACGTGGGACTAACCTGCAGTTAGTCAATTCCTTATAACGAAAAAAAATTGTTTTACCCTTGTTTTTACCCTCTTCCCCTTCTTTTGAAACTGTACAGACGAACAGAATCGGTCCCCTAATTAATCGGAATGTTATGTTTTTGCGGTTATTTTTCATTGTCCTGGTAATTGGGCAGATTCACACACACACACACACACACACACACACACACACACACACACACACACACACAAACACAACCACGCAGGCACAAAGAAAATCAGAGGTTTTAGACTGGGAGTTATTGTTGCAATTTGAATACAATGTCAAAACAATCTTTCACTTTCCGACATATGTATACATATTATTTTAATACTTTCCGTTGTATTTTTTTTCTCTAAGAGAAAAAAGAACAAAGGCAAGAAGGAAAACATCAGGACAAGTTTTAGTTGCATGAGCACTATTTCTTATTTGACAGAAGTAGGGCTCTAGGCGTAACGGTAATCGTCATGGTAGTGGACTCAGCTGAAAGATTTCAGAACTTGAACGAAGATTTTTTCACCTCAGAGTGAGCTAAAAATCCATGACTAATGTATGGCAACTAATCATTCCATAGCGCTAATTAAATAGAAGCATAGACTCGGGTATTTAACCTTTTTATGGTAAATGTTCTAAGTGAAGGGAAAAGTGAATTCAAACTAGACCTGGAGAGTGATGGGCTCCTATTCTGCCTAAGACATACCACATGTGTAGTGATCCCAAGACCAAACCATGTCAGTAGATAAATCTTTATGTTATTTTTTAATTGATAGTTCATAATCTAATGAGATTAAAACCCCAAAAGGACCCAATGATTAAAACTAAGATACACAGACACACATGGTGTTGAGAGATAAGAAAAGAGAAAATAGGATTGATTTACGGGTGGGAATCCAATATGTACAATGAGAGTTGTCTCGTTGCTTAGTTGATAAGCAACTATCATGGTTAAAACACGTTGACCTAGGCTAAGAAATCTGAATTTTCGCTGAGATAAGAATATATCCTTAATTATATTTTCCGATGTGTGATGTTCCACGCTGTGAAATAATGACCCGAATAAGATTCCATTAAAAATTACAACTGAAATAAAAAAAAGAAAATTCAGAACAGTTATTATAGAAAATCTTTTACTGAAAGATCTCTCTCTATATATATATATAAAACATGCGATTAACTTATCCGAATATATATTGTCATCTACAGACAGACCTGTTTCGTTCTATCAGAACTCTTCAGTGTGGTTAGACTGGCTAGATTCCCAAAGCTGGGATCGAAAACCGGTTAACTCAAACGCCAATCCAAGATTCTACCACTCAGCTACGAGGAAACTTGCGAAAGCGAAGGAAATTTAAACGCTTATGTATCACATTTGTTTTTGTTTACATATATCCGCTTAACGGCTACCGAGAGCTCGATTCATATGAAGAGCCTTGCATTATGCTAGTAGCAAACTATATATATATATATATGTGTGTGTGTGTGCGCGCGCGTGTGTGTGTGTGTGTGTGTATGTGCGTATGCGCGCACAAGAACGTTCAGAGCCTTGCGAAGAAATTGATACCCTGATTCAAACCATTCACCGAATCATCAAAGGTATACGGGTGAAAATAATATCGAGGCAAACAATTTTGTAAATAAAGTTAATTTGGCGACCGTAGTCGCGGGCGACCAGAAGGTTCCCTTTTCAATCGCTACTACACCAAGGTGTAGGAGAGGGCACTGCTCCTTTCCCTGGATTGCTCCACTTTACCCTTGATGCGAACCTTGAAATGCTCAGTTATAGACAAGGAGGTATCAAGTGCCATTTTTATAGTCTTTGTTATGATGCGACCATTGGCGAACACTCTACCTACAAGACCAATGAACCGAATTGCTAAAAATAATTTGATTCCTATACAAAAATGGAGCACATATTTCTATACATGGTCTTCCCTGAGAAATCTATTATCGCAAATGAAGAAACCAGAGATTTATTCATTCTATGCTGAAACTGATTTATTTGACTCAGTCATTGTGTTTTTGCTTGGAAATAAATTAAAATCCTTTCTATTAATAATCTCCCAAGATTAGTACTACCAATCAATAGAAAGAATGAAAGAAAAAAAATTCAGACTGAAAAGGAAAGAATCAGACGATATTCCTTCAGAAAATAAAGCAGATGCAGACTGCCCAGATTACCCAGTGCTTCTTGCAAATACACATTCGGAAGCCAAATCCCTGTTTCATAGTCTGGAGCAGGCAGGAAAACGCATTGGATTATACGTAAAATCAGATAAAACATAGTTCATATGTTTTTGGAAATGAAGGTGCCGTGTGTACGCTAAATGGTAAGCCACTGAATTTTGTAGACCATTTTGAATACCTTGATATTAATAAAACAGGAATTCTTCCTGTCTGATGATGTCTACGAAAATATATGTTTGCAAAACCTTAACTTTGAGGTGATGCCCATAAAAGACGCGATAAAAACTATACAAGGATATTGTGTACCATTTTGAACACATCCTTTAAACAGAACACTAGAAACCATGGGTTGTATGGCCTCTAAACTCCTATCTCATAAATCTTCCAATTAATCTTAAGCTGAGCACTGTTGGTGAAGCGTGGACGTAATCAGGAACGGCAATCTTCTGTGGACTTGTACTCATGGAAATACCAGTATTGGTTGACCGACAAGAATTTACATCAATTAGTTCCGGAAGGAAACTGAATGCATTCTCGAGAAGTTCCCGAGAGATATGGATTATAGGGAGTCAATTGAGTGGGTGGTAAAAGAAAACCAAAAGAATCCATGCTACCAGCTTGAACTGTTTTTTATACTATATATATCTATATATATTTTAAAAAAGGAATAGTTTTAAAGGTATTTTTCTTTATCTTTTATTTCTGGCGTTTTGTGCTGTATTCATGAAATAAAAGTTGTTTTTTTTTCTTGTGTTTCCTTGGATTTATGTTGCGGCGACTGATTTGAAAAAAAATCTGGTTCTGCTTTGAATTCCAGGATTTTAGTCTTATTCTAGTCAATATTCTGTGACATCGAAATAACATAAGTAATTTTTATAGATTGAATCAAACATACCTATATAGAAGAGTAGGTCATAATTATTTTAGTTATCAACAAGCAGGTCTCATACTAATTACCTTGTAAATGGGTCTAATATCATTTTTTAAACTACCACAGATAAACTCTATTGCTATAAAGATAACAGTTGGTTTGCAGGGACCCGGGACTCAGCTATTTATAAGGCTTAACGTATTAGTAAAATTATAAGTATAACATTTTCTTACTCAAAATATTTTTGGGCAAATCTTCATTTTTAAATATCTTATCATCATTAAGTTGTGCTGATATTTCGAAGACATCTCTCTCTCTCTCTCTCTCTCTCTATATATATATATATATATATATATATATATATCTGGTCCTCTCCCTCTCTGGTCTTATCGATGGTCCTCTAGACAGCATCTAGCATCTGCAAATAGCAGATGTTTGTAATTCCTGGCCTGACGGCCAATATTGGTACATCAATGTTTAAAATCTATAGGGAAATGTCATTTATGTATTTATCTTTTTACCCCTGCAGTTCCTGGCATGCTTTGTTCACCATATTTTGATGGTTGATAAAAGAGGAGCTCAGTGGCGAAACAACTTTTTTTTTTTTTTGGTATCCAAGATTTGTTGAAAATGCACGTCGTATTCTTTTATATTTCCTATCGAGCTTTTATTTCTCAATGCATTTCGTTAGTTCTGACAGTATGTCCATACAGTAGTATTGACACTGCTACAAAATTGAAGAAAACCCGTATATATTAACAGAGGGATCAGGTTTCCTTAAACGGGAATTCTTCCAGCCTGATTTGGATCTATGGAATTGTATGGTTGCGCAATCTTGACTTTGAGAAGAGGCGTTAAAAAACTATACAAGGATGTTGCGTACTATTTTAAACACATCCTTGGAACAGCACACTAAAAATCCTAAGTTGTACGGCCACTAACCTCCCGTCACACAAATCTTCCAAGTAAGCTTCACAAGATATGCTGAACACTGATGGTGAAGTGTGGATGAACGCATGAACGACGTTCTCCGGTGGACTCCTACATGAGGAAGCAGCAGTGTTGGGTGACCAACGAGAATTTATATCTATTAGTTGTGGGAGGAAACGGAATGCCTTCTAGAGAACTTCCCGACAGTGATGGAAGATAGAGTCAATAGAGTTGATGGTGAAAGAGAGCCAAAAAAATTCGTCCTACCAGTCAAATGCAATTTACACCTTCCCTATCCTAATATCGCTTTCAGTACTTGGACATTTTGTTGGAGGAAAACTATGACGAAGTACTTCAGAAAGTTAAAAGCATAAAATACACTGGTCTCGACAAAATACCTCCTGAAGTGAATAAGACGAAGAAATTTGTCAACATGCATCTTAGGAATTGAATTACCCTGACCAGAAAATCCACCGAGCACCTGCGCACAACACACGGGAACACTGGACAGGTGTTTCGACCTTATAAGGTCTAATCAGTAGTGTATACCGTTATCTCCACCACTGAATATCGAACCAGTGATCACAGATTGCAGTGCCGAATCTCTACTATTGAGCCATCAGTTCATATCGCACACAAGTGACGCCAAATCAACTAGTCATGGTAATTGTGCAGCCATATAACCTAAAAAATACAAATACGTACATGCATCTTAGTCTAGGCAACGTTCAAATCAATGTCTGATCATCGGATAGTTATTTCCTTTAATTGCCCAGGGGACGACGGGAACAGTTGCTATATTCTACAACTGTTCGATATGACATTTATGATACCTTGCGGGAAAACACACGTTATATATTGACCCTCGACCGAGCCGTCAATCAAGAGATGCACCTGTGTAAATAAGCGGAAGAACTACAGAAGCAGGTGGGCTATAGACAGTAATATAACCAGGTGCCCAGACGGTTCGAGACAGTCAGAGACAGGATGCCAGCGTGAGAACCAGCTCGCAGACTGAAGGCTTTGGGCCATTAGTTACCCCCAGTTGAGCAACCCAAGCCAAGATGCTAAAGAATTGCTGCTATGGTTGAGGAAGAACTTGGGTCAATATAACAGCCCTTCCTTGTCTCTAATAATTTCTCACACACAACAAACATCACCCTTTCAAAAATAAAGAGCGAGAGATTTATATTTTTATAAAGAAGTGTATTCGTTCGTTATTGAAGTTCGTAAATTATGTTTAATTTTGTTTCCGCTAATTTTTGTATTACGGCTATACAACACACACCTATGAAGAGATGTTGGATAATTATTTTGTAGATAAATGATATGACTGTTTCAGATGAACTACAGCGGAATAACACTTACTTCTATAGCAGCTAAGGTTTATAATGATTTGTTACTCAATAGCATTGAATAAGAAATTAAGAAATTTTTAGTAAAAATCAGAACGGTTGTTGGAAAAATCAATCCACATGACAGTTTCTAACAATCCGCCGTTTCATAGAAGGAGTTTGTGCAAAAAACCTTGAAGCGACACTTTTTGATAGAATTCTTCAAGGTATTTGATTCCATACACAAATGGAAGATGAAGCAAATATTTCTAACTTATGGCGTCCCTGGAATACTTAATGCAATATTATTATTCTATTGTAACTCGAAATTCAAGGTTCACTCACTGGATTAAGACAGAGACTCTACGACATAGTTATTGAAGTTCTGAAAGAGGATAAATTTATAATATGACTAAACTACTTACGTAGAACGTCAGTAGATCTAATAAAAGAAAATGGCGTTACCCTAAAAAAAAGTAATGGTAGACGATATACCGCAAAAACTATTACAGATAAAGACTACGCATATGGCATAGCGCTTCTTGCTAATAAAACTATATAAGCCGACTCCCTGCTGCATAGCCTTGAGCATGTAGCTGGGTTGATTGGCCTCCATGTGAATGAGGATAGATCGGAGTACATGTATTTTAACCATGTAAGAGATGTTTCAACTCTCACTGACGGTTCTCTGAAATTAGTGCACAGGTTCACATCCCTCGACAGCAACGTCTCATCAACTGAAAGCGATACCAATATGCACCAAGTAAAGGTTTGAACTGCTGTCGATAGGCTATGGATCCTATGGTAGTCTGATGTATCCGATAAATTAAAAAAAATTCTTACAAGAAGTGGCTGTGTCAATATTACTTTACATATGTTCCAAAGTTCGACGGGAACTGCACAAGAATATGTGAGATAAATTGAACAAATCCCGACAGCAACCCACCACGGAGCAACAGCCGCACGGACACGTACCTCCCATCACTAAATCTATGTCAATTAGACGATCGAGACATGCAGGACATTACTGGAGAAGCAAAGACGATATTATAAGTGTCGTTCTCGTATGAACCCGTTTATATGGATTTGCCAGTGTTAGCTGACTAATAAAAACTTACACATAACAGCTCCATCTGAACACAGGATATAGTAAGACCTACCAGGAGCAATGGATGATAGGAACGAATGGCGAGAGATAATCCGTGAAATTCATGCTAGCTACAGCACTTGATAATATATATATATAACTGTTCTGATATCCAAGTCCTGATGATGGTTACTGAAACCGAAAAGTTTAGCGTCAACTTTACATCATAATAGATTCACCTATTCGGATTATGTTTTTCTGCTTTCTTCATACGTATATATATATATATATATATATATAGTAAGTAAAGTTGGCGACCGTAGTCGAGGGTGACTAGAAGGCTCCCTTTTCAATAGCTACTACAACGACGTGTAAGGGAGAACGCTACTCCTTTCCTAGGATTTCTCCACTTTACCCTTGATACGTCCCTCATATTGCTGAGTGTTAAGCATGGAGGTATCAAGTACCATTTTAAAAGTCTTTCGTATGATGAGACTCGGTATTGAACCCTGGTCTCCCGGATCAGTGATATTTAATATTCTGCTTATTCGCACTGATTAAAGTATTCAAAGCCTTCATCATTATGAAATCCTCGACATCGAACGTTATAGATCGACATAAGTTCTGCCATTGAGATTATTTGCACGAGGTTTTTTTATGCACACGTATGCGCATGCGTAGAGTGATGATAGACGCCATATTCTGTTGGGTGCATTTATCTTATCTTATCTTTTCTTTTTTTTTTTTCAGAATATATACCCTTCGGATGAGTTAAATATTTCAAAACGATAATTCGCTCTTTCCTTTACCTATACAATTCTCTCTGTGCAAGGTAAAATCAATATGTTTTTTCCTTCCACTGTCCGCTGGCAAAACTGCAGAGAAAGAAAATTCATTGGGGAGATCATATCCGAAACGTCATACTTCCTTCCAAGAATTCAAATAAAAGATGATCAGCACGTTTGTTCACCCAGCAGTTAAAATCTCTTAGAGCGTTTCTTATTTTAACTGTTGCATTTTGTGTTACGTTGACCTTGCAACGATAAAAGAGTATGATTCTCATATTTAGAAATAATATTACGTTTTTAGCCAAGAAATAAACTTTGGTTTGGTTTGGTTTTATGCCATATCAACCATTGCAGCTTATTTAATGCCAAATCATATTTGCACACACACACACACACACACACACACACACACACACACACACACATATATATATATATATATATGTATTCATGTATGTATTATTCAGTCCAGTTAAACCGGAGTCGGGAATGATTCCGCCAGGACAAAAACTCATGCAGCTATAAACATTCAAATTTTCCTGGTACAGAGCTAAATGTAACTGACATCTAAGAGGAATATTTTCTTTAAGAAAAACAAAAACCGGTTACATTATGATTATAAATGTATTTCCATCCTGTTATAGGTACTGATATGAATCATTAACATAAAAAATAACAGGACTTCTTCTGATCTAATAGATAAAATAATTACAGACAGAATAGACACAGGAGGAAAGGGTAGGAAGGGGTTCAAGAGGGATAATGAGTTTCCTCCCCATTTACCAACTTCCGGTTTTTCTTTTCTTTTTTATCACCGGTTGGAATCACAGTAAATTAATTTTAAAAAATTTTAAATTCTAAATACATTTCAACGTAAAACTCAAGATTTATTAATGATTTAGGGAAGTACAACATTCCTTAATAACCTTGCGTAAGGATTACAGTAATATTTATCTTAAATTAAATTCAAAATTTAGAATTAAAATTTTGAAATTCAAAATCTATATTCGCGCCTATCAACTAAGTTACCCTTCCATTGAAAAGTACGTGCACATCCCATGGTATTTTCCCATCGTTTTATTTTATCCATTTCACCTCAAATCTCAAATTAATCCTATTTTTTGGTTAATTAAACATTTTCAATGATATTTGTCTGTAGTTTAGATTTATTCCTATATCTACATGTAGCTATTAATTCACATCGCTGATTTAATAATTTTTCAGGGTCTCGGTATATCATTATTTGTATTTTTTCTTCTAGGCACAGATTGTGTCTACTATCAAAGTATTCTGGAGTATTTGACTTTTTTCAATATGGTCAATTGAATTTCAGGGGTCAAACCTATATTTTTCAAACTTCAAAATTGCTTAGATAGGGCTGTTTGGTTTTATAGATGTTCATGGGAGAAAGAAAAAATATAATTATAGTGTCTAGACTTCCATTTCGTAGACGAAATCCCTATAGAAGAAATATATATATATATATATATATATATATATATATATATATATATATATATATATATAATTTTTAAAGACATTTTGTGAATACCATTCTTAAGCGAACTCTTTTTGTACAGGGTTTAATGGTGTCAAATATTCCAAAGTAACAGTCATAATTATGCATCAGTCATTTTTTTGCACACGGTTTGTTCCGTTTGATCCGTTTGTAGGAACCTTTTAGGTACTACCAATCTTCTTTGTTGTGAACCTGAGAGCTATGGCAATGAAAAGGTACTCCACATTCCCCCAAACCTTCAAGGTACGATATATAGACTTTATACAAAATGACATCACTCTACAGTGGGACTTAGTATACGCTGACTGCATCACCAACAGAGGGGTAAGAACCACCAAAAAATTGGTATCATATATATGATACTAAACATTATCTTTTCCCTGTTGGCTCAGGCTGTAAAATACACCGACTACATCTACGTAGAGGGGTAAGACACCCCACCGAGAGCCCTGGATATTACACTAAACAATCTAATGATGGTTTCCTATAATGTTGACATTTTGGGGGATACGGAGGATCCCTTCAATGCAATCGCTCCCTAGTCCACCATGGTCTGAGTGGTAGCACCTGACAGTTTCCTATCTATAGGTCAAAGAGAACTAAACTCTGTACTAATGCTAAACAAAATTGTTCGAAATAGAACTGCTTTTGATATTGAACCTGCGCACTTAATTTCACCTGGACTGTTTTAGATAGAACTGTTTATAATAGAGCTTCTCTGTGTATTAATTTTAAACTGAATTTTTTTTAAAGGAACTGTTTTTCTCATTGACATTGTGTATTTATGCTAAACTGAACTGTTTGAAGTTGAACTTTCTGAACTTTCGCTAAACTGAATTGCTCGAATAGGACATTTTTTTGACATTAAGGCTGTGTACTTATACTAAACTGAATTGATGGAAATAAAACTGTTTTGAGATTTAATCGTTAGTAAACAATAACTATACTTATACTTAACTAAATTGTTTGAAACTTAATTCGACGTTAAATGACCCGATAATGGTTAATATGCCGTAAAATAAATCAACCAACCAACTGACCTAAACGGCATCTGATGATGAGGTTTCCGTTTTGGAGATGTTCTGAGTAAAAAATACTCCGTCATTATTACTCTTTCCAAGTCTACTCTTATCCGCACTGTTTATTCGAGTTCTATATATATATATATATATATGGGTTATACAGACCTATCTAAAAATTACACATATTTGATAGGATTCTGTAAAGAATAAAACTCTTAAGAAATAACTGTTAACAGAATCTAAATATGATCGTAAAATAAACATCGGCACCTTGTTATTAGATATTAAAATATTGATATTCAATATTAAATATTAACGGTTGACATGACGTTAGAATTAATGAATCAGTCTATTGAAATAATTTTTTTATCTATTCATCTAAATCATTCAATTATATCACTAATATCAGTTCATAACCAATCGATGATGGATGATAAAAATATATCTTTCAATTCGAAATCGTTTTCCTTTTTAATAAAAGATACGGGGTAAAACATGTCTTTATTGTCAAATATCTTAACTGATATATATTTTCTAGGTTTTTAAATGATTTTACAAGAATTCATACTCGATTTTTGTTTGGTTTGATATTTTAGGTTTCGTCATATAGTCATCTTTTATATAATTATTTAATGCCAAAATCTGTCATTTTTACAGTAATTATATGATTTACAACAGTTATTTGTAAACATAGTTTAAAGTAATATTTCTAAATACAAATAACTTCCGGGCAGTTTTATGATTTGAAGTAATACGATCCAATACCAAAAGTTTTAACTAAATATCCTTAACCCAAAAATTGGATGTCTAAATTTCTGTGACCACAAATTGGACACAAACAGTTCTATAACTCCAGGTTTGGTTTGGTTTAATGGCAGTTCAATTATTGCCGGTTTTAAATGCCAAATCAATTTTTATACATATAAACAGTTATATTTCAAACAATTCAGTTCAGCATACGAAAACATTTAAATTTCTAACAACTTAGTTTAGCAGAAGTATATAGTTTCAATGTCAAAACAGTTCCATTTTAGACAATTCAGTTTAGCATAAGTTCAATTTCAAAATCGAAAAAAAGTTCTATTTCATACATTTTAGTTTAGCATAAAAACACAGTTTAGTTATGTTTGACCCATTGAGAAAAACCAATAAAGTTTTACCACTCCGGACCAGAACGGACCTGGGAGTGATGGCAATAAAGGGATACTCTGCATTCCCCAAAGCTCCATCATTGTGGGAACCTCGCCATCAGATTGTTAAGGTTATATTCAGGAAACTTGTTGGTGGGTGTCTTACCCATCTGCAGAGAAGCAGCCAGTGTATTCTAAAGCCCCAGCCGACTGGGCAATCTATAACTCCATCATAGAATGTATTTGAGATAAAGTTTAGCGTGATACTTAGTGGTTCACTTATTTGGGCACGGGTGATGGAATTTACCTTTATGCAAATAATACAGTCAGCGATATTTGAGTCCTCACGAGATGGCAGCTAATACTTAAAGTAGATAAAAATCTTCATATTGTTTCAGAACAATGATAAAAAAAAATAAAACATTCATATACCGTGTTTCTCAAGAATTCTCTTTAAAATTTATTACCTTCGTTCCTTTGAGAGTAAATTATATGGTCCGGGTGATTTTGTTCCAGATGTTTTTTTCTAGTTCATGTGAAAAAAAAAGAGGGGTGCTTCTCGGCGTCTCACAGATAAACATAAATCCTTTTTTTATCTTGCGAAAGTCTTGGCTTCTACTTTTTAAAAGGATTTTTCATCTTTCTCGGAAGACACCTGCTTTCTCTGCATCTTTTGTAAATACTTTCTGTGAGTAATTCTCTATAAAAATAACTAAAAAAAAACTGCCAGTGGGTATTTTTCTTTCAAAATAAGAAAAACATTTTTTATCATAAAGGGTTTTTGGACTACTATCTTCATCTTTATTGTTATTTCCGCAACGTTTCGACCGATATATTTAGTATAGAGTTGAATACAATATGGGAACCGATAGTTTAAAAGGCTAGATGAAAAAAAAATATCTGAATATAAGCATAGGTAAAATATCATACATAATAGGAGTAATCCTAGTCGACTAAGAACATTAATTTTATAAGTCCAAAAAATTCACTCTGAATTGTCCAGCACATAGCGTAACGGTTACAGGCATTGGTTCCCTAAGCTTCTAAGGAGACAATCATCTGAAGGCTAGTAACAATGCAGGAATAATTAATACTTGTACCCGGTTATAGCAACGGAATCAGAACTGGTGAACCTCATGGATTTAATTCCGAAGTTCCTTGAAGGTTCCTGAGTAAGACAAACACCTGAAGAAGAGCGGAGGATATATCTGCCGAAACGTTGTAGAAATAATAATAAAGATGAAGAAAATAGTCCGAAAACCCTTGATAAAAATCATCAAGCTTCGTCTCAGAAATTTAGACATCTAAAGAGAAACATTGACTGAAAGCATTTTTAAAATATTTTCAGTACAATGTTTATTTCAGATAATTATGTAACTACGTCCACTATTTCCTTGGTGAATAACATAAACATAACCATAGGAATTGTTTTATCTATCGTCTACATTTCAACATAAAAATAGATTTAATATCAATATTAGAAAATCAATTAAATGTGAAAAATGATAATTCGAAAGGGCCTTTAAAATCAACCTCAGGGAGCTGAAGATCCGTTGAAGGATTGAAACAGTGTAGAATAAAACTCTAGTGAGGTTAGGCATAATACTGAGGAGAGTCCTAAAAACTGAATGGATTTGCTTTCACTTAGATATAACTGAACTTCCCTAACTTGAGCAGGCATAAAAAACTGGTGAGAGTAAATTGATAAAAATATTCATATTTTACATATTCGCCTTTACACCTCATATTTGTGTGACCTTCTCTCGCTCTCTATCTCTCTCTCTATCTGTATCTTTCTCTCTCTCTCTCTCTCTCTCTCTCTCTCTTTCTCCTTCTCTCTCTCTCTCTCATTATCTATCTATCTATCTCAGCAAATCCCCGCTGTCACGGTCAAGATGCAACGTGAGGTCAAATCTTAAGAGAATAACGGCTGTTTTGGCTTCAGAGCTTTCTTTCTCCTTGACCGATTGCCCTTTCAAGGCTAAAGGATTCGATTCTGACCCATTCTTTAACCCTACCTAGAGGGAGAAGAGAAGCATGTGCACCTTTTTCAATAACATTAGCATGAAGTCAAATTCAGCCTCGTCTAGGATTTGAGTCAGGTCATCAAGTCCATTTTCTTCGACAATAAGCGCTACCAAAAAATTACCTCTCTCAGTCAGTCATACATTTTTTTGCCTCTCACCCTATGTTTTTTTCATTCTTACTTTGCCGTTATTATTTTCTTCGACAGAAAATTGGTTTGGTGATGATAAAGTCATCTGTCAGGACGATAATGTATATTGTCACAGAGCAAAGAGAATTAAAGGTTTTCTTAGAAAAGGGATATAAAATCGATGACGATCGAAAAATTATGGTGATTTTTTTTCAGTTGTCCATAAGAAGACTCCATCCGATAAAGAAGATATTTTAACTGTCAGTCAGAAACAATGGAAGAACTTAGATAAATAAAATTGCTTCAGATTGGTGAATTCTTTGGTTAAAGATTGAAAAATGTCATAAAAATCTTTTTTTTTTTTAGTTGTCCATGAGAAGGCAACATCCGACAAAGAAGGCATTTTAACATTCAGAAACTATATAAGAACTTAGATAAATAATATTACTTTAAATCAGTGTAATCTTTTGAGAAAGACTTCAAAATGGCAGAAAAATGTCGATAAGAGTCAACAAAGCATTAAGTCTTTCTTTATGGTCAATGAATTCCAGATTATAATTTCTTTTTTGGGTAATTCCATAATATTTTCTGCATGTCTCGGAAAATTAAGGTTATGCTAATTTAAGATAATGTTAAGAGTTAGTTTAAGGAATATTGTATGGAAATAGAATGTTCAGCAATTAAATAAAAAGGTACAGTATATAATATTAATTTATTTACTACTAAATAAATATCATTATATATGTGTGCTAATGCCGTAAAAATAGGCTGGTGTATGAGGTTTATTCATTGACAGACAAGGAAAAACAGTTTTTATTTAACTTCTTATTCTCTACCCATGCAACATCTGAGTAAAAGGATTTCTTATAAAGATTAAATTGTATCTCTGTGAGTTTATCATAATTAGACTCAGACAATGGAAAATCATAGACCTTGAAAATTAGCAATAAAATGAAATTGGCTTTGGTTGTCATAGATAACAATGTATTTTCTCTCCTCTAAAATTATATTAAAAAAATTCTCGAAATATATCGAAAGAATCGTCTAAATAAAACCATTTTCTATGGAGTTCCATTGCGGCAAGGCTAAAGTACTTTACTGTTATTTCGAACTCCAATCGGTCAACTACATAGTTTTGGACTCGTGCATTTGGGAAAGTTCTGAACTTTCTTATCTCCCAGGTATGGGTTTAATAGTACAACTACGCTTCTTCTACTAAAATATCTTAGGTATTCAATAACCTACGAAGTTTGATATGTTATTAAAGGAAGGAACGAAACCAAGAACCATTTTATTCCGTTCAATTAAATTTCAAAAATGTATAAGAATCAATTTAATGATAGAGCGATAATAAATGCGCTTTGGAATGATCATGATCTTATTGTTTACCATCTGGGGACATGAAATTTCATTACTTTATATGAATTCACATTAATTTTCATATTATTCAACAGTAAATCTATTCAGAGGGTTTTCATCTGGCAATTCATGTTATTGTGAAAGAAAAACATTGAAGATTTAATGTAAAGTATGGATACAACGATCATTAAATAAGTTTCCAGACTTTTTTTTTTGTATGGGCACTTTTATTGATAGTACACACATGAAACTCTAGTCTCCTTCGAAGTAATCTCCTCCGGCTGCAATACACTTGTTGTACCTTTCCAAAAACATCTGGAGGGCCCCATGGAAGTTCACTTGTGTGAGTGTGTCAATGACCTTCCTCACAGTCACTTTCATGTCTTCAATTGTCTCATAACAACGGCCTCTAAGGTTTTCATTGGAATAATAGTTGAATTCACATCTTTCCCGAGGGTATAAACACTATGTGAAATGCAAACAACTTCGACCAGGATTTGATCACGGGCTGAAAATTCAATTTTATAAACATTACAACGCGAGCGCCTCTTGGTATATCGCAACAGACAAAACGTGATAATTAAAACATGCAACTGATTTAATTGATCAGTGTTTTTTTTTTTTAACAAAACGCGTCTACATAAACATTGCAAAAGAACTATAACCTATCCATATATATATATATATATATATATATGCAAGGCCCCAGGGAAGTCTTCTTCTGTGACTGTATCAATGACCTTCGTCACAGCCTCTTTCATCTCCTCAATTGTCTCATAACGGCAGTCTCTGAGCTTAGGGAATTAGCAAAAGTCACAGGGAGCAATGTCTCGATTATAGAGAGGGTGAGCAACTGTCTTGATGTCCACCTTCTTAAAATATTCTGCGACAAAGATGAAGTTGTAGACTGGTGTATTGTCCTGGAGGAAATACCACTGACCCGATTTGAAGAGTGCTGGCCTCGTCCGACGGAATATCTTCCTAAACTCCCTTAAAACCTCTACATAGGAACCCTAACCCTAAACCTTTGGCCTATCAACTCTGGTGTATTGACTTCCTTACACTTCCCACACCTCTCATCATCCCTTAAAGACTCTCTGCCTTCCTTGAATCTCTTATGCCTCTCAAAAACTGATGCTCGACTCATGCAAGATTGTCCAAAAGCAGTCTGAAGCATTCCATACGTTTCTCTGGCATTTTTTCTAAGTTTAAAATAGAATTTTATTGCATATCGTTCTTCCTTACGTCTAGATTGCATTTTTGAAAATCACCAGCTGTGACAATCAAGCTTTAGTAGGGTGTATTCCAATTGCTGTTGTAGCTGTTCATTTAAACCTGAAATCATAAAAATTGATCAGTCATCTCATAAGATGTATAGCAATAAGATACTGGATTTTTAAGAATTTACGACAATTTTAAATGCCTGTACAAAGAAGTCTGCAATCTTATTGAATGCACCACGTAACCATTCATAGTTATTCCAATTTGAGAAAACATTTTCAATTGACCTTGTAGATAATTCCTTCAAGTACTGGAATAAAATAATTTAATGCAGCATCATTTTATATAAAGATAATTTATTTGATAGAATATTTATCTCGCATATCAACCGAAAATATAATTACTTAAGATCATCTGAGATTTTCCTCCATTTAGAAATAGCCTTGACAGCTGGGATTGTAGAATACACCGACTGAATCTCTGCAGAGGATTACCGCCCTTCAACAAGTATCAAATTAAACAATCTGATGATGAGGCTTCAGTAATGCTGGAGCTTTGGGGAATGCGATGTTCCCCTTCATTACCATCGCTCTCTTGTCCACTCTGGCCTGGACTGATAGCACTTGATAGGGTTCTATCTATGGGTCAAATAGAACTGTTGGACTTTTAAACTGAAAAAAAAAATTGACTTGAAATAAATTGAAAAATTAGAAATAAAACTGTTTGATCATTTAACTGCGTGTATCTACAAACAAGGGGTTTAAAAATCATAAATTTAATATATATATATATATATTAAACAAGGATTTGGTAATGAATAACCGACAATAGTTGATTTGTCATAAAATCAAACCAATCCAAATCCCTTAAAAAAAAAAAAAAGAAAGAAAGAAAAGAAGAAAATTCATCGGAGATTATTAAAATGTAACTGAGATTTCTTACGCGACGGCCCTCAAATGGACCTTAATAATACTACTACACCACGTAGACGCTTGGAACATCACTGTTCATAGGGGTATATAAGTGTAGCACTATGCTTTAACTGCCACGGGGACTTTTGATGAGAAGAAGTGACGAACAAACCAAAATAATCTTGGTTTGCTAATACAAAAGTTTATTTTCTTCTCCACCTCTTAGTAGTCGGTGTGAAGAGTGAAACAGAGTATGAAAAGTGAGTCAAGGAATAAAACGTCCCGTTGAGAATAAGTGTGATAGGGGTAACCGAGTAAATCATTTTGGAAGTAGCTTTTTTGGGTCCCATTTATGGCCCAACTTAAAATGAATTGCATTTTTACGTTCATTGCTGATAATCTGATACTCTCCGTTATGGAATTTTGAAGAACTACAATTAAGGACTGATTTTATTATCCGTGCTTTAATTCCAAGGACAAGTAGCAACCATTTAAACTGACTACTTTTTAGAGTACTATCAAGCTTACTTTTATTTCGATCAGCGTACTAAATTCTGTCATCAAGTTCAGCTTTTTTAACCACGGGTAATTTTAATATCTCAACTGATCTGTTGTATCCATCAACCTAATATCTAAAACAAAACCAAAAAAAAAAAACAATATATAGTAATAATAATGTTATATGTAATAAGAGTATTGGATAAATAGAAGTGCTAATAAAACTGTTATAATAAATAAAGTGTCTGATATTTAAATATTGAATGGTTTTATTTGGAAGGCATGGATCGTTTAGGAAGTATATATATATATATATATGGGGGAAGCATGTATGTATGTGTGTGTGTGTGTTTGTGTGTGAGAGAGAGAGAGAGAAAGAGAGAGAGAGAGAGAGAGAGAGAGATTTTTCTTAGTTATACTGGTTTGTTTGGTTTGTGTTAGTCAGACTTTAACAGTAACTCAATATGTAATATAATTACCGATTCTGGTTGATTGTTTTTTTAGTAAGTTGTTTCTTAGCTCGACTTAGAGGTTAACCCGAGAACGGCAAAAATGGAAAAGACATATACAAGAAATTAATTTGAGACAGAAAGAGAGAGAGAGAGAGAGAGAGAAAGAGAGAAAGAGAGAGAAAAACAAAAAGACAGGGGGATAGAAAAGCATGATTATAAACAAATGGGAAAGGGAACAGTACGTTCCTTAAATCTAGGTAATTATAACAACAAACGCACAAGGTAAACATAAAACTGTATCGGCAGTAAATCGGCCAACGTATCAAGAGTTCAGTAGAGCAATCCAGGAATCGGAAGTAGCACCTTCCCCTACACATTGTTGTAATAGCTATTGAAAACGGAGCTTTCCGGCCGTCTTCAATTACAGTTGCCAACTTTATACATATAACCCGTTCTATTTCAAACAATTCAGTTTAGCATAAGTACAGTTTATTGTTTACTCACAGTTAAATGATCAAACAGTTCTATTCAATCAATTCAGTTTAGCATGAGTACATATTTAGCTCTATTCAAGCCCAAAGTCGGATCCTACCCGGTGCTACCACTCCGGGCCTGATTAGACCTGGTAATGATGGCAATAAAAAGGTACTCTGCATTTCTCAAAGCTCCAGTATTGCTGGAGCCTCAGCATCCGATTATTTAGTGTCATATTCGGGACACTCTTTGGGAGAGTCTTACTCTTCTGTCGAGATGTAGGCGGTGTATTCTGCAGCTCCACCCGACTGGGCTATTTAGTCTTGAGTAGTTATTAACAGTGCTCTTGGATAGTGACGGATGGCGAAAAAAAGACAAAGGGTTCCATGCTATCTACACCATTTGACGACGTTGTTAACACATACCTATATTTATTTACTAGTTACTTGGTTTCTTTTATCTCTTCCATGGAATTTAATACCTTTTACATATCGCTCTATTCATTTAACATTTCTATATTTTAAGCAATTCACTGAAGATGAGTTGGTTATTGAGAGAAAAAGTCGCAAAATTTACTCTGACAAAATAAATCGCGTTGTATTTTGTCAGTGCAGTCAAACGTTGCAGTTTGATTGCGCATAAGAAGTTATTTTGTGTAAAGGTGAATAAAAACAAAAGTACGTTTAATACACCGACCTAGCTGTGGTGGAATAGTATATAACGAACACATTACGATCTAAAAAATGAAGTAGGTCAACAATGGCAGACATGCATTAGCAAAGATATATTTATAGTGTACCATGTTCAATAATATTTTCAAGTGAATTAAACAAGTGGTGTCGACATTGTTGCAAGTTTAAACATTTCTTTAAAATTCGGATTTTTCAACTCAGCATAATTTTTTACCCACATGCTTTTAAACATGACGTTCGTAAAATGTACATTTATGTTGCTGTGGAAACAAATGATTCTTTACAAAAAGAGTATAGCCTTATTAAAGATATTGGTTTTGTCTTCAACTTTATAGAGAGTTCAATTAGAAGAATGAATAGAAAATGATCGATTGAAATGAACACAGTTGATTGATTTATTGGGTGTTTGGTTGTGTTTTATGGCATATACATCTTTGTCGATTATTTAAAACCAAATATATATATATATATATATATGTGTGTGTGTGTGTGTGTGTGTGTGTGTGTGTGTGTGTGTGTGTGTGTGTGTGTGTGTGTGAGTGTGTGTGTTTTGCATATTGACCTCTGACCCAGCCAAGCTGTCAAAATAAAAAATGCACCTGTGTAAATAACAGGTGCATCCGGTCCAGGAATATCAGGATAACACCTTGACTGCCGAGGGGTTGAATTGAGTGGGAAATTGTGACGCTCACAGTGGACGTCAAATTATTATATAACCCCGGCGACAAGAAGTTCAAATGAGATGGAGATAAGATGTTGTAGAGAGAACCAACACCCAGCAGAGGGAGCCATCAGGACCCCCGATTGAGCAGTTCGAGTTCAGAGCGTCATATCAGTTGGAGAGAAGATGCTGGAATGAGGACCAGAGAGGCTGGGACCCCAGACTCCCGGTTGAACAGCCCAGGAGAACGGGAAAGAAACGCTGTTATGGCCATAAAATGGGGGTCAATATGAAGCAGTTCTGTTCGGTCTTCACCTCATCTCTCACACAGTAAAACCTTTAGTAACCCTTTCGAAACCTTTCAAATAAAGTGAGAGGTATATTTTACTGAAGAACTATGTCCGCTCGACTTTATTGCGTCGTTATGTTTCTGCATGTATATGTGTATGTATAGTTGGTTGTGACTATACAACATAATATATATATATATATATATATATATATATATATATAGCCTTATTTTTAAACTAGCCAGAGCTTATTTGTCTGCACACAGTTAAATTGTTTCAAGCATTGAAGTATTGTTATCAATAATTAATAATTATCTTTTAACGCAGTTAAATGGTTTCAAGTATTGTTTTCCAAACTAATAGTTCTATTTTCACACCGTTAAATGGTTTCATGTAATGCTATTTAATATTAATAATTCTATTTATCAAGTTATTTTATGTAATTTAATTCTAATCACTTGGTTGCTCACGGTTGTTTCAAGTAAAATAACTCTTTAGATAATCCACTTTGACCAATAGATGACACTTAATAGATAAAAGTGGAGCTGATAGTAATCGCAATGGAGGAGCACTTCCCATTACTAAAAACTCTAGGACGCAAGTCCCATTATTAATTGGTTTAATGCCACATCTAGAACACTCGCTGGGGTGTCTTGGTCTACGGTAAAGAAGCAGTCAGCATATTCCACAGTTCAGCAGACGGGACAGATAGAAATATATATAGATAAATAAATCTGAAAATACAGGAAAACTATCTAGCAAGCTAGTTAGTTCGGTTTGATTTGACAAGATGGTTTTAAGGCATGTCAAAATTCTTGGGTTATTTTATGACAATTTCAGTCTTTATTTTTTGTGCCGTTATATGTTTTCTAATAACAATTTGGTGTACTTATCATTTGTTTGTTCATAATATTATTATTTTTTGCATTCTTTTCGAATGCGAATAATCTTAAAACATATCTTTTTGACCCACAGATCAAAGCCGAACAAATACTGCCTCTCTTGTTCAAAAGGAAGCTAGGAATAAAAATAGTGAACTTGTGATTCCACATTACCAAGAGCTGCCGATATGGATCGGCACTCCCAGATATACATTACAAAGAACAAGCAAGACACATTCACACACACACACACACACACACACACACACACACATATATATATATATATATATAAATGTAACAGTGTTCATGGTAAGGAACGGAATCGGTGACTCGAATTCAAATCTTCAACCAGGTTGTTTATGTTTTACTTCAATGTCATTGGCAAGGCTTGAATCCGTCTGTACCTCCTCTGAGTCTTTGACCTTAATAAGGCGACTAATCTAGGAGAAAGAAAATTCTGAATTAGAACCAGGTCTACTCTGCTTAAAATCAAACTTTGTGTCATATTCTGTTAGTGGCGGAGAGTACGGTTGGTTGGTTGGTTGGTTGGTTGGTTGGTTGAGTTTTATGGCATATCAACCATAGTAGTTTATTCAATGCCAAATTATGTTTTTGGAGAGGATAGGAAAATCCATAAAGACATATATATATATATCAATAGACGAGAAAAATAGATAGATAGATAGATAGATTAAAAACCAAGAAATAAACCAGGTGAAGATATATAGATTGATAGATATTCCTAAAGGGTCTACAATACAAGTTCCCATCATGGACTACTGGTTTGCACTTGACCTTAAAAAGAAAGATCATATACATATCTAAGAAGCTAGTGATCCGCCAATAGTTTTTGGGTGCCATTAGAAGAACTGTCATTTTCTTTTCAGTGTAAACTAGAAAGTACTGTTTTAATACACTAAGCATTCCAGGAAAAACTTATAGATAACATGAGTTGTCTTGTAGAACCCATAATGCAAGGTATATAGTTTGAAAGTGCTTCTAAATTAAATCATCTAGATGTTACAGGTTCAATCCCACCAAGTGGCAAATAACAAAGAATCCTTCCTATTGCTTTACGCGTGTATCCGGTTAACGGAATCAGAACGCTCTACCTCCGTGGATTAAATAAATGGTTTTGTTTGAAGTTCTGTGTAGGTTCTCAAGTTCGACATGAAACACCCGAAGAAACCCGGAGGGCGCATCGGACGAAACGTTGTGAATATATCAATGAAGACAATATTCCAAATACTCTAAGTGATAAGACTTATATACGCTACTGTTTTCCTGACATAGCAGTAAACATGTTTATACAATAATTCTTGCCGGTTTACTGGTAAAATGTTTTACCTGAAATACGGTTATAAACACTATACTGTTTTCATCATATATACCAACCCCTCCGCTCGGGCAGGATGTGACACAAGGTCAATTTTTAAGCGGAGTTTAACAAGTTTGAATTCAGAATTTTCCTTCTCCTAGACTAGTTGCCTCACCAAGGCTGAAGAACCCAGTCTGCCCTACTATTTACCCATAGCTGGAGGGAGAATAATTGGATTCATACCTTTCCCAAGGGTATTAGTGCTATGTGAAATGCAATCAGTCTTGTCCAAGATTTGAACTCGTGTCGCCGTGTCCGTTTCCTACGACGATAACCATTACACCACGGGCACCTCTATACTGTTTTTATGATAAACCAACTAGGCTGGGACTGTAGAATAAACTAACAGCAGCTCTACCGAGGGTTAAGCCTCATAACACCAACGAGTCTGATGATAAGGCTCCATTTCATTACAGTTTGTCTGGCTTGATAACCATTATACTACCCGAAGCGCCCCTCAAAAATTGTGGGGAACTAACCATTTCATTACAATTACTCCCTTTTCCGCTGTGGCCCAAAGCGGTAGAACCTGTTAGGGTTCCATCTGTAAATGAAATATAATTTTTTGTATTAATTATTATTTACTCTTTTAGAGTTTTTCTCATCAGCGTTAGCAGATCGTTTTTCACTGGAGTTTGAGTGACAGCAAGTGTCCTCAAGTCTCCAGGACTCTTCTCAGTATTCTGGCTGTCTTCAATAATGCTGTCGTTTGGATGGTGTCCACTCGTCCGCCAACTTCCAAATCTCCCAGGCCCTTAAATAATCCTTCAGTCACTGTGCCAAAAGCACCAATCACAATTGGTACAATCGACCCTTTTCATGTTCCATAGTTTCTTCAATTCTCTTGCAAGGTCATTGTACTTATACTTTTTTTTCATATTCTTTAATTTTTTTTTGTGGTCAGCAGGGACGGCAAAGTCGACAATTTTGCTTATTATAAGGTCTGGTCTTCTGGCCGAGATTAGGTGATCCGTGTCGAGTTCAAAATCATTAAACTGTGTGCAAATAAAACTATAAGTGTTTGATAAAAATGATCAAGCTTCATCTTCGAAATTTAGAAAAATAAAAATGTTGTATATCACATGTCTTTACATTTC
>OY757912.1:19674017-19681517 GCA_963585895.1 Sepioteuthis lessoniana | reverse complement strand
TTTCTTTAATATGTATCGCACATGATTTTTTACGGATACACGTTGTGGTGTAGGGGTTAGAAAGCTAGACGAGAAGAATTTGTTTTATTCGATTGTGAGTTCGATATCTACTAAATACCCATTAGATGAGGTCTTATGCCAAATACTAGCTTAGACATAGTTTTACTCATTGCAATATTTTAACACCAGGGTTTTCTGTTGGTTTTTCACTGGAGTTTGAATGACAGCAAATCTCGGCTCTCCTGGATTCTTGCCGATCTCAGATTTCTTGTATCCTGAATAGTTTTGATTCTCCTAATGATTTCCAATTCCTCCAGTCTCTTTTCCATGTTCCTGGAAACCGTTTCAAGAGCACCAACTACTACTGGTATTTCCTTACCCCTCATGTTCCAAAAGTATTCCAGTTCTCTGCCATGGTTCAATAATTTATTTTCTTTCTCACTTTCTTTTATTCCCAATTTGTTGTTCGTCGCAAAATCTACAAGATGGCAAATTCTTTTTTCTCTTTTTCTTCTCTCAAATAACACTGATCCACTTGTATCTCAAATCCCATAGAATTTCAGCATCTCGTCCGCTATGATCGATTCTGTGTTGTTAAAAAAAAAAAAAAAAAAAAAAATTGGTAAAATAGAAAAAAAATTAATATCATGCACAATTCCATGTTGATCACCTTTCCCACACAGTAATACTTGGTGTTGTACACATTTAGTGTTTGTTTGTTGCATCTTCTTTTTATATACTTGATTAGTTCATCTTTTTTTATATATATATAGTAAGTAAAGTTGTCGACAGTCATCGAGGGTGACCAGAAGGCTCCCTTTTCAATAGCTACTACACCGATGTATAGGAGAGGGCGCTAATCCTTTCCCTGGATTGCTCCACTTGACCCTTGTTACGTACCTTATATGGCTGAGTGTTAAGCAAGGAGGTATCAAGTACTATTTTAAAACTCATTGGTATGATGCAACCTAGGAATGAACCCAGATCTCCCGGACATTGGCAAACACTCTACCCACAACGACAATGAGCCAAATCAACATTAATTATTGCGTTATGTTGTGATAGAGACGAAACTATCAATCATATTATTAGTGAACGCAGCCAACTAGCGCAAAAACAGTATAAGACGAGAGGTGCCCGTGGTGTAATGGTTATCGTCCTTGGAAATGGACACAGCGACTCGAGTTGAAATCCTGGACGCGACTGAATGCATTTCACATAGCACTAATACCCTTGGGAAAGGTATGAATCCAATGATTCACCCTCCAGCTCTGGATAAATAGTAGGGAAGACTGGGTTCTTCAGCCTTGGTGAGGTAAATAATCTAGAAGAAAAACTCTGAATTCAAACCTGTTAAACTCCGCTTAAAAATTGACCTTGTGTCATATCCTACCCGTGTGCAGGGGTCGGTAAATATAAATATGATAAAATTAGATACGATTGGTGGGAAAGTTTGTTCACTAGGAATTGTGCAAGAAATTGAAATTTGACTATACGAACGAGAGGCATATGCACAACCCAGAATCCTTCCAAGAGAATGAGATGCAGAAACTTGAAAGGGATTTTGAGATACAAATAGATCACTTTATCTCAGCCAAACAACCAAACCTTGTGATAGTCAATAAAGAATGAACCTGACAAAACAGAAAAGTTTGCTATCCAGGCACAATACAGAGTATAATTAAAATAAAGCAGAAATAGAGATAAATATCGAGAATATGCTTGTGAACTAAAAAAAACTATGGCATATGAAGTTGTCGGTGACACTAATTGTAAATGTTGCACCTGAAACCATACCCAAAGGATTGATAATGGGACTAGAAATAAGAGGAGACGCAGAGACCACACATAATTCAGCTTTATTAATGTGGACCAAAATATTATTCCTTTGCTTAAGATCAATTGGTCCCTACGGCGTTCTATTGCGCAGCTCTAGAAACAGATTCAGTCACTTTCTTGAACTTGCTAGTATTATCATTTTACTTCTTTGTGAGTTTTTCACATAAGCGTTAGCTGGTAGTTTTCCAATGGAGTTTGAGTGAGAGCAAGTCTCCTTTACTCTCCAGGACTCTTCTCAGTATTCTGGCCGATCTTAATACTGTATGTTGGATTGCCTCTAGTCGTTCTCTTTTTTCCAAGTCCCCCAGTCCCTGTACCCATGATTTGGTGACTGTATCGAGAGCATCAATTACAATTAGTATTACCGTCACTTTCATGTTCCACATATTTTTCAATTCCCATACAAGGTCCCTTTACTAATCTTTTTTTTTCGATTTTTTCAATTTTACTGGGATCAGCCAGAACGTCAAAGTCTACAATTGATAAGTTATATACCTTTTTTTAAAACTATCATCTGGTCTGGTCATCTGGACGAAATTATGTGATCCGATTGATACTCAAAATCCCAGGGGAGTTTGTGGGTCTCATTCTCCCGGTGATATTTTGGATTGTGCATATACGATTTGTTCGTATGGTTAGATTTAAGTTTCCTGCACGATTCCCAGTGGATCACCTTGCCCAGTTATGTTTAGCCTTATACTCTTTTTAGGGATAATTTGCTGAATTCGCTTATGATGTGATTGTTTGTTTCATCTCAATAACAACATAATCTAAACCTGTCATTTTCTTTCATCTTATCTATCTTGCTTTGATATAAGTTGACGACTTAAGTCTAGGGTGAGCCGAAGGCTCCCTTTTCAATAGCTACTCCACCAAGATGTTGGGAAAAAAGCTATTCCATTCCATGGATTGAGCCACTTTACCTTTGATCGTTACCTTAAAATGCTGAGAGTTAAGGAGGACGGCATCAAGTGACATTTTTGAGTCTTTGGTATGACTCGAACTGGGATTGAACCACAGTCTCCCTTACCATTGGCAAACACTCTACTCATTAATCCAAAGCTTTTTATAATTGTTGTTATTATGATTATCTTTATTTTACTCCTTGAGAGTTTTTCACATCAGCGTTACCTGATTTTTTTCTCTGAAGTTTGAGTGACAGGATGTCTCTCCAAGTCTACATGGACTCTTCGCAATATTGTGGCCGTTCTCAATAATTCTCTAGTTTAGATGATCTCTACTTATCCTCTTATTTCCAAGTCCTCCACTCTTTGTATTAATCCATTAGTGACACTTCCAAGAGAACCAATTACAATTAGTACAACCCTCACTTTCATGTTCCACAGTTTTTTAAAATTTCCTTGCAAGGTTCAAGTATTTATCCTTCTTTTCTGTTTCTTTTAATTTTTCTCAGTGGTCAGTCGAGACAGCAAAGTCTACGAATCGGCAGGTTCTCTCTCTCTCTCTCTTTTTTTTTTTTTTGATAATCGTAAGGTTTAGTCATCTGACTGAGATTAGGTGATCCGTTTGTATCTCAAAATCCCAGATGAGTTTGTTCGTATCATTTCCAGGACAGTTGTGCATGTACCATATGTTCGCATGATCAACTTTCAATTTCTGCAAAATTCCCAGTGTATCACCTTGCCAACCCAGTCGTGTCTAGTTTTATATTCCTTTTTTATGCCAATTTACTACATTCCCTTATTATGTAATTTATCGTTTCGTCTATATCACCGCACAACCAACATTTAGTTTAGTTACGTCTTATCTATTCTTAGTATGATGTGATTGGTTCTTATGGCATTGTTTTGTGCTGCTATCAGGAGATATTCCGTTTCTCCGTTAAGGTTTCTCTTTCCTAGGCACGTCCATGTTTTTTTGTGGGAGATGTTGCTTGTTAGTAGCTCAAAACCTCCATAGAATTTCTTTTCTTTCAATTTTTGTTTTCTAGTTATTGTTCTATTGTTCATCGTGTTGTGAGTATTGTTTCTGGTGGCTTTAATCAGTCTTTTTCCTCGCTTTTCTATGTAATCTTCTAATCGTTCATTTGATGCGTCAACGCTGTCTTCAATACTTGCAAGTCCTCTTCCTCCTTCTTTTCTTGACACATAGTCTATCAACAGGCCTATACACTCCCCATAAAACTCGACCTTTACGTGCTTACACACAGAAAAAAAAATTAATTACAGAAAATGTTTTATTTCCAACTCATATATATTTTCTAGAATAAAATTTACAATGTACTAGATACATTGAACGTCCATTTATCATACACAACTTAACAAACGCTTTCAGATCTGTATACAAGATAAAAAAAATTATTTTCCCCAATCATCTCTCTCTCTCTCTCTCTCTCTCTCTCTCTCTCTCTCTCTCTCTCTCTCTCTCTCTCTCTCTTTATATATATATATATATAATTTTTTCTACCATTGTTATCACAATGACTTTTTCTGTTACTTACCTTTTTCATGAGAGTTTAAATCTATGGTTGATAATGAATAAATTGATTGTGATAACAATAGTGGGATATAATTGATGTTATCTGGATCACTCAATAATATTGGTAATGTAATTACATGACAACAATAATATTAATAATAATACTATTTTTTCTGTGAGAAGTTATATGGTGTTTTTCTGTGAATCTCTGAAGTAGAAGAAAATTGATATATTTAGGTGATGGCCTAAAAGCGTAGTTAAGTGTTGGAAGGATTTAGTATCGACTGTGACTTTGTAATTTTAAAAAAGTGCCACTTGATCAGAAATCTAAAAAGATTCGAACACTTGCATGCCGAGAGATATGGAAGGAAAATCTTTGCTGCTTACAGTCAGCTATTTAAATGAAAACTCCGGTTAGTACAAATTGTCTATAGTTTAAATGCATATTGTTTTTTATCTCGTTCCCCTGAAAGTAAAATATTTGCCAAATATTATCAGTGATTTAAATGAAAAGAACATGACTAATTTTCAGCTTTACTATTCAAAAAGCATGTGTGCTGTATAGTAGTAAGGAAGAGATACACCATGAAATAGAGTTAACTATTTATTAACTGAAGTAGTACAGTCCAACAAATATTATAAGTCTTGCGCTATTGGTGTTACGTCCGAAGTTGGTCTTAATACGAAGTGAGATCTTTCACTACTGACAGTACTTAAGAAACACGACGTCTTTTATTCCTCCGAGATATCGGAAGTCACGTGGTACGAACCACTATACAACAATTTGTTAGTTTTGAACATCGTTATTTCCTTTTTTTCAGTAAGAAATTCGATAGTGTCTTTGAATCCCTGAAGTATAGGAAAATCAATATATTTAGGGGATTTTTTGAATGCGTAGTTAAGGACTGAACAAGTAAAGTCAACAATAGGACAAGTAAAATAGGAATAAAGAAGTATAATCCTCATTCCAAAGGGGGCAGTTTAAGTAGTATTGAGATTCCAATGGTTTATGACTATAAAAGCCAAAGTCAATATAACGATACACGAATATCTGCAAATAGCTCAGGGGGTTACTTATTGGTGGTGGATTGTAAAAATAGCCTCACCGTTGACTTTAAATCAGTTAAAACTTATCCAGTCTGTATTTTCATTTCATCTTTCTATTGATGTCCCACTGAAAAGCTCCCTTAACATCAAGATTCTTGGTCACATCTGTGTTTGGCGCACATATAATACACAGCCCCTAGGTCTGATATAGCCACAATATACTACCCATGAAAAATGACAAATTGAAACATAAGTCAAGATGGGGCCCAGACAGCAGTTTTCGGTGCCATGATCGGCAGGTCCTCCCTTAATAGGCAATATTGGGGAATCAACTGTCATGCAGCGAATTTTGGGTGTTCCTCCTGGTGCGCAAAGAATAAATAATTTACTCAAATCAAAGAGAATAGCACGGAAAATGGACAAGGGAAAATAACAAAGTAGCTGTATACAGTTATTTTAGGAGCAACACGACATAAAGAGGGTATAGAAAAAGAATGATAGAATTTCGGATAGAATTCTCTAGATATAAAACTAAAACAAAGACTTGCTGCCCAGGTTTGGACTAGAATGAAGAATTGTTAGCTTTCTAATCTTGAAATATTGGAAATCCACCAACAGATATATAGTGAAATACATCAACAGACACCTAATACAGTAACCAAGATACAATATAAAGAAGTACTAGAAATAACTAATCAAAAGAAAACGCGAAGTAATAAAGCCTGAAAAACTGCACATGAAAACAAAACGACTCAGGAACCAAGATTGGAGAATTTTCGAGTAGGAAACATAAAAGAAAATAACAACTTATTGGCAAATATTCTGACGGACAACATCACTGAATTAAACGATCTTATCTATACTGGAGTGAAGTACATGAGCAGTAAGTCAAAACCTTGGTAGGAAATCAGGTTGGAAAAGCAGAGAAGAAACCTATGACAACAAGCAAAATTTCTAAGATAAAAGAACGGGAAATGTATTTAGAGGATGCAAAAATAGCACGACAATTAGAACCCAAAATACAGCCCAAAGATACAAATCAAAAAGTACTGTCGAAAGATGACAAAACAATACAGCTAAAAGAGGACATTATAAAGCAACGAATAAAAATCCCACCAAAATGTACCGGAAAACGGGGGAAGATATACCAGCAACTTTATTTCAAGGAGGTAAAATAATTTTGGCACAAAATGTAGGAACGGATATATCATGAAATATACGAATAGATAAAAAACATGGAAAGAGTTACAAATACTAGAGGAAGGCCCTAAGTTAGAAATACACCTCAATGCACTCAAACAACACTAAAAAAATAGCAAACTGGAAAAAACCCTGGCCTCGATGCTACACACGTATTTTTGCTTAAGAAATTCACCTCTATTCATGATAGATTTACAATCAAAATCGATAAATGCATACAGAAAACTGAGATACCTGGATGGATTACCAGGAAGATCCCTCAAAGGAAACACCCAACGAAACCTTAAACCTATAACATGCTTACTGATGTTGTGGAAAATACTTACGACATATATTAGGAAGATTTGCAACTAATTATTAAACCACGGACTTTTCACCGAGGAACAGAAGGGTTGCTGCTAGGGAACCGATCATCATCATCATCCTGCCGTGCCGCCAGCACGGATATCCCTGCTCCTCTCTCGCCACTTCTCCCTATCGTTCATCACCTCTGGCAGGTCTTCAGGACTACATCCCGTATTCTCGCAGAGCTGCTGTATATATGTTCGAGTTGACCGTCTTGCTTTTGCTCGGCTATATGTGGGGGTACCTCATAGGAGTATCTCACTTACGTCCCTGCTTCTCCAGCAGTGTCCTGTATGTCTGATTCGTCTAACTTGTATAGTTTTCGCGATGGGTGGTTGGTGGCTGTATAGTTGGTGCTTTGTGAGGTGTTGCCTCCAGGACTTATTCAATATTGCTCGCATCATTCTTCTAGCTTTTTCTCAAGCCGTTTTGTTAGTGTCCAAATAATGCATCCATATTGCAGTATCGATACGACCGCTGCTTAAATGAAACTACGTTTCATTTTATCGGTCAGGTCTGACTTCTAATGGCACAGGAAAACTATTATATATATTGATCACCGTATCATCAACGCGAGTAAACGAAGACGAAAAATGTAGCTCTAGCGAGCGTTGACAGCAAAAATGCTTA
>OY757912.1:19666517-19669017 GCA_963585895.1 Sepioteuthis lessoniana | reverse complement strand
CCTTGCCCTCTGTGACTTTTGGTTATTCCCTAAGAGCAGAGGCTGTCATTATGAGACAATGGAGGAGATGAAAGAGGCTGTGACGAAGGTCATTGATATGCTCACTGAAGAGGACTTCCCTAGGGCCTTTCAGAAGTTGTTGGAACGGTACAAGTGCATTGCAGCCGGAGAAGATTACTTCGAAGAAGACTAGAGTTTCACGTGTGTACTATCAATAAAAGTGCCCACACGAAAAAAGTCTGGAAATTTATCGCATGCACCTCGTTTATATATATATATATATATATATATATATATATATATATATACATATATATATATGCACCTCGTATATATATATATATATATATATATATATATATATATATATATATAGTTAGAAAAATGAATAATAATTAAAAAATGCCGTATAGTGGCTCGTACCACGCGACTTTCGGTATCGTGGAAGTATATATATATTGCCGTAATTGATAGAAACCGTTTAATTCAATAAAGAACACAGTCTTCTATACACGCATGTGACAAATGCAGTCAGTTAGCAGATACTCACCCACTGACACACACGTTCTCTCTCTTTCTTTCTCATTCTCTATCTCTCTCTTTCTCTCCCTCTCTCTCTATATATATATTTATTCCTCTCTCTCTCTCTCTCTCTCTCTCTCTCTCTCTCTCTCTCTCTCTCTCTCTGTACCACTACTGGCTCATTGGCCTAGTGGGTACAATGTTTGCTCTTAGGAAGCAGAAGCAGAAAGAGAAGCGGAGAAATAGCTCTGAAAGGACGTCGGTCCGTAGTAAGACTAACTTCGGTCATCACACCACCAGCGCGAGACTTAAAATACTAGTCAGGCTGTACCACTTGAGTTAATCAACAATTAACTTTATTTCACTGTGTATCTTTTCCTTACCAATGTACAACAATAATTTAATTAAATCTGCATATTTGCATGATTACTATATTACTCCTTGCGATTTTTTTACACCAGCTTTAGGTGGTATTCTTTCATTGTAGTCTGATTGACAGCAAGTCTCCTCTCATCAGTATTCTGGCCGATCATAACATTCATCTAGTTTGGATGGTATCGGCTCGTTCTCCAATTTCAAACTTTTCCAGATTCCTCACCAAAAGCCTTTGGGGATCTTTTCAAGATTACTCATTACAACTGCTCTCACCGTCACCTTTATTCTTGCTTTATTATTATTATTATTATTATTATTATTATTATTATTATTATTATTATTATTATTATTATCCTTTCATACGTCGGGACGGTGAAGTCCACGATTCGACAGCTTCTTTTTTTAATTTTTTTTTTATTTGTTAATTATGACTGTTACGTTTACTTCGGACTAATAACCTTTGGGAAAGGTGTCAAATTCCTTAACCCCCTCAAGGGACGGGTTTAATAGTATCACTGAAATTCTTCAAGGATAGATTTAGCATTAAATAACCCATGATTGTTGATATACCATTAAACAAAGAAACCAAACCAATGCTAAAGAAACCACTATTACCTGGTTATATTCCACAGATACAAGTTGCCGAAAATCAATAGTTAAAATAAAAAACAGCTTTTGACAAATCATGGTATATATGCAATGTTAAGTAAAAAAAAAAAGCGAGAGCATTATTTCAGGTTTCTTTCGATTTCTTTGTTTCATTGCATATCAACATTTGTAGGTTATTTAATGTTAATGCCAAACCCCACTCTCCTAGAAGAACAGTAATGGCGCTATTTAACCCATAAGCGGGGTTCATACATTTCCCCAGGGTATTTGCCCGAAAGTGAACGTAATAGCACGACTGGAGTACGAACTCGCTTACTACGATTCCGCAGTCCATCGCTGTAACCATTAGACCACGAATACAATTGAGCATCACTGGAACCTCTCCATCAGATTGTTTAGTGTCATATCTAGGACACTCGTTGGTGGGGGTCTTACAGTCGGTGTATTCTACAGCTCAAGCCGACTGGTGAAGCTTCTATATGACTTTTATATCAAACTTTAATTTCTTGATTTTGAGTTTTAGTATATTGTCAGCCACAGATCTCCCCTCTTAAGGGTCATCTACGTACATGCGAGATGCTCTGTTGAGAGGAAAGGGTTATCATAAGGCCATAATTATGCACGTGAAACAGGGTTTTTTTAAGATTCATTTTAACTGTAGTAAGCTGCTTAAGTATTATTGTCTGTTTGCCAAAGTGAGTTATAAAGTAAATTTACATGACCATCAAAATGGTGATAATTACCTACTTACTTTCGGGAGGTGTCTATGGTGTAATGGTTATCGTCGTAGAAAATAGACAGGGCGACACGATTTCAAAACCTGGCTTTGACTTATTGCATTTCACGTAGTTTCAATGTTGTACATATTACTCTCACCCTCTTCCATAAATACACGTCAACGGAGAGTTCAGCAGATTTGATCCAACTTCACGTTACACAATCACGTGTGATACCACTTGTGTAGTGGACGGATAGTAACTACCCGAGTGGACTC
>OY757912.1:19574017-19661517 GCA_963585895.1 Sepioteuthis lessoniana | reverse complement strand
TGTTAATTTACTAACCTTTTAGCTTTAGAAATGATACACAATCTGTATGAATGAGGTACCCTTTGAGACTCTAAAGCTCTTGTGAAGGTTTGCTTGTCTAGCTTGCTAACCATTACACCACACAAGGAGCAGAGATACTACAATGTGTACTCATTTTTTTTAGCCACTTCCCGTGGTGTACTGGATAGCAAACTGAATTAGCAAACCATTTTTATTAAGTTCAATTCTCAGCACCTCTGACCTTGACGGCGTTGGACAATGTCTTCTTGATAGTTTCGAATACGGTATATATATATATATATATATATATATATATATATATATATATATATATATATATAATGGTTATTAAAAGATAGTGAATTTTGGCAATGGAGTTACCAATATGAAGCTCTGTTTATTGTTGAATCTTTTATATATAAATCTCTTGCGATGGATTAGTTTGTCTCAGGAAATAGACAAAATTACGTTGTTTACTGACGCTGTGCCAATAATGTTTTCCCTGGATTATTTGACCCAGACCTACGATTAAAAATCCAGGTTTAGCCCATTTGTAAAGAAATTCTCTTTTGCTCAGACATGGATCTCCGCATATATTACAAATTCTTCGGTAAATATCTAAGGATATTCAATTCTCACTCAAGAAAAATTATCATGTCAGACCTCTACTCAAGGCAAAAAACTATTTGATGTATCGTCATTTTAAATAGCCTAAAAAGGAATAATTTTGCGTTATTCAGATGATTATTACGAATAACTAATTTCAAACTAAAACTGACTGCAAACGGTTCCCGTACAAATCATGTACATGTATATGAAAGATATATTACTTTGTTTAAAAATTACTTCTTTTTCTTTGGATGGCCTTCTTATATATATATATATATATATATATATATATATATATATATATATATATATATATATATATATATATAGTAACAAGTGGAAACACAGTAACCAATGACTAATGAAAATCTGTTTCTTGCTTTGATGATTATATAGACGAGTCTGACAGTCATCGGTTGCTGTTGACTTTGTGTATTCGCACTACAAATTATACCTACATGTAAACTCTCTCTGATATTGAACAATCTTTATTTAGAAATGTAACAAACATATATACATATATAAAGAATGATTAACTATATATAAAGATATATGAAAAATTATGATTAAAATCTAAGGTTAAAAGTGCTTTAATCTGAAAAATCTTTACATGATAATGCTGAGCGTCAAGGAAATTTTTAATACTAAATCACCTGAGAATACGCAACGTAAGAGTGTGAGTCATAAGTTTTTATCCTAGTATATTATTATCTCATTTTATCTTTCATATATATATATATATATATATATATATATATATATATATATATATACATATATATATACATATATATATATATTTGACCTATAATTTTTTTCTTTTTCCCCCGGGCAGTGATTCGAGATACTTTTATCTCTTGTTTCTGGCGGGTTTTTTGTTGGGGGGGGGGTTCTGGTACCGTGAATGGTGGTAGATATTAGATTAGTGTGTATATATATATATATATATATATACATATATATATACGTATATATATATATATATATATATATATATATATATATATATATATATATATATATATATACATATATATATATATATATATATATACGTATATATGTATATGAATGTATGTGTCAGTGTGGCTGTGTGCTATCTAAGAAGATAGAGAAAACTAAAGCAGCTAAGATACACACAATCTTTGTCCGACTCTGTCCAATTTCTTAAACTCATGTCATAATATAAGTTTTGAATAGGTGGATAGCATTAAAAAAGGATACCTTAACGCATTTTCACACACAAAAAAAGAAGAGTTCCGGAAAAAATATCAACAAAACAAAATATTTCTTTAGTAGGAAAGGGTTGAAATACAACAACATGGCAATTTCGAAAAAGATTAAACAATCGTTATTCATATCCGTCATAGTAAATTAAACGTCAGCTACAATACGTTTTAAATACATCTTGCACTAGAAAATATTACATTGGTATTACATTTAGACAGTATTTTAGTATAGGAATGATTCCAAAATAAGCAATAACGATTTTTAGCTTGACATAGTTCCCTTCCATAATAGTTTAACTTATATTTAAGAGACATAAAAATTATTCTAAGTGCAGAAGTGGAAATAAAAATGTCAGAATTTCAATATAAACGATTATTGCTATGACCGTTTCGTATATAATATTATCTCTCTCTGTCTCTGTCTCTGTCTGTCTGTCTCTCTCACTCTATTCGTTGATATATGTGTATGCCTTTTCTTTCATAATTTAAATACCCATATATTTCTATTTCTATCGTAGTATGTACTTAGATACATGTGTACATAAACAATTTACAAGGCATTCCTGGTCTATTGGTTAGCATCGTTGACCAAAGTTCAAATCGTCCACGAGTCTGTTTGCCTTATACTAATACCTTAAAGAAAATGTATGAATTCGACTATTTAACTTGCAACTGTGATAAGTATAGATACAGAACAAGCTCTTCTATTATATTGCCATAATTGTAACATTGATTTACGAACTTTAATGAACGAACGAACGAACACACTTCTTTATAAAGATATGTATCTCTCACACTTTATTCTCGAAGGTTCTGTGGTGTATGAGAGATGTTTGGAAACCGGGACAGACTGCTACATTGACCCAACTTACTTTATTCTCGATGTTTCTGTAGTGTGTGAGAGATGTGTGGAGACAGGGACAGACTGCTATATTGACCCAACTTCTTCTCTTGACCATAGCATTACTTCTTCCGCATCTTGGCTGAGGTTGCTCAACCGGGGGACGCTGAGGGTCACAGCACTCTGTATGCAAGCTGGCCCTCACTCTGACCTTTCTGTCACCAAGTGACTCAACTGCCGCTGGCACCTGCCTGTATTCTTTCATAACGTCCACTTGCTTCCGCTTCTTCTTCCGCTTTTTTACACAGGTGCATCTCTGATTGACGGCTCTGTCAAGGGTCGATATACAACACTTCAACCATATTATAGAAACCGGACAAAGAAAAAAAAATCCTTGAGAAATCTGTATCCGAAAAATTTAACACGATGACGTAATATCTACTGTTGACAACGTTTTTTAATGAATAAGATGATTTGAAACATTGAAATGTGTGGATCTCAAAGATGACTATGGTGAAAAAATATTTGGGTCACATTCTATGGGAGTATCTCAGTCAGCCTATGGAGTTTTTAACCGATAATAAGATGTAAGTAGTTAAATAGTGATTCAAAATTACTTTACGCAATATTTATTCATATCCGACCAAATATATTTTCTTGAAAATGCACCTTACTCAGTGATGAATAGTTATGACATGGTTTGGTATAATTGGGGTGACTGATGATGTCTGTTAATTTTGTAACCTAGATAGATTTCAAAATAAATTCATCGACATGATTGAATATTTACACATACATTTCTGTTATATTAATATTTCTTCTTTAGCAGAAAATTGAAACATGAGAATCCAAAAAATATTGAGAAAATGCTGGTATTACTAATTGACTAAAGCGGTATCAGGTTCATGTAAACTAGAGAGATCTTTGAAGTCATGATAGAAACAATTTATACAAATACACCTTCCGAAAGCTGAGGTAAATATTGCCATAAGAATTAACAGGACATCAACATCTAATCAAGTGTAGTCAGAAGAAAGAAACCCATAAGTTAAATGGTACGTGTCCCCCACCCGCCAAAACCACGTTTTTGCACCTCAAAACCGAAAGTTTCTAGGGAAAACATGGTCCGTAAAGCCTTGTACGTATTTCTACTTACTTCACATACTTTTTCCTTGACAAAAGTTTCACTTTTAGAGCTTTCTCAATAATCGCTGAAATTTGGAATAAACTACTGGTGAGTATTTGCCTAACATATATGATCTTAAGCTCTTCATATCCAAAGTTAATATGGATTTCATTGGTTCTTAGAGGAGTAAATCTGTTTCTCTGCACAGAAACATTCTTTATTTATCTTCTTCATTTGATTTTTATTATTCCTTTTTTTTTTTAATTTTTTTCATATTTCATTGGCATATCATTAGAGATCTTTGCTGATATGGATGAACTTAACGTTACATAGGGAAATGAAAAAAAAAACAAAAAACAAAAACACAAAGGCACAACAAACAGCTGGCATAATTTCTACTTTTCTTATAATTTTTTAGGAAAACCTTAAGTGATGAAAGATGGTGGTTCAATTACTCCGAAATATTGTGAAGTAACATTCCACAAACACGATGTGCCATGATGTGATGTTTTTCAAACTACGGTCACTGCTTACCAGCTATTACCAATGACCAATCACAAATTAAGATAGTAAATCGAAGAAAAAAAATTCTAAGAAATTTCCAAATTTTAGTTATTTGTGAAAACTTTCGCTTTAGAAAATTATCACATTTCAAAAAACCAAAAGAACTTTGACCACAATGTTCACGGAAATAATAATTTCTTATATGTATCTAATTCATCGATCTTTCTTCAAAAATGTGTAAATAAAAATAATGTATTTTTACGGCTATTATTTTTCCTTTTTCTTTTTTTCTGGTCAAATACTGTCGGATGAATCATAGTATCCATAAATATTTACTGATTATGAAAATATCAATCAAAGATGGAGGCTATTTATTCTTTTAAGGAGAAGACAACTCCACCAAGAATACTAAAGGGGAGATAATCAACACTTCCTATCTTTCATCTAGGGTCATGAGCTTAAAATTTTATGCACAACATACCACCGTCTATATGCACTCACAACCATAACTGATATTGTTTGCTGCAATATATCACGCGAACTCTCAGACATTGCAGTTGCTGAAGCTTTTGCTTTGGGGTCAGCTAATTGTCTTTTAGTGTCAATGAATTTCGCATCATTGGTTTCTTCTTTTACCCTCATGTCTTTGATGCTGGGTTTAGCAAGAACCAATCACTTTGCTTAAAGTTTCTTGGAAGAATAAATGTAGAGAATCAAAGAGTGACTTATTATCTGAGAAGCTTTTGATGTGAATATCATTTTCACAGCGCTGTATAATTTCTATTAGCATCGTTTTCAAGTAAAAGGCAGTTCCATTGGCTTGCGAGATTCTCACGGTGCTCTTTGCCTTCCGTAGTTGCTAATGAATAGGGCATAGGTTTATGTCCCTGTCACTGAGTAATATCAAATACCCTCCCCCATAAGACACTCCACCCTGACAGTGGCTTCAAAATGTTTGTATAGTGAAATTCTTAACATCATCGATTTTCTTGAACGTCAGTGATAACTTATTGTTTTACTTCCAAATAACTTTGTTTGCTCTGGATATTTCTGAAATCTAGACATCCTTTTAGTAGTTATTTAATTTGTAATTTTTAAATAGTATATATATAGCTGGGTGTACTTTGCCGCACTTGAATTCGTCCCGGGTTCGAATTCAAGTTATCCTTTATTCTCTTTGCAAGGATTGTTATTGTCTCTTCAACCTTCGCGATGGATAGATTTTATGGAATTATATTCATTAGGACCATCATGAAGGTATGATGACTGCCCGGATTCTTTTTATTATTTCTCTCGCCATCCATCCCTATCAGACATCATTCTTGGTAAGTATTCTTGATGGCATCCAGTGCTCCCAAAAGAGGACGAAGATAAATTTTTGCTAGTCCACCAGCACTGGTAGGTCCATATGTTGGAGTATATTGTAAAACATCGATTATTAATTCATCTTTTCTACTCTAACACTAAGCAGGATAACTTCATGGTCTGATCTGTAGGTTGGCAAGATGGAATGCAAGTGGCCGTACAACTTTTGTTTTATCAAATGCTATTCCAGGATTTGTTTCAAGCAACACATTGCAAATTTATGTTGTTCTCCTCAAGTTTTTCTCCAAGCGTTTTGTTAGAGTTTAAGTGGTGCAATCATACATTAGTTCTAACATGGCTACAACTTGGAAAAATTTCCGTTTTATTTTATCAGAGTCATCAGATTTCCGTATAATAAATAACCACTCAATAGCAGTCCATGTGTTACCTATGCTTATGTTGACATCGATTTCAATGGATGAAATATTGTTACCGAAGTATATGAACTGGTCTTTAAATTTCAGCGGCTTTTCAATTAATGTTTTTATGGACGATTATGACTCAAAACACATGAACTCTGTTTAATAAAAATTCACAAAAACAGTTATGCTTCTTAGTGTTTGATCAAGGCTTTATAGCAGCAATGTCTTTTTGAGTAGACGTATTTATTTCAAGCATTAGTTCATATGTGTTGTCAGCATCAGTAATAGTTTCTGAGGAATATCGTCTTGAACTTCCAATATACTGAGGTATTTAAGAGCTTCTTGTTTTTCACTGCTGATATCAAAGTTTTTTCATTGTACCTTTTTCACTGTAAATCTGTATATACGAGGGCCGGATGAAAAGTCCATGGGATGAACAAAACACTCTCATACGTTAATTGTTTTTAACCATTCAAAAGGAAATTAATCGGTTAGAAAAACACATCCTTGTGGCATTTGTTTGTTAGTTTGCTTTGGTTTAATGGCATATCAACCTTTGCAGGATATTTAACCCCAAAATCATTTTTATACAATAAACAGTTCTATTTCAAATAATTCAGTTTAGCATCACTACACATTTTAATTGTAAAGACATTTTTATTTCAAGCTATTCAGTTTAGCCAAACAGTTCTAATTCAAACAATTTAGTTTAGTGTATGTATAGTTTTCGTTTACACTCAGATGTCAAAACAGTTCAATTTGAACTATTCAGTATAGCGTTGTACAGTTTCAAGGTTGAAAACAGTTCTATTTAAAGCAATTCATTTTAGCATGAGTACGCAGTTTACTTCTATTTTACCCATAAATATAGCTCTATTAGGTCCTACCACTCCAAGCCAGAGTGTATCTGACAGCGATGGCAATGAAGGGGTGCCCCACATTCCCCAAAGCTCCAGCGTCACTGGAACCTCACCATCGGATTGTTTAGTGTCATAACAGGACACTCGTTTGGAGGTCTTACTTCACTGCAGAGATGCAGTCAGTGTATTCTACAGCCCTCGCTGACTGGACAGTATCCATGTGAAGTTGTCTCTGATGACTATGTTGATGATGGTAGAGAACTAATTGGCTCGTCAATGAGAAAAAAAACACAAAATCACGTCAAATATAGGACATTCGTTCGTAACGTTTTTTTTTTTAATTAAGTGAGGGCTTGGAAATACGAGAAACCAGGTGATGGATGTGATGTTTGGGTAGAATTTGAGTCTTTCTTTGGTCATGTTAAGAACTAGCTCTTCAGGGATCTGTGGGTGGTTATTTCTCTCTCAATCGACGCTACGGCTTTTTCGGCTCACCTTCCAATCCACTCAGAAACAGTAACGAAAGAATTGATCTTTTATTGTGGTTCTCTGAACAGTAATCATGTACTCCATTCTTGTCTGTGGGTATGATTGACTCTTTATCCTGACCACTATGAGGAATGATGATATTGGCGTCTTTGGACAACACTCGTTAATTTCTAATTTCATGCTGGTGTTTTGTTTGGTTTGGTTTTATGACATATCAATAATTGTTGGTTATTTAAGGACAAATCCTCTTTTTACATAAACATTAGACATCTGATTTGTAAATATAAGATAAGAGATTTTGATAGTTCCAAGTATGGCTATGTATCAATAAAAATTTAAAAAACGTCAGCCATTTGTTTACAAACGGTAAAATGATTAAACAGCTGTATTTCAAAAAATCCAATTTTGCATAAGTCATTTGTTTGCGCTCAGTTTGAATAGAAAAATCTATACCAAAGATTCTAAAAATGGTACCTGATGCCTCCTTACTTAACACTCAGCAATATAAAGTACGTATCAAGGATAAAGTGGAGCAATCCAGGGAAAGGAGTAGCGCCCTCCACTACACCTCGGTGTTGTAGCTATTGAAAAAGAAGTCTTCCGGTCATCCTCGACTACGGTCGCCAGCCTTACTTATATATATATATATATATATAATTAACTTAAATCGCGAGTCGAAAATCTCCTATTAAAGTTTCACCTTAACGGATCATCAGGAAATCTAATCCCGGGATTAGACTTCCTGATGATCCGTTAAGATGAAACTTTAGTAGGAGATTTTTGACTCGCGATTTAAGTTAATTTTATAATTGGCTCCACTCGTGTTGACCACCCTTGTAATTGTAGCATTGCAGTGTTTATGGAGGGTTTTAGTTTTCTTTTGACCAACTGACTGCATATGTCTTGATTTTTTTCAAGTGGTGTGATGGGGTTAGCCTTTTTTTTTTGTCCTATAATATTTTTTTTGTTTTCCCCCCGGGCGGTGATTCGAGATATTTTTATCTCTTGTTCCTGGCGTTTTTTTTTCTTTTTTTCTAGTAACCATGAATGCTGGTATATATTAGATTAGTATATATATATATATATATATATATATATATATATTATTTGTTAGTGATTAGCTCGCAAGTAATGTTATTTTAAAACGACCAAAATATAAGTTGTTTGCACACAAGCAAATGATTTCAAATATCGTGATTTAACCATAATAATTCCATTGATCATTATCCGTACTAAACTTTTAGGCCATTCTGTTTGACTCATCCATGGGAGAATAACATACACTAACCTTACAGGGTGAGATTAGACCTAGGGGCGATGGTTACGGAGAGGAAATCCACATTCCCCTGAGCTCCAGACTACGAACATCACCATCAGATCCAGTTTGTTGACCAAATCTAGGACACTCATTGGAGATGTCTTACCTTTCTGCTAATATTCCGTCGTTGTATTGTTCTGCCCCAGTTCACAAAGTTTGCAATTATTGGGGAAAATTAGGGAATTAAAAAAATATAAATATTAATACTTGAGGGAGGGCAACACATTTTCAATCTAAATTATTTAATCTTGCTTGACTAAAGTAAATTTAAATGAAACCAGAATGATCAACTATTAAATAATAATGTTTTGCGCCTGTTATTACTTTATTTAGTTATAAGTTTAAACCTTTTCGTTGGTATAGTGGTTAGAGTGTTCGCTAATGGTCCAGGACACCAAGATTCAATCCCAGATCGAGTCATACAAAAGGCTCAAGAAATGGTACTCTATACGCGCTCGCTTATCACACAACATTACAAGGTTTGGATCAAGAGTAAGAGGAGCAATCCAGGGAAAGGAGTAACCGCTCACCTACACCTAAAAGTAGTAGCTATCGAAAAGGGAATCTTTAGGTTATCTACGATTACGGTCGGCTGCTTTACGCATCCATTTATCTCCATCTTATCAAAAACATGAACATCGTCAAAATATGCTATTTCCATCTTGCCAAACGAGTGTCCTGGACATGAGATTAAATTCCAGTTATATTGGAGATTTGGGGAATCCGGAGAACTCTTTCCTTGCCATCGCTCCAAGTTCCACTCTAGCCCGGATTGTAGCACCTGATTGGGTTCTATCTATCCGTCAAATAAAACTAAACGGCGTAATTATGCTATACTGAATTGCTTAAAATAGAACGTTTAAACTACGCATTTATGCTCAATTGAATTGCTTGAAAAAGGTTTTTTAGGCATTTAAACTACGTACTAATGCTAAACTGATTTGTTTTTAACAGGAACTGTTTTGACATCGTAACGTCACTTACGCTTTAGGAAATTGTTTGAAATATAACTGCTTTGATATTTAAATGTGTGTAAACATAACTACACTAATACTAAAATAGGTTGTTGGAATTAGAACAGTCTGACTAAACAGAATAGCTTGAAATGGAATTTTTTTCATTATTAAACTGTGTACAAAGCTAAACTGAATTGTTTAAAATGGAACTGTTTATTTGTATAAAAATGGATTTGGTATTAATAACCTACAAAGGTTGACATGTCATAAACCCAAATAAACAATGTATTTCAATAGATTTTTGACAAGTAGTACACACACACACACACACACAAATATATATACGTGGTGCTTTCAATAGGTTTCCAGACTTTTTCTGTACATGCGTTTAAAATTGTCGTACTCTTGAAAATTCAGTATCTTATTGCTATACATATTCCAGCAGGAATTGGAATACACCCTACTAAAGCCTGATTGTCACAGCAGGTGAATTTCAAAAATGCAATCTGGATGTGAGGACACTTTAGAAGAGCGATATGCAATAAAATTCTGTTTTAAACTTGGCAAGAATGCCAGAGACGTATGGAATGCTTTGGACTGCTTTTCGACCAACTTGCATGAATCGAGCACCAGTTTTTGAGTAGCATAAGAGATTTAAGGAAGGCAGGGGGACTGTGAGGGATGATGAGAGGTGTGAGAGGAGTAAGGAACTCAATACACCAGAGTTGATTGGCCAAAGGTTTATGGTTAGGGTTACGGTTACTATGTTGAGGTTTTAAGTGAGTTCAAGAACAGATTCCGTCGGAAGAGGCCAGCACTCTTCAAATCGCTTCAGTGGTATTTCAACCAGGACAGTGCACCAGTCCACAACTCTACCCTTGTCACTGACTATTTGACGAAGATGAGCATCAAGACAGTTCCTCAGCCTCCCTTCAGTCCAGACCTTGCTCCCTGTGACTTTTGGTTTGTCCATAAGCTCAGAGGCTGTCGTTATGAGACAATTGAGGAGATGAAAGAGGCTGTGACGAAGGTCATTGGCACGCTGACACAAGAGGACATCCATGGGACCTTCCAGAAGGTGTTGGACCGTTACAACAAGTGCATTGCAGCCGGAGGAGATTTTTTCGAAGGGGGACTAGAGTTTCATGTGCGTACTATCAATAAAAGTGCCCTTACGAAAAAAGTCTGGAAAGTTTTTTAATGATTCTCGTATATATATATATATATATATAGGTGTGTGTGTTTCAACATCACGATTTGAGCCATAACACCTAATACCCTTTCTCCTTGGCACACAAATTCATTCATAATACATTAGGCTTTTCTAAAGCTTCTTCTTTTTGCAAGTAGTGCAAGTTAAGTTTTTTGGTTTGTCTCTGCATAAAGGCCCGACAAACAAAGGTAAATGTATTCCAATTGTCTTGAAGAACTGCGAATTTTACTGAAGCAGTTATTATGTAGAACAAACCGGAAATTAGGATTCTTGCCAAACATCAGCTGATTTGGAGAATTACCATGCACATTAGGTAAAGTATTTTTGGCAGTCTGAACCCATACTAATGCATAATTTAGAGAACATCTTGTGCCTTCATTTACGAACATTTTGTGCCTTCATTTACTTTAATCACCGTATCAGTCAGTATAGCATTGTACTGATAATTTGTATCATTGCTCGAGGGCGGTTCCGCTGTCGTGTGGGTTACAAACATCTTCGACTTTTCTGTCTTCTCAACATGAGAAAATGATTTTTTTCGGCTTGTATTAACTTCTATTGAGCAAAACTAAAACCCAAGAACTACCGAAATCGCGATATCCTTTCTTTTTCATGGGGTAACGAATGTGCCCCTGGAACGGATGGTATGGTTGATCACGAGCAGAATTAAGTTTCCATTTAGATGTTTTAAATCTAACTTATTCGTTTAATATTCATTTCTCTTTTCTTTTTCTTTTTCTCTCTCATTCTCTTCCTTTATCTTCTCTCTATCTTCCTCTCTCTTTTATCTCATTCTTTCTCACCGTTTTCTTTCTATATTCTCACCTGATTCTTTCTTTTTCTATTATTTTCTTTCTTTCTACCACTCTTTTCCTCTCGACCATTTTTCTTATCTTCATCTTTCTGTCATTTGTCAGTAACTTTCATTTATCCCATGCTTTCTTTCTATCTGTCTCTTTTCTTTTTACTTATCTTTCTACTTTTCACAGTTCTCATCTTCATTTTTTCCCTTTCATTCCTTATCTCTTTAAACTTGAATTTTTACAATTCCTCTCTCAATTCTTTTATTTTTACCTCTTTCAAACCTTATCTTCTTTAAATTTTCTCTATTCTTTATTTTCTTATTTCTTTACTTACTCTCTCTCTCTCTCTCTCTCTCTCTATCTATCTATCTATCTATCTATCTATATATATATATATATATCTTTATTATTCGGAAGCTTTCTCTCAAAAGAGGTGTCCTCGTGGTGTAATGATTAAATCAATGAACAGCGGAATCGTAGTAAGCAAGTTCGTACTCCATTCATGCTATTACATTCACTTTCGGGCAAATACCCTTGGGAAAGGTATGGATCCCCTTATCCTCCCAGCTATGCGTTAAATAGTACCATTACTGTATTCTAGGAGAACGGCTTTGGCATTAAATAACCTACAAAGGTTGATATACCATTAAACAAAGAAACCAAACCAAACCTTTCACTCAAAGTTTTCTTCATGGATTGTTTTTAATATTTAACACATGTCAAGGTATTTTGGGGATAGTTTCAACAGTTTTCATCATTTTTTTTCATCGATAACAAAGTAAATCAATAGTTTCTTCAGTCAACCTCTTCTTGTTTGAGTGAGTTGTTTATGACTTCCATAAAGAACTTCTAATTTGGTCTCTTCAGGTTGTGTTATAATTATAAACCTTAATTAGGAGACGATTGAAAAACGAGTTCGATTCTCACTGAGTGCTCAAAACTTCTCCAACAGAGCATAGCTTAGTAAATAGCTACAGAACTATTTTCCGAATCATGTTTTTGCTCAATTCTCGGAAACAGAAACAAACGTTGATATACAACTCTGGACTTTCAGTTGATAGAGACTGTAGCACAGCTTCAAGATACGAATTTTAAAGTTATTTCCTTGACAAATATCAAGACTTTTACATTTTGAAAATGTGTTACTGTATTTGCCGTTTTCATAGCGTCTTTACTGACAAGCAAACGAACATCATTAGTGTTGATATCTATGTTGGTAGCTAGATTTTTTGTAAACGTATACCATGCTGAATTTCTGCACATATTTGTGAAGTGCATATATTGCTATCATAAGAAAATCGTATTTGTTGATTTGGTAGATATTTTTTCTATTTCTATATTCATTAAGTGTTACAAGATTTGGGGGCAAATATTCCAAGTACAACTACGATATAACAAGGCAGAATAAATTCTTTCACCTAAGAATTTTTGCAAATAAGGTAATGTTAACTTCGATATAACAAGGCAGAATAAATTCTTTCACCTAAGAATTTTTGCAAATAAGGTAATGTTAACTTTCTACTCTGAAAGTGTTTCGTCATCATGGAAATATAAGCCTTATTCCAATCCCCGTAGACAGCCCTTCGCCTACTTGAAGATGGATCTATATTAGGTTTCAGCTGTTATTTCCAAAGCTACTTTCGAAAGCTGCATCATTATCACCCTTAACACTACTTTGACAGCCAGGAGGAATCCAACCTCTTCGAAACGTCAAATGTCTTATTTCTGCTTCTGAATCTATTATTTTGCATTCAAAGTTCATCTGCTATATATATATATATATATATATATATATATATATCAGGTATCTACATCATGTTTCAAAAGGAGAAATGATGAATGACTGATGATTTCCTATTGTCAATATTTATCTTTCTCTAAACTGCTCTCATAGCCACAAGTTTCGCTCAAAAAAGATTGTTCATAATACTGGTTTTATAGACTGGGAAGGTAGAAAATACTGCACTTTGAAACTTTACGAAATACAATGTTAAAAAATATCACCTCATGTAGTATTTCAAATTGACAGAACTGTGAGATATACTGGAGGAATTAAAATAATAAGAAACATTTAGAAAATATCTATGCTCATTTAAAACACGCTTGCAAACTGAAAGATATTTTAGGGGAAAACCACTTAAAATGTGAACTTGTACTGGTTGAAAAGACGAATTCACATTAAACAGAATATATATATATATATATATACTTTCTTTAAGAAAAAACAAAAAAAACTGTCACATTAGGATTATAAATCTATTTCCATCCTGTTGTGGGTTTTGATATAAATCCAAAACACCAAAAATAACAGGACTTTTCAGTCTAATGGATAAAATAATTCAGAATAGATACAGGAAAGAGGGGTGGGAGGGGGTAAAAGAGGGGTAAAGAGTTTTCTCCTCATTTAGCCTACTTCCGCTTTTTTTTTTTACCGGTTGGACTTATAGTAAAGGATTTTTTTTTAGTTTTTAAATTCTAAATACATTTCAACTTGAAACTCCAGATGTAATACTAATTTAGGGAAGGACAAACTTCCTTAATAACCTTACGTAAGTATACAATAATGCTTTTATTAAATCAAATTCAACATTTGAAATTAAATTTTTCAATTTCAAATTATATTTTCGTACCTATTATTATTATTATTATTATTATTATTATTATTATTATTAACAGGAAAATTTAAATGTCAGTTGAATGTTTTTTGTTTGTTTTTTTTTTTTCTGATGGATTTACTCCCAACTCCGGTTTAACTGGACTGAATAATACAACTATATATACATATATGTATATATGTATATATGTGTGTGGGGGGGTATATATAAATTGATCTGAGATAATATCAATACAGCATATTCACAGATTTTTTTTAATGAGATCTTCTTTTATTTCCAGCTGACTCTCTTCTTCGGTGTGTGTTTCAAGAGTTAGAAACCCATTGGAGCTCTTATGATAACTCTCGAACTAATAATCTTGGAAAAGATATAAAACACTTTTATTCCCAAGCAATGGTTTAAAAAACACCATTTCTATTATTCTAAAATGATGCCATTGACATTAAAGTACCCAGGTAGGTTGATTACTGTAAGCAAAGCTACGCAAAACCTACAAATTGTTACACAAAGTTGACGAATCGATTCCTTAGTGTCTTTTAAGTTTTTCCCCTATTTCAACATGTTTATTTATTTATTTATTAAATTTTCGACCCAATTACAAAACGATTCTTGTAATGTCTTTGTACTATGGGGAATCGAAAGTAAATGATTTGTACGCTTCCACCTACGAGAAATTGTGACAATACACATTAGAGTGTTATCAAAAGAAGTCATTAAGATAACAAAGAATTAGTTTTAAATTTCGATTTGTACTACAGCAAACTGATGTTTACTATACATCAGTTAATAAAGAAACTGATACATTTAACTAGGCTTCAAAGATGTAAAGAGGGCAGTCGTGTCAAAGCTCAGTGTTTGTCAATACACATGTCTTGTCTTGTTATTTGTTTAGCATTCCACCATGCAAAAGTATGGCCGGGAGATTTTTTAACTTGGTAGCCGGGAGCGATGCTCTAACTTAAATACAGCCAGTGGCTCCAAAAGTTCCTTGGGCTCCGTTGGCATTCCCCAATAACGAGAGCCTCAGATGCCAGGTGATAAACAAAGCCATGTCAAAGCTTGTGAGAGTCGGGAGGGACGGCACATTAAGGCCTAATGTGTATTAGTCTTAACCGTGCGACACATATGCAGGGCGTCTCTTGCACCCATGTCAGGCAACCTTGACCGACGAACCAAAGACATACAAACCGAACCGAGCAGACTAGAACCTTAGCCTGCAAATCTGGTCTCCTCGCCACAGTCCACATGCATTTAAATATATATCGTCTTTTCTTCACAAGACGGCATAATACAATCACATACGGCAACTAATTATTCCACGTTATAGCAATCATCATTTATTAGTTAGGCTCGGGACTTATTGAGTGATGTGTTTCATAAGATCACGCAGAAAACGTATCGTTCATTAAATATCTATTCTACTAAAAATTGCAGCAATGTGTAAGTTAGGAGTGGGAGAGTAACAATTCAATATGAAAGAACAAATTAAGCGATTTTAATAATGATTTCTCGTTGAAAACTTTTCTCGCATAACTAAAGTTCAAAGATGGTGTTCCTGAGGCGTGCTAAACTGCGTTGTTATAATAACAGAGTTTGAAGTATAACCTTTTCTATGCTATAACGATTACTTTAGGACTATTACAATTGAGAAACTTATTAACTCCTTCCTCCCTCACAATAGTTAAATAGTACCGCCACCGTTCTTCTTCAAGGATGGTTTCGGCATTAAATAAGCCCTGAAAAATGATACATCATTAGACAAAGAAAATGAAATAAAATAAAAATTGCAGCAATGTGTAAGTTAGGAGTGGGAGAGTAACAATTCAATATGAAAGAACAAATTAAGCGAATTTAATAATGATTTCTCGTTTAAAACTTTTCTCGCATAACTAAAGTTCAAAGATGGTGTTCCTGAGGCGTGCTAAACTGCGTTGTTATAATAACAGAGTTTGAAGTATAACCTTTTCTATGCTATAACGATTACTTTAGGACTATTACAATTGAGAAACTTATTAACTCCTTCCTCCCTCACAATAGTTAAATAGTACCGCCACCGTTCTTCTTCAAGGATAGTTTCGGCATTAAATAAGCCCTGAAAAATGATACATCATTAGATAAAGAAAATGAAATAAAATGAACCAAGTTTTAAATGTGGACTGTCATTAATATATATATATATATATATATATATATATATATATATGTGTGTGTGTGTGTGTGTGTGTGTGTGTGTGTGTGTGTTTGTGTGTTACATAGCCATACATGAATATGTGAAATGTACATAGAATTTTCATAACTCATATATAGATAACATAGGAATCCTGAAACACGAAAACACTTACGACTTCTTAGTTCAGGTACGAAACTTTTTATTATCTTGGAGTTTAAAGGTTTTTCGACATAAGGAGAGTGATACACAGTCTTTCTATGCTGACTTTTCCATCTGCCCCACCTCACGTGCGGCACCCCGCCGCAAACAACTCGTCTGGTCACAGCGAGCCCCGTAAGTCAACCGTCTTCCTCGGACGTTAAAACTCAAGTCCCTGACTTTTCTCAAATGCCAAAAATCCTCCGCGCACGCTTCTGGTGCATGACGACATTCACATCCCCCGGTCATATTACTACCTAGGATTTTTTATTTTGACATCTTTGAATGACACATCCTCTCCGCGCGCGCGTGAGCACCTGCGCTCATGTGGCACCAAGGTATCACAAGCGCTAAGCGAAAGGTTCTCAGCCTAACTAAACCGAAAGGCAAGATATATAAAACTAAATCCCTCGGCCATTATATTCCATATATATATAGTCAATGTTTTTATGGTTTTTTTGATTTTATCAAAAACACATAACAGGAGGGAAATAAATTTATAATCCTAATGTGACCGGTTTGTGTTTTTTCTTAATGAAATTATAGCTCTGTAATGTCTGTTACATTGAGCTCTTTACCAGGAAAATTTAAATGCTCACTTTTGAATAGTTTTCTTATCCTGATGGAATTAATCCCAACTCCGGTTTAACAGGACCAAATGATATATATATATATATATATATATATATATATATATATATATATATAAAAGTTGTAAAGTTGGTGATCGTAGTCGAGGGCAATAAGAAGGCTCCCTTTTCAATAGCTACTGCACTGAGGTGTAGGGGGGGGGCGTTACTCCTTTTCTTCGATTGCTCCACTTTACTCTTAATACGTACCTTATATTGCGGAGTGTTAAGCAAGGGGGTATCAAGTACCATTTTTAAAGTTTTTTGTACGACATGACCTGGGACTGAACCACGGTCTCCTGAACCTATATATATATATATATATTCTTTTTTTTTTTTAATTACCGTATCTTAAATCATGAATGATACACAAAAATTACTCTGAATACTACACAGAGATTTTCTGACAACAAATTTCCCACTGGGTCATCCAGAGTAAGCTCTAAAACCATCAACTCTCAACGTGGCGCTAATAAATGATAAAAATAAGCCTGGATTTGAACATGGTAGAGTTTGATATCAAAAGCAAGCTAGACATTGATCCCATTATTTCTGAAGAACTTATTGAACTGAAAGAGATCAAACAATTGATGTGGATAGTTAAAAGGGAAGGATTGATTGGATGGTTGAATGTAGAATCCTCCCATCCCATCTCTTGAAAAGGTTGTTCTATTCCTATTTGGTCTTCTCACCACTTAATTGGTTGAGGCGGGATTTTCTACAGTAAATGATGTACTCACAAAGAAAGGTAATTTATTGCAGATTGAAAAGAGAGAAGACTACGCCTGAAGCTGAACGAAGGGTTTTGAAGTTCAACTTGATAAACCGATAGATAGGCACAAAGAATTGTGTAGTCATTAGACAGAAATCATATTTTCTGCTAACTTTCGCTCTGGTAAATAAAACGTATTAAATGGAATTTCTATTTGTGATAATACTGATATGTATATGTTTTTACACCAAAAGTGGTCCACAAGGAAGAAAAGGGTGGAAATAGATGCTCAAGATAATTTTATTTGATTTTACTATTTACAAAGGTGTCACAGCTCTGTGCAGTCGCCACTTCACCATAAGGACTACTCGTTTCTTTATCTTATTTAATTTTTCTTGGATATTTCATGCTAGACTTATATGTGGTCAAAAATTGAGAGGCTGTGCTTGATAATATACGAGCTCATAACCAACTTCTTATTTCTGAGATAGAGAGCCTCCCACCCACCTCTCTTTCTCTTCCTCTCTCTCTCTCTCTCTCTCTCTCTCTATATATATATATATATATATATATATATATATCTTTCTCTCTCCTCCAATATATTTGTTAAAAAGTGAAACTGTAAAGAAAATATAGAAATACTATCTTCAATTCAATATAACCGTAAATGTGATTCCAACAATTTTCGTTTTCTTTTTCTTTAAATTGTCTAGCTGTATGCTCTGACTTGACCAAGTAAATCAATACTGTGGGCCAAAGCTTTGTTGAATAGTTTTTCAAATTCTTTACTCGAAATTTACATGGATACATCAAATGGACTCTGTTGTTTTTATATCTTAAGTACATCTTTTGGTACTCATTTTTCAAAATGACATCATTGTAAGTTTTTATGACTTCCAATCTACTGCTATTCTACAAGAAATGCCTTGCCATAAAATAACCCTCAAAGGTTGACATTCCATTAAATAAATAAACCAAAAAATCAAAATTATCTGATCTAACCTGATAATCAATTTATCAAGGCCATCATATGCATTCTTCTTTTCATTTAGAATTTCTAGAGTTTTTTCCCTTTTTAAAGTTCTGCCATGCAAAATTAAGATAACTACTTTTGCATATTTTTTTGATCACCTTGGCAGCAGACTTTTAGGGATCACTGTTCTTTTAACCATTTTGTATAATATGATTTGTTTATCAATTTTCGATGTTTTCTGAAATTAGCCATTTTTCTAATAATTAATCACAATCATCCAAAGACTGGCCGGCAGCACGAATTCCCTTGAATATCCCTTGCAATCTATCATAGTCGTTCATCTCTTTTGCCAAGGCTTCTAGATGGTATGCAGTGTCCGAATAGAGCTGATGTACCTAAAGCTTTGGTTAGTCAGCCAATATTGTTGTATGCATGTATAGGAGAACAAACGGGAACATCACTTTGTGTTCGTCATTACATCTCCAGCGGTACCCAGCATGTCTTTTTAGAATAGCTTTTTAGATGGGCAGTAAGTTACTGTAAATCAGTCTTTTCAAATTAAGCTGAAATGATTCATACGAAAAATGATATTTTTATTTCGAGTATGAAGTCTACTTGTTTTTTTTGTTTTGTTTTGTTTTGTTCTTTTTTTTATCAATTTAAACAACAAAGTAATAAAATCTGATAGCAATTATTAATTTCTGGAAAGAGTAAGAAACGGACTACCTTTACAGATGCCAAGTAAGGCCTCCTTAACTTTTTCCCAAATTATTTTTTCTTTTGTTTCCTTCCTTGAGATGTTAAATATACTTTTCCTCAGATTCTACTACAACCTACATGCTTACAAAGAGAGAGTCTACCAAACATTGAGGTAATTTTCTATCCGATTTCTGGTACACTTGCACAACACTCTAACCACTCTCTCTCTCTCTTTCTCTCTCTCTCTCTCTCTCTCTGTGTATATATATATATATATATATATATATATATATATATATATATATACTCATTCAGGCACACATATATAATAATGTATTTATACACACACACAAATATAAAGACACAGACGGACAGACAAACAGACTCACACACACACACGCGTGTGTGTGTGTGTGTGTGTGTGTGTAAACACGGAATAGTCCCTGTGACCGGATAGTTAATGTCCTGGTCTGCAGCATCGAAGTTAAAGGATTTGAATAACAGTCGACTTATCACATTTGGACTAAAACCCTTTGAAAAATTTTCAGCACACTTATCCTTTTGTTATGGGTTAAACTTCTACACTACTGTCGTTGTAAAAGGATTAATTGGACATTGAATAACCTATCAATTTGTTATGCTATCAAATAAAAAGTAAAACAACCAAAGTATACACACACACACACACACAGACACACACACATATATATATATATATATATATTATTAGTTTGACTAAGTCCGCTTCAAAAGGGTCCAGTAGCTTATTATTTGGAGGAGTGTTCCGGAATTTGAGGTTGTATACCTCTTTTTTAACACAGTTATTGTCTTCATATGAGTCCAGGTAGAACAAGGCCTTCCACTGCAATCTTTTGACGAAATCCTCAATTTTCTCTCTTAATGCCACTTTAAAAGCATGGTAAGATGGATAAGAGATGTTTTTCCGTGAATATTCCGGAGTACAAGTGTCCATTTCCAAGTTGGTAAAGCTTCCGATAATATGTTTTTAAGGTGGAATTTTCAAAGGAGAGCTCAACTATCCAGGAGGAATATGAGTATCATTCGGTCCAGTTAAACCAGTGTTTGGAGTAATTCCATCAGGACAAGAAAACCATTCAAAAAATGAACATTTAAATTTTCCTGGTAAAGAGTTCAATGTAAACTATTATTACAGAGTAATAATTTGTTTAAGAAAAAACAAAACTGGTCACATTAGGATTTTAAATTTATTTCCATCATGTTATTTGTTTTTGATATAAACCAAAAACACTAAGAAAATGTAACAGGACTTCTTCAGATCTTATGGATAAAATAAATCAGAATATACACGGGAGGGGAAGGGTGATAAGGTCTAGAAGAGGGCTGAAGAGTTATCTCCTCGTATTTGCTCACTTCCGTTTTTTTTTATTTTATCATTTTATTTTATTTTATTGTCGGTTGAAATTATAGTAATTTAACTTTTTTATTTTTTATTTGTTATTTTTTATTCTATTTTTTAACTTAAGACTCCATAATTGCTTACTGAATTATATACTTAACTAACTAATTAAAGAGGTAAAATTTAGGAGAGAACATAAGAATTTTTAAATGAAATTAACCGAAGATATAAAAGATGTAAAAACTTCTAAATGTATATGGGTGAGGGCTGATAAATCAAAATATATGTATAAAATAAACCCTCAAAATACCAAGAAATTCTTAAGAACAACATTACGGATAATTGAAAAATAGATTATAATAACACTATTGACCAAAGGATATTGTAGATTTGCTAGTAAATTACATATTAACGATAGGTTAAGGAAATTCAAAAAGAAAGATGCTTACATTCTATTTAAGGACCATAAACCTAATTTTATAAATAAACTGCAAACTAGACGGATTAATCCCTCAATAACTGTGTTAGGTGAGATATCAAAAAATATAATTCAAAATATTGTTACGAATGTGATTGAGTCTAACCATAGTAATCTTTGGAGAAACTAGTATGACACCATTGAATGGTTTAGGGAAATAAAAAATAAGAGTAAAGCTACTTTTATGCAATTCGATATCATTGATTTTTATCCTTGTATATATAAAAATATTCTGATAGATAGCATTAACTACGCCTAAGAATATGTAGATATAACTACGGAGTAATACGATATAATATTAGCTTGTAGGAAAACAGTTCTAAAAAAATAATGAATCCACACGGGTAAAAAGTGGGTCTGAGAATTTTAATGTCCCTATGGGGTTTACGATTCCTCACAAATAGCGAACCTTGTGGGTTTAAATATATTTCATATATTCAATAGAATTATTAGCTCGGGACAAATAGGTTTATATCATTCTGATAGGTAAATATATATCCCAAATCGTAATGGCCCAAATACCTCTAGCATATAAAAGAAGATTATGAGAGCTTTTAAGATTTTAGGTTTCAGACGAAACCGGATGAGGTAAAGATGATATTATATATAGCAGAAGAGTATGGAATGCCCTGTTTTTCATTGGCTGTTACTGAATGACAGATGTCTATAAGAACGGCCGAAGTCCGGCCTTATTATTTTTTTGCTTTGGTGGAGGCACGAGCGTAGCACCTCGCGACCAATGAGGCGGCTTGGCTCTACAAGAGTCATGCCGGGTTTTCTGTCGGAGCCGATATGATGCATATAACCTGAAATCGGTGATGAAGACAGTGCATCACTGAAGACCTACTTGATGCATCTAGGATGAATGAGTGAAATAGAATTATCATCAAATAATAAGATAGTAAATTTCCTGGATATGACCCTTAACCTTTCGAACAACACTTATAAACCGTTTATACAAACGAATCAGTGCCCATCATATATTAATATTAACTCAAATCACCCAAAGACCATAATTAAACAAGTCCTAAAAGCAGTAAATTTGAGAATAAGAAATCTATCAGCAAATGAGAAAATATTCCAAGAGAGTAGTAAGATGTATATGGATGCCCTAAAAAATAGCGGGTATAAGGAAAATTTTACCTATAAAGAAGAGAATATACCTAATGATAGTAATAAAGAAAAAAAATAAGGTATATGGGCGTAAAAATAGAAATAAAAAAACTATATGGTTCAACCCCCCATTTTGTAGACTAGCTAGTATAAGTGTTGGTAAATACTTTTTGAAACTAATAGATAAACACTTTAAACATGATAATATACTACATAAAATATTTAATAGAAAAACGTTAAAAATTAATTACTTCAGCACGAAAAATATTTTTCAAATAATCAAAAATCATAATAAAGAGATAATTAAGGAATTTCAGGACCGAACAAATAATAATGATAATTAAAGTAAACAAAACGAATGTAACTGTAAAACTCGAAACAATTACCCTATGAATGGATAATGTAACGTAAATAATGTAGTGTATCAAGGAATCATCTACCCAAAAGAAAATATGGATAAAAAATACTTATATCGGAATTTCCTCCACGAAATGCAAAATTAGATACGCAAATTACAAATATTATTTCTCGGAAAACATCTGAAACACTAAACTGCCCCATATAAGCAATTCTGGAGTTGGAAAAGTAAAGGGTTAGCCCCTGATATTAAATGGTCTTTATTGAAAAAGTCAAATACTCCAAAATGTTTTGATGGTAGATGTAATCTATGCTTAGAGGAAAAAATACAAATAATGATATACCCAGACCCTAAAAAATTGTCAAATAAGAGATGTGAATTTATAGCTAGATGTAGACATAAGACCAAATTTAAACTATAGACTAATTATCATGAATAAAAGTATTTTTTTAAAACATAGAATTAAATTGAGAAATAGGGTAAATGAACAAAATAAAATGAAATAGAAATAAAGAAATGTGAAAAAACTTATCTTGTATACGTACACGGCAAAAAAAAAAATGGGTAATTGGGGAAATAGGGTCGAAATTAATATAAGTACTAATGTTGCCTTATGAAAAAGTTATTATAAAAAATATAAAGTTAATTATCTAATTCAGTAAGAAATTAAGGAGTCTTAAGTTAAAAAATAAAATAACTAAAAGGAAAAATAAAAAAATAAAAAAGTTAAATTACTATAATTCCAACCGACACTAAAATAAAATAGAATAAATAAATAAATAAAATTAAAAGCGGAAGTGGGCAAAAACAAGGAGATAACTCTTCACCCTCTTCTATCCCTTCCAGCCCTTTCCCTCTCGTGTTTATTCTGATTTATTTTATCCATAAGATCTGAAGAAGTCCTGTTACATTTTCTTCGCATTTTTGGTTTGTATCAAAAACACAAAACAGAATGGAAATAAATTTGTGACCAGTTTTGTTTTTACTTAAAGTAAGTTAGTAAGTATGTATGTTTCTTTGTGTGTGTGTGTGTGTGTGTGTGTGTGTGTGTGTGTGTGTGTGTGTGTGTGTGTGTGTGCAATTTGCTATATTGTTTTATTTTATTTTGAATCCTATTGCAATATAAAATAACTATTAAGGTTCTAATTAATTTCAAAAATTTTCCATTAAAAGACATCAAAATAATACACTAAAATAATATATATATATATATATATATATATATATATATATATATATATATATATATATATATTGCACACACGCATTATATATATATATATATATATAGCCACACTGATGATTTCTGATGGAACGAAACAGATCTGTCTGTGGATGACTATAGGAATATATATACTCCCCTACCCCCGTGGGGTTGAGTTCTCTGGCGAAGAAGTAATCGTGTTGCCATTAGCGGCTATTGCAAGCCTCTTCGTAGTTGAATTGAGGTCTCGGCTACCGTTGAACGGATGTATGTAAACAATAGTAATTGTGATTCATAACCGTTTAAAATTTACTTCGCAGCTAATATCTCCTCGTGGCTGAATGTTTATAAGCTTGGGTTGACGTTTGAGTTAACCGGGTTTCGATCCCAGCTACTGGAAGATACTGTCTAGCCACACTAATGAGTTCTGATAGAACGAAACAGATCTGTCTGTGGATGACTATATATATATATATATATATATATATATTTACATCACTCAACAACCTACAAAACAAAAAATCAGAAATTCTATCCAAATACAGTCATTAGAACAAAAATCTACTCTCACATTTCGACTTATACACAAGACCCATCAATCTTACCCATACTACCTCCACTAAAAAAAATTCCCCCACAAATAGCCCCACATCATACCTGACGTACTATAAGTACCATATTTCTCCATTAAATCTTTATATTGATCTCCATGCACTCGCACAACCCGTTGACATTATATTAGTTGTGTTTTCATGATTGTTAGAAATATGTCTTCCCACAGAATATTTCACATATCCCTTACGCACGCACCATCACATATTATAAAAATGTATACGTAACATAACATTAACATGACATAGACAGCTAATAAAAAGTATTATTTTAATCCAACATAACTCCCACCTATTATTATTCTTAGGTCTCTGACCTATCATGTTTAAAAGTCAAATCAAAAATTTATTTTCTTAATTATGCAATGATGAAAATTTGCTCCTTAGTTAAAATCATCAACACACACACACACACACAAACAAACAAACAAAAACAAAACAACATAGCTAACACAATTATTACAATGATGTATATGTAATATATGATTAACACGTCATAACTAATACAAATTATAATTACAATCTAACACAAAACATATTCCTGCATAAAATACTAATATTGCATAATACTCAATAGTATATTACAATATTACATATTACAATATCACCACGATATTTGTTGCGTTCCGATCCACCATATTAAAACAATAAATAAATAAATAATACTACATAGTATATTTCGATATAACATGTCTCATCACCACAATATTTATTGCGTTCTACCATACACATTCCTCTATAATGCTTACAAATTAAACATTACTCTTAGAAATGCAATGATGATATTTTGTTCCTTAATTAAAATAGTCACCACACACACACACACACACAAAGAGGAATAATAAAAAGAATTACTCGGTCAAATTATAGCGACTTTGGCTACACATTGCAACTCATAAATCCAGGAGACAACCTCAAAAATACGCAAATATAATTCACACACACACACACACACACACACACACACACACACACACACACACACACACACACACACACATATATATATATATATATTCTTTTAACTGTATTTTTTGATTTTTTCGATTTCTCCAATATTTTTCTTTTTCTGTCATTAAACCTATAGTAACAGAGAAGCTCCTATGCTATTAAATATATATAGAAAACTGATATATATTTACTTATTATTATTTTTATTATAATTATTATTTAATAGCTGTATCACTGATGTTGAGGAGTCAACAAATTATACCGACTTTCGTCTGCTACAAACCCACGAATGACATAGTGACAACCAATACTCTTATAATATATATATATATATATATATATATATATATATAGATTGTATACATATATTGGAACATCATGCAATATAATCATATTATCAGGTACAATTTAGCACCTAAATCTACAGTATCGTAACTCTGTGACCAAAAATTTGATTTTATAGATATGTTAGGATTTTTCTTACGTATTTATATTATTGGTTACAAAGGTTTTGTAACGCATTTATATAATTGGTTACAAAGTTACAATGCCGTTTGATTTAGCAATAAAATTACCGCATATCCATTTCATTTTAATAATGTTGCATATGTGTTAATATATTTATGGAATCTTTTGTATGGAGGATATTTTACCTTTTATAAAATTTATTTCTGTGACTTTATTACAGTCGATCCGATATCTATCTATCTATCTATCTATTTATATATATATATATATATATATATATATATATATATATATATATATATATATATATATATATATATATATATGTGCGTGTGTGTGTGTGTGTGTTCCCAGATCATTCAAATCTTCCATCACTAATTAAAACTTTGTTACTGGAAACTTGTGAATAGAAGGGAAATGATTATACGAAAAGGCTCCATCTTTATCTGACCACCCAACGACTTTTCGGAAGATCAACAAAACCCGGTGGCTTTGTAATTTACTGCTGTCAGGCTCTCGGGTATGCATAATGATTCTTCGGTGCGAGAATCACGTCTAATCTCAGTGTCGTCAGGTAATGAAAATTCTCTTTGCCACATAGCTGATAAGTGGTTGTTTTTGGAGCACACACACACACACACGCGCGCAAATTCACACACACATATATATAGGCATGAACTTTCAGACTTTAATTGTAAGCAGTCGATCATATTTACTAATTATTATTAAAAGTGTAAATAATGCTGGATTAGCAAATATATATATATATATATATATATATATATATATGTTGTGTGTGTGTGTATGTGTGTGTGTGTGTAAGTAAACATCATGTTCATTGATTGCTTCATTGAATATAATGCCGTGTCAAACCGGATTGGGTTATTTTATGCCTAGAGGCTATAGAATCACATTAATTTTGCGTTCATATTAATATTTTTTGAGTGGCTATTTCTTGATAGTATATTTTTTCAGATGATTCGATCAAATACAAACTGTAAAAATATACTATTGAGGCATAAGATGCATTACTTTTCGGTGTAAGATTATATATACGAGAAATGGCAATAGATGAGGCACTCTGCACTTTCCAGTAATTCAGAAGTGGAACCGCACCATCAGATGTAGATTAGTGTCTCTCTCAGAACACACTTTTCGTTCGGGAATGTAATCCCTCTACAGTCGACAAGGCCTGTCTTTCATAACCTTTATATATCTATACATATAGACAGAGAGAGAGAGAGAGAAAGAAAGAAAGAGAGAAAGAAAGAAAGAAAGAAAGAAAGAGAGAGAGAGTGAGAGAGAAAAGTATGAGGTGAGTGTTTGTTTTGCAAGATGTTTGTTTTTCAGTAGTATGATGCGAGTATCTTAACGTAACTCTTTATTGTCAATTGCTTATGTTTCATTATTTATTGGCATATAAACCTTTTTTGGTTATTTAATAGGTATTTCCTGCCAGGGCCATACGTAAAGTTAGACAGTAGTGATTCTATTTAACCCATAGCTAAGTAAATGAACGCTATTATCTATCCCTTAGGGGTTAGTATGAAAGTTAACTTAATATTTCGGCTATAGCTCAAACTTGCTTCCCACGATTGCACGGTCTTGCATGTTAGAGTTTAGGCTAGATAAACTCATCCTCCTCCTTGTAATCTAGTATAGACTTTCGTCTATCCTGAAAGATTCTGTCAGAATAATTTACTTTGAACAGTGTAACTATTGTCTGTCTAAGCCAAGCCACGAACATATCTGTTACCCCTTGAACATTGAAATATTTAGAACAATCTACAGATAATCAGTACGTGTCACACTCTGAACTTAATCAACTCCCATCGTTGAAATGGCCTGGATTTACATTCTCTGTCGACCGTTGCATGCGGCGATATCTCAGTTTAAAATATCAACAATGTGTTGTTTCGTCAAATAAGAGGAAGTGCCGAACAGTCTCTATTTTTAGGTTGGTGTGCAGTTCCGTCAATTGTGTATTGTTTCCTTTCTATTACCTTTCATACAGTCCTTCACAGTTTAACGATCAACGAATACCTAAAGTTTTAACCGTTCAACACTACAAGCAAAATACGTTGGTGTATGTAAGATACGTGTTAAATTATTGATTGAAGTAGATGCATACCGTACAATTCCACTTTATTACGAACAATTTCAAAAATATATTCCTAGCATTAAAGCACGATCTTTTAAAGAACAGCATTGTAGTTTAAAAGGAAACAAAAATTTGAAGAAAAAATAACTGTACTGATAAATCAAACGACAAACTAAAAAAATACACATGAAATGATTAGAATATATCCCAAAAGGAGGAACCTTGAAAGAGGAACGGAAATATAGTTTTATGAAAGTGAAGGTTTTACGGTTGATCACAAAAGCAAATGTAGTAAACTGGCATAATCGATTACTAGACATGACTGGGTGGGAAAAAGCGATCAAGCAGGAATTGTGCAAAGGATTATAACTTGTCAATATTGGCAAATAGTTGATACAAAATCCAGAATCTATCCAAGAAAGTGAGACTCATACAATTCTCTGGGAATTTGGGATAAAAAAAATTTCTTAATAGTGGCAAGAAGGTCAGACCTAATGATCATCAATAAAAAGAACTGATCTTGTCGTTGAGTGGATTTTGTTTTTCTCATGGACTACGGAGTGAAAATAAAAGAAAGCGAAAATTTGGACTAATTTTTGGATCTTGCCAAAGAGCTGTAAAAGCAGTGAAACATAGAGGTGACAGTGATACCCACTGCACTTGAGACGATAACCAAAACACACTGTTGGAACTGAAGATGAGAAGAAAAATCGAGATCATCCAGACCGCAGCAATGTTAAGATCAGCTGGAATACTTACACAAGTCGTGGAGAAATATATACCACAAAATAAAAGATAAATTTATTTTTCATATCAACCTAACCTGGCATTACCTCATTTACGTAGAACCTCTCTCGAATGTCGCTAACATTCAACTATTGGTAAGCTTCTACACAAAAAAAAGCTCTTGAGTATGGGGGGTCAGCTATTTCCTGTAGTGAAGTTGGAGTAACTGTGTGAGTCTGGTCTTTGGTCATAAAGCACATGTTTGGCTATCATGAAATACTAGAAACAATATTGATGTGTGCAAATAATGTGTATTGAATTGAAATAATTGAACCTGTATAAGTTTTTGCGAACAAAAGATCTTTATTTTTATAAAACTTCTTACGATTTTTTTTTGTATCAGCATTACCTGATGGCCTTTCACTGGAATCTAAATGACAGCAAATCTCCTCAGGTTTAATTACAATAGGTATCACCGTTACCTTCCAGTTCTACAGCTTTCTTAGTCATCTGGAAAAGTCCAAGTACTTGTCTATCGTTTCGCTTTATTTGATTTTCAATCTGTGGTCTGTCGAGACGACAAACCCACCATTCGGCAGGTTCTCTTTGTTTTTTGTTGTTTTTTTTTCTCTAAGTCTAGTCTTCTGTTCGAGATTGAATGATTTGTTTGTATTAAAAAAAATTATGAGTCTCATTCTCCAGGACTGATTTTTGTTTAAATCTCTTGAACAATTCACAGTGGATCATCTTTCCCAACCAGTTGTGTTTGGTTATAAACACTCCTTGCGCTAATCTGCTATATTAGCTTACTACGTGATAACTGGTTTCTTCTCGATCTCTACATATCATACACCTCATTCATCTGCGTATTCTCAACTTTTGCCTTATCATAATTGGTTCTTATGTAGTTGTTTTTTTGCTACTATCATTCGAGATTCAGTTTTGCTTTTAAGTTTCCCTTGTGTAGCCATGTCTATGTCTTCTTGTTTGAAATTTCACTAATTCATAGTTTGAAATAGCCTAATATACCTTTCTGTTTCCAAGTTATTGTTGTTCTCTTTATCTTGATGTTGTCAGTGCTGCTATTGGCCGCTGTATTAATTTTCCTTTGATTATTTTTAAGTAGTCTTTGAATCATTGTATTTATTCATTCACGCTATTTTCAATGATGGAGAGCCTTCTTTTCCTTTTCTTGACCCATGTAGTTCGTCTATGTAATCTCTCCGAGGTAATGCCTTGTGCATCTTTATCAACTTTCTTATCCTCTGGTGTAAGTCTATGTTTCCCTTTTGTCCATTTTGAGAATAGTCCCGAGCAACATACGAGAGGAATTACTCTGATATTCATCGCCTTGATTTTTTCCGTTCAATTTTCTCGTTCATCTGATTTTTTACTTTCACCACCGCTTGTTTGATGGTGTCGTGTCCTCTGCCAAAATTCCCAAATTTCTTCGATCATTGTTATTCTTTCTTGGTTTGGTAATTCTAATTTTTGCGTTATTTGTCTTTTTCCATTCATATTATTATTATTATAATTATTTTGATGATTATTTTACTCTTTTGAGAGTTCTTCACACCAGCGTTAGCTGATAGTTTTCAATTGGTGTCTAAGTGATACCAAGTCTCCTGATGTCTCTAGGACACTTCTCAGTATTCTGGCCGATCTCAAGAATGCTTTAGTTTGGATGATCTTTACTCGTTCTCTAAATCCCAAGTCCTCCAGTCCCTTTACCAGTCATTCGGTGACTCTACCGAGTGCGCCAATTACAAGTGGTCTCAAGGTCACTTCAATGTTCCATAGTTTTTGGTTCTCAGGCAAGTTCTACGTACTAATCTATCGTTTCATTTTCCTTCAGTTTTCCCCTGTGGTCAGCGGAAACAGCAAAATACCTTCTTCGACAGGTTCATGTGTTTTGTTGACTATCACTAGGTCTGGTCATCCGGTCAAGATTAGGTGATCTGTTTGTATTTTAAGATCCCAAAGAAATTTGTTCGTCTCATTTTCTCGGTGGGATTTCGGGTTGTGCATATACCATTTTTACATATGGTTAAATTTAAATTCCTTGCACAATTCTATGTGGATTACCTTGCACGGACTTGCAGCATTCGCTTATCATGTGGTTGATCGTTTCGTATCTGTTATCATATAACCTTCATCTTTCGATTTGTTGCATCTTCTCTATCTATGATTTTGTTGTATAGCCATAATCATAACATTGATTTACAAACTTCAATGAACGAAAGAACACACTTCTTTATCAAAAATATATCTCTCACACTTTATTCCCGAAAAGGTTAATGAGTCTATGATGTGTGAGAGATGACTGGAGAAAGAGACAGACTTCTATATTAAACCAACTCATTCTATTGAACATAGTACTCTGTGTTATCTTCAAGAGCCCACTTATCACTTCTTCCGCATCTTGGCTGGGGTTGCTCAACCGGGAGTCGCTGAGGGCCAGATCCCTCGGTCTGTAAGCTGGCCCTCACTCTGGTCTCCCAGTTTCAACTGACTCAACGGCTGCCGGCATCTGCCTATATTCTTTCATAACGCACTCTTGCTTCCGCTTCTTCTTCCGCTTATTTACACAGGTGCATCTTTGATTGACGGCTCAATCAAGGCTCAATATACAACAATCATCTCCACTTTTTTTTCAAAATGTCCACCTGAGAACATTTTCCTCGAGTCCTTCTCCCTCCCCCTCACACTCACATCTTCAAATAATGCTCATCGACAACAACAGCAAAAATACAAAAACAAAATTACTTGAACAGCAGCAAAAATAATACAATTTTAAAACCACTAGAAATCGACCTTTTCACTTTGTAACACTCGCCTAGTCTAATTATTATCGATTTTTTCATTCTATTCTTTGCGCAGGTGGCTATCCCGACATACACGCATCAGAGTAGAATACAGATGCATCTGTCATCCACTAAAACACAATAGGGCCCTCTGCAATTCCTTGAAGAATCTCAAAACCATAAAAAGACCATACTCGGTGCCAAGATCCTGGTTACGGCACCAAATACATTAAATGTCGAATAACCATAATAGCACTTCTTCTGCATCATGGCTGGGGTTTCTCAATCCGGGGTTACTTAGGGCCACTGCCCTCAATCAGCAAGCTGGCCCACACTCTAGCCTTCCTGTTACCAAATGACTCAACGGAAGCCGGCATTTGCCGATATTCTTTCCCAACATCCACTTGCTTCCGCTTCTTCTTCCGCTTATTTACCCAGGTTCATCTCTGATTGACAGCTCGGTCAAGGGTCAATAAACAACAATTTGACATAGTCCTGATCACGTGTCTTTCTGCTGCTACCAGAAGATTATCATGTTTCTCTCTTAAGGCTTCCCTTTTTTTTGCCTCGTCCAAGTTTTACCTTGTTTATTTCCATTGTTTGACGCTTGAAATGTCCAGAAAGATGTTTTCCTCCTATTTTTGTTTCCTGGTTATTTTTTTCACTTGTGATGCCAATGTTGTTTCTGGTGGCAGTAATCAGTCTTCCTCTGCACTTTCTCATTTAATCTTCTAGTCATTGCATCAATGCATCGACGATATCTTGAATGCCGGCGAGTCCTCTCCCTCTTTTTTTTTTCTTAGCACATACAGTATGTCTGCGTCCACTCTTAGATGTAAGGCCTTATGCATCGTTAGGCGTTTTCTTCTTCTGTAGTCAATTTTAACTTCTCTTGTCCACTTACTTATGCGACAGCCCTGCTATTTATCCATTTGATGAGATTTCTGTTCTAGTTTGGTTTCGAGTAGTTTTCTCGTTCTCCAGAGGTAATCTTTTTTTTTCTTTTTTAATCATCTCCGCATATATGATGGTACTATTTACCAACCCCTCCACTCGGGCAGGATATGACACAAGGTCAATTTTTTAAGCGGAGTTTAACAGGTTTGAATTCACAGTTTTCCTTCTCCTAGATTAGTTGCCTAACCAAGGCTGAAGAACCTCGTCTGTCCTACTATTTACCCATAGCTGGAGGGAGAATAATTGGATTCATACCTTTCCCAAGGATATTAGTGCTATATGAAATGCAATCAGTCTCGTCCAGGATTTGAACTCGTATCGCCGTGTTCATTTCCTACGGCGATAACGACTACACCACGGGCACCCCGCATATATGATGGTGTCCACTTCGATTATTTCCAAGCATTTTTAAGTTTTTTTTTTTTTTCCAAGCGTTCTTTTTTTTCTTGATTAGGTAGTTCCATTCCTTTCGTCATTTGTAGTTTTTAGCTTTTCATTAGCCACATTGCACACTTTTCTATATCAAATTTTATCCGTATATCTTGACTTGTTTTAGGGTTTCCAATTCTTTTTCCTTTTTGCTAAAAATTTGATGTCATTTATGTTCATAAGGTGGTTGATTTTTTCCTGCAATTTATGAGGATTGTATCCTGATTGAATGGCATCATCGCTTTTACAAATAGTAATGGTGATAACGCATCACCCTGGAAAATACTTCTCTAGATTTTCACCTCAGTTAAGCTTTTTTCCCCTCTGTCAGTTCGACTCTCCAGTTTTTCATTTTCTCCATAAACTTTATGACGTCACTAGATATATTGTACATTTTACAGGACCATATCATATGCTTTTTTGTAGTTAATCTAAGCCATAGCTAAATTTTCCGTCTCCTTTTGCTTTATTTGAGGATGTGCTGATCAATGTATTGTAGTTCTCCTGTACCTCTGGTTCATAGTTGTTCCTTGCAAGTTTTCAAGCCATAGTTAGCAAGTGGTCTTTCACAGGAATCTGATTGGCAGCTAGTCTTCTCTAGTGTCCTGGACTCTTCTCAGTAGTCTGGCCGTAATCCATATTGCTGTAATTTAGATGATCCTGTCTTGCCCTCTGATTTCAAACTCTTCCAACACCATTATAAAGCCTATGAGAATTTTTATGGACGCATTTATAACAATTTATGTAAACCTCACCATCATGTGCCGTATTTTTTTAGTTCTCTGGCCAGGTATAATTCGTTTAAATTTGATCTTCACTTTGTGTTCCGACGTGCCTGCAAAGTCCACTATTCGACAGGTTCTTTTGTTTTCTTTGGTGAACAATCACTCGGTCTCTTCTTCTTCTTCTTCTTATTATTATTATTATTATTATTATTATTATTATTATTATTTACTCATTAGATTTTTTTTCATCAGCGTTAGCTGTTGGTTTTTCACTGGCGTTTGAGTGACAGCAAATCTCCTCAAGTCTCCAGGACTCTTCTCAGTATTCTTCCTGTTCTCAATAATGCTGTCGTTTGGATGGTCTCCACTCGTCCGCCAACTTTCAACTCATCCAGTCCCTATAATAATACTTTAGTCACTGTGCCAAAAGCACCAATCACAATTGGTATAATTGTCACCTGCATGTTCCACAATTTTTTTCAATTCCCTAGCAAGGTCAAAGTGCTTATCCTTCTTTTCACAATCTTTCAGTTTTATTCTGTGGTCAACCGGGACAGCAAAGTCGTCAATTTTGGAAGTTCTCTTTTCATTACTATTATTATTATTACTATTATTGTCAATTTTCCCCCAGATTTAATGTTTTTTGTTGTTGTTTTTTAACTAAAGTCTGAATGACCGCAAGTTTCCTCCTGTTTCTCGGACACTTCTTTGCATTCAGGCTGATTTTGACAGTGCTGTGGTTTAGATCGTCGGGCTTTCTTCTCTGATCTCCCTTTCCATCAATCTTTTTTCAAGCCGTTTGGGGACCGATCAAAAAGAAGGTTGTACTACCTTCACCATTATGTCTTACAGCTTTTTGTGTGCACTGACAAAATTGAAACGGGTTAATATCTTCTCGCGTTATTATATCTTTTAACTTAGGATAATAAACTTTTGTTTATACAAGATATCTTTCCTAATCTGACAACAGATAATTCACCTCCTTCATTAAATCGAGACTGATTTCACATGTACTCGACCACTTCATCAAACAGTTGATTATCGCTTTAGATGCACTTGATGACATAAACAACCCCTACTTGTTTTTCGAAATTCATTGACTTCATTTTCTCTTATTTTTAAACACGATATTGATTAAGTGAACGAAAGAAACTTTGAGCTATGAAGCGAAAACATGGCGTATGATCGATTTTAACATAATATTGAAACCTTGAAAAAACTTTCAATCGGGCAAAGTTGAAATGCCGGGCCGATTGTTAAAACATTGGCACTTCCACAGTACAGGTACAATATAGATATGAACAAAGAAAAAATGTCATCTTACTGGTTTTAATGGGTCAGAAAAAGGACTGTAACCACCAATAACTTGAATGGAATACTGAAACAATAATATGTCTAATGTGCTACCTACCTAAACCCTGTTTAGTAATTTTTAGGAAATATTTAGATATAAATATGGCCTAAATAAACATTTAACTTAATCTAAGGTTAAAGTGTATTAAATCATATCATCATCATCATCATGTCGCGCCGCCTGCGCGGATATCCCTGACCGTCTCTCGCCATTTCTCCCTATCATTCATCGCCTCCGGCAGGTCTTCAGGATTACAACCCGTGTCCTCACATAGCTGCTGTATGTAAGTTCGTGCTGGTCGTCCCACTCTTGCACATCCATGAGTGGGGGTCCACAGGAGTACATCGCTTATGAGCTCGTCCTTGCTTCTCCAGCAGTGTCCTGCGTGTCTGGTTCGTCGAACTTGTATAGTTTTTGTGATGGGGGGCAAGTGTCCGTATAGTTGGAGTCTCGTGGGGTGTTGTCGCCAGGACTTGTTTAATACTGCTCTCAACATTCTTGTGTAATTTCCGTCCAGCCTCCTCTCCAGCCGTTTCGTAAGCGTCCATGTGGTGCATCCATATAGCAGTATCGACACAACCGCTGCCTGGAAGAAACTGCGTTTCATTTTATCTGTTAGGTCCGACTTCCATATGATCGAGAGCCTATCGATAGCTGTCCATGCCTTCGTCAGTCGTGTGTCGATGTCCTTCTCGGTTGATGAGACGCTGCTTCCTAGGTAGGTGAATTTGTCGACTAGTTTCAGAGAGGCTCCGTCTAGTGTGGCAATGTTGCCTGTTTGGTTGTAACACATATATTCGGTTTTGTTTGCATTGACATGTAGGCCAATGCCAGCTGCAGCTCGTTCCAGACTATGTAGTAGTGTCTCTGCTTGATTAGGCGTATTCGCTAGTAACGCCAAGTCATCAGCGTAGTCGGCGTCCGTGATTGTTTTTGCGGGGTACCTTTTGCTTCTTCTCTTAGTCAGCTCAAAGCCATTTTCTCTGATTTTGTCTATCGAAGTCCTAAGCACATAGTCTAGACAGATGATAAAGAGGTACGGGGCTAGTGTGTCTCCTTGTAGTACTCCTGCAACAATGTCGAAGTATTCCGTGTCTCCATCTGGTGAACGTACTTTTACTTTGGTGTTTCTGTAGAGAATCATTATCGCTGCTACGGTTTCTTTTGGTAGGCCGTAAGCTAGTAGGATTTGCTCCATCTTCCCTCTGTGTATGGAATCGAAGGCCTTGGTAAAGTCGACAAATAGTAATGTCGCCTGTAAGTTTTTTGCCCGAACGCCTTCCAGGATTCTACGGATGGTCAGTATTTGTGAGGTTGTGGATCTGTTTCTCCGGAAGCCATTTTGGTTTTTCCTAAGGATGTTTTCCATTTTGGGTTCTATGCGGTTTCGTAGTAGGGCATTGTAGATTTTGGCTGCTATGGATGTAAGTGTTATCCCTCGGTAGTTCTTGGCTAGTCCGAGGTCGCCTTTTTTAGGGAATGGAAGGATGCATCCCTTCGTCCATCGTTCTATCCTATTTTGACTATAGACTGCGTTGCATTGCCGGAGCAGTATATCGTCGAATTGTCTCGTCTTCCACACTTCTGGGGGGATCTCGTCTAGCCCTGCCGCTTTCCTATTTTTAATTCTTCTGAGAACCGTGTCGAGTTCTTCTTTGGTGAAAGGACCTAGTTTTACGTCTAATTGCTTACTAATAATTCTGGTGATCGGTTCATCCGTTATTTCCGGTGGGTTTCCTAGTAGATTTTTGAAATGCTGTTCCCACAGTTTTATTCTTTCTTGTTGGCTTGCAGCTTTCAATTTTGCTTTGGCTGTGCTCTTCCTTCCACTTACTTCGTTTATTGTTTGCCAGGCTATCCTGGATTGCCTATCTTCCACCGAGTCTCTAATCTTATCTATCTGATTTTGTACGTATTCTGCCTGTTCTTTTAGGTATATTCCTGTTAATTGATGTTGCGCCTTTTCTAGTTCTCGTGCATTTGTATTTGTTGGGTTCTGTTGATAGTTTTTGGAGGCAGTCTTCACGAGTGCACGTTTTTCTCTAGCTGCTGGCGTTTCCCAAGGGACTCTATATTTAGTTCTAGGTTTTGTTGGAATACACTTTTCTGCCGCCTCCAGGTGTGCTTCTACAAAATTTTCATATTCGTCATTTGGGGTGCCTATTTCTACCTTCTCTTGTAGTGCTTCGAATCTGTTTCTTAATTCTAATGCATATTTATCTCTAATATCTCTGTTGTTGAGTAGGGCCCAGTCATAGTGCTTGGTCGTCGCTTTACGTGTGGCATTTTTTCTTAGGCTTAGTCGTACTTTGGCCGTAACTATTCGATGATCGGAGGACACACCCTCGAAGGAGGAGTATGCCTCGCAATTCATCGCACTATTCTTCCATTTCCTGTTTATAAGGACGTAGTCTATCTGTGCTTTACTCTTATTCGCGTATGTGTAGGTCCATAATTTCCCCTCCCTTTTTTGAAAGTTTGTATTGAGGCAGGTTAATCTATTTTCTATCATGAAATCTATTAAATGCTGTCCATTCCTGTTAGACGCGTAGTGTAGGCTGTATTTGTTGTGTCTGTTTTTCCCGATTTGTGCATTCATATCTCCGCCAATGACTAGCAGGTTGTGTTTCGGAAGTGATTCCGTTTCCAGAATTTTTTTCACAGAGGTCAGTAAATTTATTCTACTAAACTATTCATTTAAAAATGCACATTTGATTTAAAATAGTAATGTCTTAAATCTCAGCTGTATTATGTGTTGTTTAAATGAAGAATGAAGACTTATGCGAGTTAATTTTCAGGAAAACTTTACTTTTGGAAGGCGAACTTCTAAATTTGCTAAAGAAAACCCCCAAAATTGCCCCCCCCCCTGAAAAGAAAGGAAAAAAAAATCCAAAACACCTCAAATGTAGTCTAACACGTGCTAAAGACGAAAGCCATAAAAGAGTTGACTCCTCCTCTCTCTTTCTTTCTCTCTCTCTCTCTGTCTCTCTCTGTCTCTCTCTCTCTCTCTCTCTCTTTCTCTCTGTCCACCACCAGTTGACCATGATATAGGAGTGGAACCTTTAATATAAATACTAAAATTAGTAATAATTTAATCCTTCATTTGTTGAAATAGTATGCATACGTTTGGAAGTGATTCCGTTTCCAGAATTTTTTTCACAGAGGTCAGTAAATTTATTCTACTAAACTATTCATTTAAAAATGCACATTTGATTTAAAATAGTAATGTCTTAAATCTCAGCTGTATTATGTGTTGTTTAAATGAAGAATGAAGACTTATGCGAGTTAATTTTCAGGAAAACTTTACTTTTGGAAGGCGAACTTCTAAATTTGCTAAAGAAAACCCCCAAAATTGCCCCCCCCCTGAAAAGAAAGGAAAAAAAAATCCAAAACACCTCAAATGTAGTCTAACACGTGCTAAAGACGAAAGCCATAAAAGAGTTGACTCCTCCTCTCTCTTTCTTTCTCTCTCTCTCTCTGTCTCTCTCTCTCTCTCTCTCTTTCTCTCTGTCCACCACCAGTTGACCATGATATAGGAGTGGAACCTTTAATATAAATACTAAAATTAGTAATAATTTAATCCTTCATTTGTTGAAATAGTATGCATACGTTTGGAAGTGATTCCGTTTCCAGAATTTTTTTCACAGAGGTCAGTAAATTTATTCTACTAAACTATTCATTTAAAAATGCACATTTGATTTAAAATAGTAATGTCTTAAATCTCAGCTGTATTATGTGTTGTTTAAATGAAGAATGAAGACTTATGCGAGTTAATTTTCAGGAAAACTTTACTTTTGGAAGGCGAACTTCTAAATTTGCTAAAGAAAACCCCCAAAATTGCCCCCCCCCTGAAAAGAAAGGAAAAAAAAATCCAAAACACCTCAAATGTAGTCTAACACGTGCTAAAGACGAAAGCCATAAAAGAGTTGACTCCTCCTCTCTCTTTCTTTCTCTCTCTCTCTCTGTCTCTCTCTCTCTCTCTCTCTTTCTCTCTGTCCACCACCAGTTGACCATGATATAGGAGTGGAACCTTTAATATAAATACTAAAATTAGTAATAATTTAATCCTTCATTTGTTGAAATAGTATGCATACGTTTGGAAGTGATTCCGTTTCCAGAATTTTTTTCACAGAGGTCAGTAAATTTATTCTACTAAACTATTCATTTAAAAATGCACATTTGATTTAAAATAGTAATGTCTTAAATCTCAGCTGTATTATGTGTTGTTTAAATGAAGAATGAAGACTTATGCGAGTTAATTTTCAGGAAAACTTTACTTTTGGAAGGCGAACTTCTAAATTTGCTAAAGAAAACCCCCAAAATTGCCCCCCCCCCTGAAAAGAAAGGAAAAAAAAATCCAAAACACCTCAAATGTAGTCTAACACGTGCTAAAGACGAAAGCCATAAAAGAGTTGACTCCTCCTCTCTCTTTCTTTCTCTCTCTCTCTCTCTCTGTCTCTCTCTCTCTCTCTCTGTCTGTCCACCACTAGATAACCATGAAATATACCACAAAATTTCTTTGAATTTTAACATCCAGCAGTCCTGGACTTTAACTAAGTTAAAACTTAAGATAAAAAAAAGTGAATTTTTTATTTTTATTTTATTTATTTTTTTTTTTTTATTACTACCGCGTACACATGGGAAGCAGCATGCTGTACGTGTGAGTCTTGCGGCTTAACGCTCAAGATTGCCAGTTCGATCGGGGAACTACTGCTGCTCATCTATAAGAGTGGCTTCTATAGATGAGAACAAAAACAGCCATCGAAAGATAACCATGACTAGTACTCAAACCAGATCCATAAACCGCATCGCTCTTCGCGCGGGTAAAAAAGGGGCGCGTCCTGCTGAGGTTGGAGCCCTGGCCTCGGTGTTCGAAAAATCAGCTACAGAGCTCAAACACAAACAAAAACTACTAAAATGCAAACAAACAATACAGATAGCGACATTTAACGTAAGAACCCTAAATAGAATAGGTCAACTATCAGAGCTAACTGCATCAGCCGTAGAGCATAAGATAGATATAATTTGCATACAAGAGCACCGATACACGCACACCGAAGATATCAAGTATCACGAAACTGGAAATGGATGGATGCTGGTGACTGTATCGGCATGGAAAAACTCTGTCAATGCATCGGTAGGAGGGGTGGGAATACTTCTAGGACCGAGAGCGTTAAAAACACTGAACAGCATTGAGAGAATACAACCTAGGATGATGGCCGCAACGTTTAATGGCAACCCCAAAGCAACAATTATCTCCTGCTACAGCCCTACCAATGTTAGCGAAGAAAACGAAATAGCCACCTTCTACGAAGATCTATCCTCCCTAGTACGTAAAGATTAAATCATATAATATATCAATATTTTGGTTTGGTTGCATTTGATTTAGTTTTATGGCATATCAACTATTATAGGTTAGTTAATGTCAAATCCTCTTTATACATATGCATTAACTATATTGGCCCAGCGGTTAGAGTGTTCGCCAATGGCCCGGGAGACCTGGGTTCAATCCCAGGTCTAGTCATACCAAAAGACGTTAAAAATGGTACTTGATACCACCTTGCTTAACACCCTTGGGAAAGGTATGAACCCCCTTATTCTCCCTCCAGCTATGGGTAAATAGTAGGACGGACTATGTTCTTCAGCCTTGTTGAGGCAACTAGTCTAGGAGAAGGAAAACTCTGAATTCAAACCTGTTAAACTCCGCTTAAAAAAAAATTGACCTTGTGTCATATCCTGCCCGAGCGGAGGGGTTGGTAAAAAAAAAAGGGGGGGGTGTCCTCGTGGTGTACTGGTTAAAGCGATGGACTGCGGAATCGTAGTACGCGAGTTCGTACTCCAGTCGCGTTATTACGTTCACTTTCGGGCAAATACCCTTGGGAAAGGTATGAACCCCCTTATCTCCCTCCAGCTATGGGTAAATAGTAGGGCAGACTAGGTTCTTCAGCCTTGGTTTGGCAACTAGTCTAGGAGAAGGAAAACTCTGAATTAAAACCTGTTAAACTCCGCTTAAAAATTTGACCTTGTGTCATATCCTGCCCGAGCGGAGGGGTTGGTAAATAGGACCTTGCTTAACACTCAGCATTATAAGGTACGGTTCAAGGGTAAAGTGGAGCAATCCTGGGAATGGAGTAGCGCCCACCCCTACACCTTGGTGTAGTAGCTATCGAAAAGGGAGCCTTCGGGTCACCCTCGACTATAGTCGCTAACTTTACTTATATATATGTGATTTGTAAACACATTTCGTTGATAATGTTTTTAAACAAGACATACTTAAAAAATGAAATAAAGTTTCTTCCAGGCTGTGGTCATATCGATACTGCTGTATGGAAGCACTACATGGACGCTAACTAAACGGCTGGAGAAGGTGGACGGCAATTACACAAGAATGTTGCGAGGAATATTGAACAATTCCTGGCAGCAACACCCCACAAGGCACCAACTATACGGCCACCAGCCTCCTACCACGAAAATTATCCAAGTTAGACGAACCAGACATGCAGGACATTGTTGGAGAAGCAGTGACGAGGTCATAAGTAATGTACTCTTATGGACCCCCACATATGGCCGGGCAAAAGCAGGAAGACTGGCTCGAAAATACATACAGCAGCTATGTGAGGATACGGGATGTAGCCATGAAGACCTGCCGGAGGCAATGAACGATAGGGAGAAGTTTCGAGAGAGGCTCAGGGATATCCGGGCTAGCGGCACGACGTGATGATGATGATGATGATGATGATGATGATGAAGTATTGCTAGGTTGCTCTAATATTTCATTTAAAGATCAATCATTTGATTAGATACTGTTAAATGTTCGAACATAACTATTTTTAACAATTCAGTTTATTTTATCTCATTTATTTTCACTCAGTTTAATTGTCAAAATGTATTTGACTCATAAATAGGACCCAATCAGATGTTACCATTCTTGGTCAGAGTGAACATGGGAGCGATTGCAATGAAGTGGTATTTCGTTTTCTCCAAAGTTGAAACATTACAGGAGCTTCACTATCAGATATTTAATGTCATATCCAGGACACTTGTAGAGGTGTCTTATCCCTCTACAAAATGCAGTCTGTTTATTCTGCTGCACCAGCCAACTGGGCTGATTATAATTTGATATCATCATTTATTATGTATTACATAGTATTAATATCTGGAACTATCTTAATATGTGACAAAAAAAGGTTAGATATTAAAAATTTCAGGATGTATAACATTGTAAACGAAAGCTCCTAGGTTGAGAATAGATAAGTGATAGAATATATTTAAAAGGAGCATTGTGAGTTTTAAAAAAGGACTCCCTTTTTGGTCAAGTCTCATTAAAGAAAGTCAGTGACACGCATGCAATTGCGAGGAATAAATCAAGGTAGTTGATGCCCCCCACCAAAAAAAAAAAAAGAAGTTAAAAGCCCAAAATAGGGAAGAAAGGAAAAAACTCGTTTACCAGGAGAAATTGCTTTTTTTTCTTTGTTTTTCTTAGACTAAGTCAGGTTTGGTTGTTCTGTAATCGGTAGGTTTGTACTAAAGAAGATTGTAGAACTGATTGTGCTTTTTGAGAAAAGTTATAAGAATTAATTTTGCCGAAAAAAAAAAAGGTTGACACATTTCAAAATCATGTTTGGTCTGATGTGTGAAAAGATATATTTGACTATCATCCTAGATACACGGAAGTCATTAGACTTGATCGGCCATCTACTTACATAACAATGCTTGAAACCATTTCATTGTGTACAAACGAATTTATAATGTCGAATAGAATTATTAATGTTTGATAGCAACAAATGAAATAATTTAGTATCCTAAATAAGATATTAAAATTCATCTGATTATAAGGCTTCAGTCTTGTATTTTGGGAAATGTGGAGTCTTTCCAGTAACCCAAATGTACCGAACTTTAACGTGGGAACCGGTCTTGGGCCGTAGCCAATACACGCCCAGGGGTTCCAAAAATTATTTGAACCCTGTCGACATCCCTCTAAAAAGCGGCGTTTCAGACTGAAGGTGATAAACAAAGCCCTGGCGAAGCTAGTGAGAACCTGAGAGGACAGCCATTTGAGGCCCAAGGAGTGTGGGTCTAAGCTACGTGATATGAATCTTGGGTTTTCCTGCCACCCATGTAACGCCGGCTTGACCAACAAACCAGAGACATAAATCAAACCGTGTAATATGATTTCGTCAATTAATAGTTTGACAAATGATCTCAAATCTTAATGTGCCGCAACCGGTAAAGATTCTAGATCTATGTGTTATGCTTTTAGTTTTTCCGGTATGAAAATGTCATTGCAGAAATGATAAGCTATTTAAGCCAAGAGAATTGAATTTTGGACAGTTTCTACGAATTGTCTTAAAATTTGAGATCATTAGAACGAAAAATTATCAGGTTATTAGATTATGAGATTATATCAGTTTTCCTGAAACACGTTATACATATCAAATTATATAATTTTTAAGACTCAGAATTTTACACCAATGAATGATCTCCATTTAAAAAAAAAAATTGTCAGCTTACTTAAATCTATTTAACCGCTTTCTTCTTGCTAGGAAGCAAAAGCAAATTGTCACTGACGAAATAGTTACAAGCATAGAATGAATGTGTTAGAATCTTATTAAAGAGCTTATTCATTGGGAAGCATTTTTTGATTAGAGATAAATTATCCGACAAATTGAGGAAACATATCTCAAAGACTATGAGAAAGGATGAGAATCATTAAAATGCAGAATCTCAAGAGTTACGCATATGATGGACATATACTTGCAATCGTTATTAAACCTTACAGCTTCCTCAAAAACAAAAGAATTATGAAATGGTTAAATAATAATTTAGTTTCGTTTTTCACAAGTCGTATGAGCTAAAGAAGTGGTGTGATAATGATCTATTCACAGCAGAGCATAATCTTAACTGTAAAAAAGAGCAATATATGTTCACTCATTTCCTTTGCCAAGGGCAGGAGGTGACACAAGGTCAATCTTTTAAACGTCTGCATTAAGATTTTCTCTTCTGCTGGATTCTGTGCCGAATCAAGGCTAAAGGATCAGTCTGTTCTACAATTTACCCATTGATGGAGAGAGTATATTTGTGCTCATAACGTTCATAAGTATATCGGCGCTATCTGAAATGCAACTGAACTTGATCAGGATTTGAACTCGGGTCACTGATCCCATTTCTAACATTGAAAACCATGACACTATGAATGGCTCTAAACAAATGGGGTTAAAGTAACAGTTCTGACACAATGATCTCACTTGATATTAAATTGCCAGCGAGTCTTTCGTAGTTCTTTTAAACCTAACAGCAACTTCGTTGCATGTGCCATCACAGCGTAGAAGGGCAAACATCATGTGTTTTTTTGTTGAAACTTATTTCAAAGTACGGTGAGTCTACGACAGCAACGTAAAAGCATCTTCAATTAAATCACTTCCTCTGCGTTAGTTGAGTGCGAAAGTTGTTTTTTTTTAAATAAACTACAGAAGAAATATGAACGGAAAGATCGAATTCGTCATAATATCAGTTTTTTTTTCTTTTTTACCAGAGCCTATAAATAGATGTGTGCCACACCCAGAGTCTGCCACCGGCCGTCTGATTTCACAGGGGATCACCACACACTTCAGCACATCCAGGTATACTTTGGTGTTGACTTTCAAGTCGGCTTCGACGATGTGAGGTGGCATGATGTGGCCCTCACTTGAAACCACACCAAAGATCATAACCGTAGCCGGAAACTTTGTTTTCATCGCCCTGAGCACGTTGAACCGTCCGGATTTGCATTTTGAGGGTGCTGGCAATGGTCCTGTTGTCATAACTTTGATTGGTAGAGTGCATGAGTTGTACAGCGGCGCATTTCCGATCTCGCTCGTTGAACATTGTGTCACTTTCAGACATGATAGAAGGCTCCTATCGCTCTTGGGATTTGAACACAACTGACCAACTAGTAGATGGTCTGCAACAAAAAAAGAAAACCTGTTTTCATTAAACAGAAATAGAATCATGTTGTCTTTTCTAAGGTGACAATTTTATCGTTCCACCCTGTAGGATGAGACACAAAATCACTTTTTAAGCTAAACCGAATTTGTTTGAATTCATCGTTTCCAATCTCCTTGGCAGGATGTCTAAACCAAGTTAAAGAAACTAGTCTACCCTACAATTTACCTCTAGATGATGAGAGAACAGATTTCTTTCTAAAGCACAAAAATAAACACTTACTTTTTCGTCCTGGATTTGAACTCAAGCTGCTGATTTTGAATAAGGTCTATGTTTACCTTTTTATTTATGCAGCAAAGCCAAGTGATCATACTGCCTGAATATAAAAGAAATAAAAATACAATAATGTGTTTTTTTTTTGTTTTATGTTAAATGTTTATAAACAAAAATGCAATATACAGGATGATTCAATACAATCTTATCGCTTTTGTAGGAGTTATTTTTTTAACAGAGTCTACTTGTCACCTTTATAGGATGGTTTGGTTTCTTTGTTTAATGGCATATCAACCTTTGCTGGTTATTTAATGCCCAAAGCTATTCTCCTAGAAGAACAGTAGTGGTACTACTTAACCCATAGCTGGGAGGATAAGGGGGTTCATACCTTTCCCAAGGGTATTTGCCCGAAAGTGAATGTAATAGCGCGACTGGAGTACGAACTCGCTTACAACGATTCCGCAGTCCACCGCTTTAACCATTACACCTTTAGAACACCCCCTGCTTTACAGGAGTTATTTTTTAACAGAGTCTACTTGTCACCAACCTTGTCGTCACATTTTCCGAATATCCCACAGATTATTAAAATAATGTTAATATTTCTCGGAGATTATCTTAATTGCGAAATCAGAACTGTTATAACGAAGACCTTTACGGAGATTTCAATAAAATGTTAACTGGGATGGTAACACGTAGAGAATTTAAAATCATATCATAAAGGAACTCACAAAGAAATATTAGCATTTTTTAAATACTCGCTAATCTGCATTTCAAATTTTCATATAAAAAATTATATTTATATAATTTACTGATGTGTAAAACTCGCTAAAGATGTATTTATGTATCGTATGATTAGTTCTTATTCGAATCAATAGATTGCGTTTATATAATTTCACGAAGTAGAATTAAATATTTGGGTACAACATTGCGATGAGCTGAGATCAATGCTGAGATCATGCAGCAAAAATTCTTCGATGCTTTCGTATCTGAGGGAATCTGGAAACCTTTGAATCGATTGAACCTCTTCACGGTTCAAACATGATTCTTGAAAAGCTCAATTTATTGATTAGTTAATCAATTTATTGAATTCCTGCTCTAGAAAAGGTTTCTCGAAGAAAATCGCTCTGCATCACGTGTGTTATAATTGGCAAGAGGTTCATGATATTTTTCGGACACAAACAAATAGAAAATACGAAATCCGTTTGTCGAAAAAATAAATGTGAATCCGAATAATCTGATTTAAGTTTAAGAAAATTGGTTGGTTGGTTGGTTGATGTTGTTGGAGTGATTGGAATGGTCCTCAAAGGCTTCGTAAAATGGATAAAATACGAACTCAAATAAATGGACCAAAGGACAAGAAAGTTGCTGACTCTGTTCATGCCCTCACATTCAAGAAGGCATACAAGAAAGTTTTACGTGTCAGGAAAAGTAGGGGAAACCGCCAGTAGAGATGGTTACATAGATGCCTCAATATAAAGACTCGAGGAATACAATAGAAATATCTAGAAAAAGAAACAAAAAGAAAAGATTTCATATGAAAATACCTGAACATAACGAAGAAAGTTAAACTTCAACACCTGAAACAATGCCATAAGGACCAATTATATTAAAGATAATTATCAACAGATTAGTTTACAAAGGTTATGGGGTGATAGAAACTAAACCATTTACCACATTATAAGTGGGTGAAGCAAACTAGCACAAAATTATACGAGACTATGCTCAAATAGACGAGAAAAGCGATGTACCGGGAATAGTGCAAATGTTTAAAACTTGACCATAAACCAAAATCCATCCAAGAGAATTTGGCGGGAATTTTTTTGCGAGGACTAAAAAGTAGAGGAAACTAAGGGGGCGGTGAAAACAAGTGTTGTTTGGCTATTTTATGCCGTTATCTGTTTAACAATTAAGGTCACCAATTACATACTGTGAAAAATCTTACTTATTATCTCAAATAGGTAAACACTTAATACTTAGTCACAATATCATTATTTTAAGTGACAATGTACTGATTAATGCGATGAAATATATTTTATATGTAGATCGGACTTTACCAAGTACAACCACGTTAGAGTAGATTTTGAATTAATGATCCTGAAGTGGAGACTTCATATTGCGCGGAACCCCCGAACTTCGAATGCTTTTAAGCGACATACCAAGGAAATTTAAGAGAATTTATTTTTAAGATCGTATCAGATGTGTGCAACTTATTGTCTCTTGTTTCACAGCAAGAACAGAGAAATCTGCCAAATAAAAAAATGACTTCATTAAAAGTATTATATTAAAAAAAGTTTTATAAGATCTATTTATCATACAAATATATTCATCTCCATTTTATAAAATATCTATAATCGAAACAAAATTGAACACATACGTATATGAATTCTTGTCTTGAACTCAGGACTAGCCGATATGTTAGTTCATATAGGAAGATGTATGTGTATGCATTTGTATATGTACACGGATGTAGACGTATATGTGTCAATGAAGTGTAGGCTTATGAATGGGCGTATACATATATATCGCTGGGAGTGGACATATCCATATATATATATATATATATATACTAGCTGTACCCGGCCAAGCGTTGCTGTGGCTCAGCTTGTTTAAATGGGGAAAGAAAAAGAAAATGAATGTTTCTAATATTTCTAAAGTTTATAAACGAAAGAAAACTTTTTTATTGTAATATTTTTGGATAAGTATATAAAAACACTCCTGAATTCGAATAAAATACTCTCTGAAAATTTCAAACCAATTACTGCTATAAAACTGGAGATTATCGCTTAGTAACAAATATTTACATTTATATATATATATATATATATATATATATATATATATATATATATATATATATATATATATATAAATGTAAATATATATATATATATAAATGTAAATATGGTTGGTGTATGATCATGCGTAGAGTGTGTCTGGTAATGTGTACGGATGAATATAAGTTGTTCTCGAAAGAATGATTGATGAACCAGCTGAGGTTAAAGAATATCTGAAGTTGAAATACAAATGCAAGGCTGAGAACCCGAAGACAGCTTATGCCACTTGCTAAAAGAGTTAAAATTCAATTGCTACCTCTACAGTTCGTTTCGGAGACACAGCACTTAACAGTATATGTTATACAATAAAGGAATGATTTTTTTATATCAATCATTTTTCGTTATATATATATATTATCATTCAGTTTCGTTGGGTTATGAACTATTCGGGTTAAGAGTTCGGGTGCATAGTTTGTGGGTAGTTTTACGCACGCGCGCAAATGATATGACTATCACCATTGTCATAATAAACCCCAGAGAGGAAAATGGGGCTGGAGTGTGGGTGACGTCATGTCCGGAAGAGATGGTCCTGAGAATTTAGGGATTTTGAAAAAGAGTCAGTTGAGAGTTGAGATTGGACAATGGAGTCGAGTAGATGGGGATTCGGCCAATTAGTCGAAGAGTTGAGTTTTTCGGATCTCTACTGACAGAGATATTAAACACCACAAGATGCACCGCGAGTTGGGAATAGTCAGCATAGTATGGTCAGCATAGTAAGAACTGTGTCTTTCTCTCCTCGTGCCGAAGAACCGAAGTCAAGAAGTTAATAAAACCGTTCGTACCTGAACAACGGAGTCCGCATGTATTGTGTGTTTTCGTATCTGTGCCTGTAATGCTATTACGGTCATCAGCAAATTATGGCTTCTAGTCGTATGCAACATATTTAAACTTTAGCATTTTGGGTGGTTTGTATCCGGAAGTTAGAAGGATTTTCTCCTTAATATCAACAAGTTTGATTTTAACAAAAGAGCAATTCAACGTTGGAGTTCGTCGAAGACGTTTGTTAGCGCTAACCAGATATTGCAGTTAGAGATCATGTCACGAGCCAAAAGTGGGGCAGAGCAAGGTAAGAACAGGGTTAGAGCAAGGCCTAGCGCGGGACACCCAACCATGAGCAATTTTGGTCTTTCAAATCTTATGTTTGTGTTTTTTTTTTCTTGGAACTACCATTTTTGAACTCGTACTCTTAGACTAAACTTGCAAACAGCACAACGTAGCGCCGGCTGCAATCAGAATGCAGAAGGCTAGTGGAACCAGCAGCAAGCTAATGCAACATAGTACAAAAATCTATGACTATAAAAGCCTTTGACCTTAGCAAAAAATTACGTTAACGAGTCCTATTTATTATAACGATACTTCACCTACTACCCTTTTCCCAGTCGGTTGGGGCTGCATAATACATTGAGTGCATCTCTGCAGAGGGGGTAAGACTTCACCAACGAGAGACTTGGATATGACAGTAAACAATCTGAGTACCCATTTATTGCCAGCGTTCCCCGATCCACTATGGCCATGATAAGTGGCATCTGATAGGGTCCTATCTATGAGTCGAATAGAAGTGTTTGACATATAGACTGTACTCGTGCTAAACTGAATTGATTTAAATAGAACTGTTTACATATAAAAATGAATTTGGCATTAAATAACCTACAACGGTTGATATGCCATAAAACCAAACCCAACCAAGTACATTAGTTTCTGTGGATACCCGGTCGTAACGGTTATCGCGACTGAAAAAAAACTATTTTGATCGATGAAACAAAAAAAAAAAATCCTAGCGTTATCAATGGTCAATGACTGTTTTTTTTGGGGGGGTCCAGATTTTTCAATTTGAAATTCATGAGATACTAATTTTCGACGAGACCAATTCAATTAACTTATTTCCCTACCACACCAAATTCAGGACAAGATGATTTACATTAAGTCATACCCATTGTCCAAGCTAATGTGTTTTACACAGTTACAGAGAAATATTTACTGGAATGTGCGTTTGTAAATTTGTTTCTCTTAATAAGAGCTCGTTTTTGTCAAAAACCTATTACATTTTTGTGTGATAATGTCCGTGTGTTTGATCGAAATATGGTGAAAATGTTGTGTTTTAAAACATAATGAGAATTTGATAGAATTTTACTTTTAGTCTGTACTGACCAATAAAAGTTGAGAATATGCTAGTTTAAATGGCGTAGTGGTTAACGTGCCGGACTGCGACATCGTACTTAGTGGGATTGAAGGATAGTTCCACCATAACCTTTATTTTTGGACTAATACACTTGGGAAAAATATGAACCTCTGTATACCCTTATGAATTCAATAGTACGACTACTGTTCTACAAGGATGGGTTTGGCATTAAAATAACTTAGAAAGGTGGCTATGCAATTAAACAAATAGAAAAATTAAAAAAAGCAAACTTTTTGCCAATTGGTTGAAAATATTTTGGAGAAGGGGTCATTTGTTCCAATGGCATATCAACATTTGGGGGTCATTTAAAAATATGTCCATCTTTATAGAAGAATAATAACCATCATCAGGTCGAGCTGTTAGCACAGATTTTCCTGACTATCATCAAACATCTATATTATCCATCGCTTCAGGCTGGTTCTCCAGATTATGTCATGTGTCTGTACAGAACTGTTTTAGATAAGTTCTAGTTGGTCGTCCAACACTTCCGCATCCGTGTGGAGGGGTCCATATGAGATGTTATATATGAGTTCCTTCTTACTTTTCCAGCGGTGATCTGCATGTCTTGTTCGCCTTATTTGGGTGATTTTAGTGATGGGATGTTGGTGGCCATATAGCTGCTCTTTTGTGGGATGTTGCTTTTTAGTTTTGTTCAATATAGTTCTTGTGAAATTCTCGTCCAACTATTTTTTTCTATTCGCTTAGTCAGTGTCCATGTGGTGTTTCCCTATCGCAGAAGATTAATCTACTCTAGAGATCGGTTTTTGTCTTCTATCTTTCCTTTCAAGGTGTTTTCGCTCTTTTCTTCTACCTGTCTTTCATTATTTGCCGCTCATTTTATTCTCTCAGCTTTCTCATATTTCTCTCTCTCTCTCTCTTTCTCTCTACCTCTTTCTCTCTCTCCCTCTTTCTCTCTCCCTCTCTCTCTCTTTCTCTCTATCCCTCTTTCTCTCTCCACCTCTCTCTCTTTCTCTCTCCCTCTCTCTTTCTCCCTCTCTCTCTCTTTCTCTCTCTCTCTCTCTCTCTCTCTCTCATTCTCTCTTTCGCACTCTATGTCTCTGTTTTCTTTAACTAACCTCGCTTCTTTCTTTAGAATAATAATATCAGTACGATTTAACTCATAAAAAAATAATGAAGAAAAAGAGAAAGAAGTGACTGTGTAAAAATAAAAGAAGGGAGAAAGAAACGATAGTCTGGAACGAGCCGCAGCTGGCATTGGCCTCCATGTCAATGCAAACAAAACTGAATATATGTGTTACAACCAAACGGGCAACATTGCCACACTAGACGGAGCCTCTCTGAAACTAGTAGACCTATTCACCTACCTAGGAAGTAGCGTCTCATCAACCGAAAAAGACATCGACACACGACTGACGAAGGCATGGACAGCTATCGATAGGCTCTCTATCATATGGAAGTCGGACCTAACTGATAAAATGAAACGCAGTTTCTTCCAGGCAGCGGTTGTGTCGATACTGCTATATGGATGCACCACATGGACGCTAACGAAGCGGCTGGAGAGGAAACTAGACGGAAATTACACAAGAATGTTGAGAGCAGTATTAAACAAGTCCTGGCGACAACACCCCACGAGACTCCAAGTATACGGACACTTGCCCCCCATCACAAAAACTATACAAGTCAGACGAACCAGACACGCGAGACACTGCTGGAGAAGCAAGGACGAGCTCATAAGCGATGTACTCCTGTGGACCCCCACATATGGATGTGCAAAAGTAGGACGACCAGCACGAACTTACTTATAGCAACTATGTGAGGACACGGGATGTAACCCTGAAGACCTGCCGGAGGCGATGAATGATAAGGAGAAATGGCGAGAGAGGGTCAGGGATATCCGCGCTGGCGGCGCGAAATGATGATGATGATGATGAAGAAGGAAGTAATGAGATCAAAAGAGAGAGATTGTAAAGATAGAAAGTAGAGATGGTAAGAATGGGAAGAAAAATAAGAAAAAAAAAATAGGGAAAGAAATAATTAAAGAGAGGAAAATAGAGGGAATAAATGCAGAAATAAGAGGGAAATAAAAGCGGTGAAATAGAGAAAGAAGCGAGGTAAGTTAAAGAAAACAGAGAGATAAAGTGCGAAAGAAAAAGAGAGAAAGTGAGAGAGAGAGAGAGAGAGAAAGAAGGAGAGTGAGAGAGAAAGAAGGAGAGAGAGAGAGAAATATGAGAAAGCTGAGAGAGTAAAATGAGCAGCAAATAATGAAAGACAGGTAGAAGATAAGAGCGAAAAAACCTTGAAAAAAAGATAGAAGACAAAAACCGATCTCTAGAGTAGAATCTGCAGAGGAAACGCTGCACTTGGTAAAAGGCAGAAGTCGGAGGTTGTGGACTGCACGGAGGTGAATCTGGTTGGCATGGCCGATGCAATTTAAGAATTGACCATCAAGATATTGGAAATGGACAGATACTTTCCGGACAGTCTACGCAAAGCTGCTGTTATTTATGGGTGAAGGAATTAAATTAACTGGTCAAAGGTCAAATATGAAAGAGACAATTCTGTTAAGACACTAAGGTTGTGGATTTTTTTAGATATATTTTTCTTATTTACTGAACAAACAACCAGTAGCAATTGCTGAAAATAATTTGATTCCAGTGGCATTCAAAATGACTCAAAAGTACATGATTTTGGACATTTATTTTTAAAAAAATTGCTGAGTCTGGCACAAAATCAAAAAATTGAGACACAATGCAAAAAATATTTACAGCAATGGGAATTATCCACGAAACTTCATAATGTTCTTTTTTCTGATGCTAATTATGATAAGATAAATTTGACACAAGACAATGGGGAGAAAAACAGAAATAAGTAATTTTTTAAATAGAATTTCAAATAGATATAAATATTCGAAATCAAGATCTGAACTTGAGTCCATCAACAATGACTGTAACTGAATGTAATTATGAAATATTCATATCCTTTGGCAGAGCACACATGTAAATGATGATGGTTTAATGATCTTGTATATTAAATGTTAAAATTATTACGTCAGATGTTAAATCTAACTGGTAATATTTATTAGTTTTGTCTCCTTCGATACTGATTCCAAAAGACTGTAAATACCAAACTCTCTCTCTCTCTCTCTCTCTCTCTCTCTCTCTCCAACCCTTCCGCTCGGGCAGGATATGACACAAAGTCAATTCTTCAGTGAAGTTTAACCGGTTTGAATTCAGAGTTTTCCTTCTCATAGACTAGTTGCCTCCACAAGGCTGAAGAACTCAGTCTGCCCTACTATTTACCCATAGCTGGAGGGAGTATAATTGGATTCATACCTTTTCCAAGGGTATTAGTGCTATGTGAAATCCAATCAGTCTCGTCCAGGACTTGAACTCGTGTCGCCGTGTCCATTTCCTACGACGGTAAACATTACACCACGGGCAACTCCATTTCTCTCTCTCTCTCTCTCTCTCTCTCTCTCTTTCTTTCTCTCTCTCTCTTATATATATATATATATATATATATGAAAAGTAGTTTACTGTATTCATACGTAAAGTACGTTCAATACTTAAAATCGGTGACAGCAGCTATATCTAAGATAAGATTGACTCCAAACCATCGATGCTCGGTCTCTGCTAATTTCTCAGCAAAGCAATCATCAGACCAAAATTAAAGCCTTATATATATATATATATATATATATATATATATATATAATCAGGTCACACTGCTCAAATGGATTTCCCTGACTCTCTCTCTCTCTCTCTCTCTCTCTCTCTCTCGCTATTCGACCTTATCATCCATCATTTCCTGCCGGTCTTCTAGAATACATAGTGCGTTCATACAGAGCTGTTATATGTAAGTTCTTTTTGGTAGTCCCGCACTGGTACGCGAAGAGATCTATTGAAGAACGTCACTTATGAGTTCATTATTTTTTTAACATTGTTCCAAATCTCTTGTCCATCTTAATTGGATAGTTTTACATATGAGAGGTATGTAGCCGTACAGCTGCTGATTCGTGGGACGTTTCTTCCAGGATATGTTCAATACAGCTCTTAGCATTCTTGTGCCGTTCCCGTGTAGCTGTTTCTATATACGTTTCGTCTGCGTCCATGTGGTGCAGCCATGAAGTAGAATTGACTCTCCCTCTCTATCTCTCTCTCTCTATATATATATATATATATATATATACATATGTATATATAGCATTGAATATGATTTACTATGTGTATAAATTTAGCTGAGTATCACCATGTTTTAATCATCAAAGAAAATACAACGGCGTGTACACTAACAAGTTTGAGTTTCATATGGTGGTTGGCTTTTATCGAAATATCTAAAGAACGAACCTCAAACGCGTCGACACAAGTTCACTGGTGATCGGTCTCATGAAACTCAAAGGGGGTGGTAGTCGGGTTTATTTCATGAATGAAATATATCTCTTTCTTTCTTTTTTGTCTCTCCCTCTCCCTCTTTCTTTTCCTCCTCTATCTCTCTCTCTTTCTTTATATATATATATATATATATATATATATATATATATATATATATATATATATATATATATATATATGAAGATAGACAGATAGATAGATTGGTAGAGAGATAGATATATGATGTTTCGTTGAATCTAACCTGATTTCTAGTGTTGTGAATATCGGTAGTTATTTAAAATTTTCAATTTTTTCTTTCTTTTTCTTTTAAAGTATTGTGTTTTCCCTACCCTCTTTTGACTTTTTATTAAATTTACTACGGTTTTACATTTTAACCAACAGTGGACTGAACTTGATAACGCACACACACACACTCACACACACACACACACACACACACACACACACACACACACACACACACACACACGCGCACACACACACATATATATATGTATATCATTATATATATCTTTATATATATATATATATATATATAAGTGTGTATGTGCGTACGTATATATATATGTGAATGTGTCTCTGTGTGTGTTAAAGTAGTAAAGAATAAGCTATTTATATGTTTGTGATTAAATTTGTCTATGTTTGCAGTTAGGAGGTAAAGATCAATTTTGTTTAGTCATGTCCAGCCAACTGGAATGTCTTTTGATGTTTAGCAAATATCCTATGGAGTCACACCTATCCACTCTAGTTGGCAATCACCTATTTTTCATAATTTTAGTCATACATGTAGATTAGAAATATAAGCGTATCTATCAATCTATACATTTTAATCATATATATATATAGAGAGAGAGATAGAGAGAGAGACAGAGGGAGACAGACAGACAGACAGACAAACAGAGACAGAGATAGAGAGACAGAGAGAGAAGGGTGATAAACAGTCAACATTAATATCCAGTCGCGCTGACACATTAGAATTTCCCTGTCTCGCTGTTTTTCAGTCTCTATGTCAGTCAGTCCTTTTTTTCCCCTGTCTCTGTGTGTCTGTCTGACTGTCTGTCTGTCCATCCCTATAATCCATCGCTTTCTGTCAGGTCTTACAAATTGCATCAAGAATCCACACAGAGCCTATGTAAGTTTGTTTTTTTTAATTTTTATTGTCGGTTAACACCAGTGTGTCCACAGAAGAACGGCACTTATGAGATCGTCCTTGCGTCTTTGGCTGTGCCAATCATGTCTTCTTTATCTTAGAAGGTTTGTGAGATGCCAGGTTAGTGGCCGTACAACTTCAGTGGTCTTTGGGTTTTGCTTCTAGGTTTTCTTCAAATCAGCTGGTAGTATTCTTGTGTTCCCATCTAGCTTTTTCTCTGTGCGTTCTATTATCGCCCAGACATTGCGTCCATATTGCAGTGTTGACTCACTTACAGGTTGGAAGAAATCCCGATTTTTTAGAACAAATTGCCATCAGTTTAAACATGTATATACATGCAATTATATGAAAGTATGAATTGTGAATTACTTCGTACGATAAAACTCAAATCCAAAAACACGTGTGTCGATGTAATACTATCAGGATAAGAGATAGTCTTTAGGTCGTTAAACCAGTTTATTATCCCCCAAAAAGTTTTTTATACTTACTTATCTACGTGGGAGGTTGTCCTAAAATGAGTATGCTCAAAATATTTTTCTTAAAACGAGTTATTTTATATCTCCTTGCAGATGTTTTACATTCAAAAGAAATAGTATTCGATATTATTTATCAAAAACATAATACATTGCAACCAAAATTACTTATAAATAGCGGTCCAAAAATAATTAAACACTTTATTTACTGCAAATTGCGCAGAACAATTCAAACTGAAATATAAATCGACCTTCAGAGGGTAAGCCAAAAATTCTCGGTTTCACCCATCCTAGCTTTATGAGTCGATTCCTTGACAAAGTGTAAGCTATTCTGACGTTCAAGTTTGTAGTTACAGACAGTAAGTCAGCTGTTTGAAATGGTTTGTATACGGACTCCAACCTCCCAAATAGGACGGACAAGACCGCTGAAGAAGTAAAGATGAACTCAGTGATGTTCTCCTGTAGATCCCTTTACACGGACGTGCAAATGGTGAACGACCAACCAGAACTGTGCTGTACGTAAACAGGAAGTAGTGTAGAAGACCTGCCGGAAGCGATGGATGTTCGAGTAGAACTGTGAGAGAGTCAGGGAAATCCGTGCTAGCAACAAGTCATGGTGATGATTCTATGTAAATGTCTTAGTTAGTTTGTTAAATATGTTTGCCATATATGAGTTTAATTTGGAAATGTTTGTGGCAATCTGCTTGAGTTACAGTAAGTTGTTTAGATTGATTTATAGTTGTACTGATTCACTGGCTTATTACTCTGTGGTAAATGATTCAATTTGACCCCTTTCGACCACCTAGTGAGGAAGAGATTCTTTTTAAGCTTAAAAAGGTCAACATGTACGCTGCAATTTGCGGTTTGCTTCTGCAATTTATTTTTTATGCTATTTTTCCTTACTCAAGTTCAGTCTTGTAGAGTTTGGCTGTTTTTTTTTAAGGGTGGGTATGGCATATCAAACTTTGTAGGCTATTTAACGCCAAATCCATTTTCATCCAAATAATCAGTTCTATTTCAAACAATTCTCTTTAGCCTGAGTACACAGTGTAATTGTCAAAAACATTTCTATTTCACGCTATTCAGTTTAGTCAAACAATTCTAATTCAAACAATTCAGTTTTGTATAAGAATAGTTTTTGTCTACACACAGTTAAATTTCAAAACATATCTATTTCAAACAATTCCGTTTAGTGTAAGTACAGTTTCAATATCAAAAACAGTTCTATTTCAAAAAATTCAGTTTTGCATAAGTACGCAATAATTCTATTTGACCCTATCAGGTGCTACTTCTCCGGGCCAGATTAGAAATTGGATCAATGATAATGAAAAGGTAGCCAGCATTCCCCAAAGCTCCAGCTTGACTGGAACCTCACCATCGCATAGCTTAGTGTCATATCTTGGACATTTGTTTGCGGGAAGGGGGCATACCCCTTTGTAGATGTGCAATCGGTGTATTCTATAGCCCCAGCCGACTTGGCACGTAAAGTTTGGTAAAAATAATTAAGTTTTAATATCTGTCACTGTTACTTTATGTTCAATTAGAAATGATTGGATTTTAGTTTAGAAGGAAATTCTTATTTAACCATTCTTAAATATCTAATTATATATTTATGGACGATAGATAGATAGATAGATAGATAGATAGATATGTGGAAGGTTATTTTTGTTTAATGGCATATCAAGATCTCTGAGTGATTTAAATCAAATCTATTGTCTATTAGGACTATTGTTTACGAACAGTTCTAGGGGGTCATCTGGCCGGCAGTGCGTGATTTTGTAATACTGAAGATTATGAAAGTTGGTCATGTGTTTGACTATATATGACACTTGATAAGGTATGTCCAGTCGGTTGGGACTGAAGAATACACCAACTACAACTCTGCAGAGAGATAAGACTCCCACCACCAAGGAGTGTCCTGGATATGATACAAAACAATCTGATGATGAGGTTACAGTAATGCTGGAGATCTGGGGAATGCGGCGTACCCCTTCATAGCCATTACTCCCAGGTTCACTTTGGCCAGGGTGGTAGCAACTGATAGGGTCGTATCTGTTGGTCAAATAGAACTAAACTGCATACTTATGCTAAACGGAATTGCTTGATATAGGTATGTTTTGACATTTTAACAGTGGCCTTATGTTAAACTGAATAGCTTGAAATAGAGCAGTTTTCGTATTTAAATTGCGTATTTATGATAAACTACTTTGTTTAAAATGGAATTACTTTTGTATAGAAAACTGAATTGTTATAAATTAAACATTTTTTTGTTTTGAAACTGTACTTACGCTATATTGAATTGTTTGACATAGAACATTTTTTACATTTAACTGTGTGTAAATAAAAAAAAAAAAGGTACTTATTCAAAACTGAATTGTTTGAATTAGAATTGTTTGATTAAACTGAATAACTTGAAATATAAATGTTTTTGACTATTAAACTGTGTACTTATACTAAACTGTATCGTTTGAAATAGAACTGTTTATTTGTATAAAAATAGATTTGACATTAAATAACCTGAAATGGTTGGTGTGCCATAGAACACAAAATAACAAACTTGAGATGGTAAATATAACGATTTTTCTTCGTTTTTATGAATATATGAAAATAAAATAAGTCAAATCTGTAAAATTCGCATGAAAAAGTGCTCGATCAATACACAAAACTAAGAAGGTTTAAACATTTGAATTCCTAAATTTGATGTTAATGCGAAGCACAGGTTTTATCACAAGAAAAGCTATATATATATATATATATATATATATATATAGACAGACAGAGAGAGAGAGAGAGAGAGAGAGAGAAAGGGACAGATAGACTGACTGACAGACCGACATACAGACAGACAAAGACAGAGTTAGAGACAGAGAGGAGAGAGAAATAGAGAAAGGGGAAAAAGAAGTAAACAACGGACCGATATCATTACACAGAAAGAGACTGGTTCCATCACAAGGAAAAGTTTATATATATATATACACACACACACACACATATATATATATATATATATATAGAGAGAGAGAGAGCGAGAGAGAGAGAGTGTGCGAGAGAGGGATAGAGTAAGAGAGGGAAAGAGAAGGACAGACAGACCAATTGACAAAGTGGTAGAGAGAGAAAAGTTAAGACACAGAAAATGAAAGAAGGACCTGTTTTGTTACTTTTTTTTTAATAAAATTAGTTGACTCCTAAAAATTCATCTTTTATGTTGTCAAGGAGATAGTAGTTAAGGATCATGCAGTCTACTTAAAATACAATAAATTCAGTAAAAAAAAAAATGATTATTAAATATTTCCTCCTCTCACTGACATTTTTTTCGAGTAATATCGTCTTCGTTAGGAAAAATGAAATTTTAATGTCTTTGGGTGTTGGTCTTGAAATTTTTTGAATGTTTAGTTTCTTTATTTAATGGCATATAAACTTCCATGGGATATCAAATGCCGAATTCATTCTTGTAGAATAACAGCAAGGGTACTACTTCATTCATATCAGGGGGAGATCAGGGTGTTGGTACCTTTATCAATGGTATTCGTCCAAAACAAAACGAAATAGGCTAACGTGAGTTCGAACTCGCTGACTTGCTGTCCAGCACTTTGGCAACTACGACCAAGGTGCTCAATGCGAAAATAATTAGGATCAGATATCAAGTATATTCGAAACTATTAATACGTCACCCTGCGCATGCGCAGATGATCTTTGCACCTCCAGTCATTGTTCATCATTTTTAATCACCACGAGTGACTCGGCCTGTCCATTCGAAGACTGTCTGATTTATTTATTTATTCATTTATGTATTTATTTATTTATTTATTCAATTTTCTATGAGCCAAACAAATATGTTACAAATCTCACCAATTTCATATCCTTTTCTTTAATCATCATCATCATCATGTCGCGCCGCCTGCGCGGATATCCCTGACCGTCTCTCGCCATTTCTCCCTATCATTCATCGCCTCCGGCAGGTCTTCAGGATTGCAACCCGTGTCCTCACATAGCTGCTGTATGTAAGTTCGTGCTGGTCGTCCCACTCTTGCACATCCATGAGTGGGGGTCCACAGGAGTACATCGCTTATGAGCTCGTCCTTGCTTCTCCAGCAGTGTCTTGCGTGTCTGGTTCGTCGTACTTGTATAGTTTTTGTGATGGGGGGCAAGTGTCCGTATAGTTGGAGTCTCGTGGGGTGTTGTCGCCAGGACTTGTTTAATACTGCTCTCAACATTCTTGTGTAATTTCCGTCAAGCCTCCTCTCCAGCCGCTTCGTAAGCGTCCATGTGGTGCATCCATATAGCAGTATCGACACAACCGCTGCCTGGAAGAAACTGCGTTTCATTTTATCTGTTAGGTCCGACTTCCATATGATCGAGAGCCTGTCGATAGCTGTCCATGCCTTCGTCAGTCGTGTGTCGATGTCCTTCTCGGTTGATGAGACGCTGCTTCCTAGGTAGGTGAATTTGTCGACTAGTTTCAGAGAGGCTCCGTCTAGAGTGGCAATGTTGCCTGTTTGGTTGTAACACATATATTCGGTTTTGTTTGCATTGACATGTAGGCCAATGCCAGCTGCAGCTCGTTCCAGACTATGTAGTAGTGTCTCTGCTTGATTATGCGTATTCGCTAGTAACGCCAAGTCATCAGCGTAGTCGGCGTCCGTGATTGTTTTTGCGGGGTACCTTTTGCTTCTTCTCTTAGTCAGCTCAAAGCCATTTTCTCTGATTTTGTCGATCGAAGTCCTAAGCACATAGTCTAGACAGATGATAAAGAGGTACGGGGCTAGTGTGTCTCCTTGTAGTACTCCTGCAACCATTATTTAAAATAATAATTTGAACCTGCATACATGAAGTGGTTATTGTTGAAATTTTTAAAGTCGGGTGTATATGTTTTCCTACACCGAGCTTTTTATGCTCATTCCACGTTACTTCGGAATGATGATATTCTTGATTAAAAATCAATACTGCTAAGAGTTAAACCTTTCAGAAAGGCACGTTCCTCAATTAAAAGAAAGCCTCATGGATGATCACAAAGTGCGTTCTTTCTAGAAAATACCCAGTCAGTGTGAGCCTGTTGTGCATGTGCGGTTTTTTTTTTTTTTTTGACAACTTTTACAAATACATCTGACTGTATTGAAAAAAAGCTAAGAAATTCGCTTGATAGAGCTACCTTTGTCATTTGCCAAAGTTCACGTGCAACTCACTGGTGACAGCTTGAAATATGGGAGGTATGTCAGCTGCACCCAATATATATATATATATATATATATATTGTCATCCACAGACAGACTGTTTCGTTCTATCAGAACTCTTCAGTGTGGCTAGACCCATAGGACGCTCGAAGCCGGGATCGAAACCCGTCTAACTTTACGATAGATTAAGGTTTCAGACCACACAGCTACAAGCGGACTACGTTGGCTAAGGGAATTTTAAGGTATTTTATTTTTAGCAACAGCAGCCTTTGTTTACTTTTTTTTAATACCCTATCGGCTACCAGAGTGCTCAATTCTTACGAAGAGCTTTGCATTACGCTAGGGGCGGCCGACAATTCCTTCATATATATATATTCCATCCTTAGTTAATATTTTCCGTATATCTGTTAATTTCCAGGCTTTTTATTCTTCTTTTGTTCTTTCTTTCTTTCTTTCTTTTCTTCCTTCTGTCTCGTAATCTTTCTCGTTAAACAACGTACATAATTCTATACAATATTCCTAATAAGTCAAATGACGTAATCTAAACATCAAACGCTGATTTGCCAGTTAAACGGCTAACTTTTTCTTACTATACATATTTTCCCGTAGGTTTTTGTATTTCACATTTCTAATCATCCATCGTTAAGTTAAAATTATTAATATCACCCCTCATGGTCCTGATGATGGTTCAATAGAACCGAAACGCTAGAGTGTTGACCCGTTAATAAATCATTCCTTCCACTTGGATCGTTGTTATCAGTTTTTCTACATATATATATATATATATATATATATATATATATATATATATATATATATATGTGTGTGTGTGTGTGTGCGTGCGTGCGTGCGTGCGTGCGTGCGTGCGTGTGGGTGGGTGTGTTCAAATCGGCATGAAACTCGTTCAAAGCAGATTAAAAGCTACTTTTAAGGAGAATGTCTTTATAATTGGACTCCCGACCAAAACTCCCCTATAAACTATAAAAGAGCAGGTGCTTCATCTTTCAGAAGCGTGAAACTTGAATTTTTACACTTTCTTTTGCCTCCAAATATTTACACCTAGCAGTTAGATTCACCAAAAATGTCTCATTTCTTTTTACATAAAATGATTCCTCGTATTCGAAAGAGGAGAAAATATTTATCTATACCGTCTGTTATGTTTCTAAATTTAATAATCTAAGTTGTCCGATATGTTTTGTTTAATAATAGATTCATTTATCAGTTGAATCTGATGATTCGTTACAAGGCATCGCGAGACTCTTTGACAAGTTGTCGTTTTTTTTTCCTTCACGAAGGTAACAGTTAAATTTAATTCATATTGTTTCCTATTGCATATTTACTCAAGACTATGTTGATATATATGTTGGACTTCGGTTAAATATTAGGTTTTCCAGAAAGCACTGTCTAAATTTTCTATAATCTGTTTAACTCCCAATCAAACATATTATTCTAAAATACTTGTATAAAATAGTTTTACATTCCCGATGACTGAATTGTCTTTTTTGTTAATTTTCCATCACTTCTAATTGAATTTTATTCCGAACTTTATAGGCCCCTTTTAATTAACATGATAAAAGAAATGATTCGAATTCAAGATTTGTCAAAATTTAAATTCATGACAATAATCAGAATGACAATATTGAAGCTTTTTGCCTTGGGGTGTGAGATTTACACCAACCGACAAGCATTTAGATACTTTTAAAGAATTTCTTTCCAAAACCATAGAAGGAACTGAATCTAAAGATTCCTTCGCATCCAAACCTTTAAGATTACATCGTACAGGTATGAATTACTTTGTCAGTCGTTGGAAGAAATGCATAGATGTTTACAAATCATATTTTAACATAGTAAAATACCGCTTGAAATCATTAATTCTGGAATGAAAGATTATTAAAAAATCTGACATAATTTTCTTAACGACCTTATATTAACTGAGTTTATTTTATAAAAATGACACTTTGGGAAAGGTAATGTTAACGAAAAATACACACAAGTAAAGCACAAAACATACATTTACATGTAAACTTGTACAATTATTAGGTTTGGTTTGGGTTCTTTGTTTAATGGCATATCAATCTTTGTAGGTTATTTAATACCAAAGTCATTCTCCTAGAAGAACAGTAGTGGTACTATTTAACCCATAGCTGGAAGGATTAGGGGGTCCATACCTTTCCCAAGGGCATTTGCCCGAAAGTGAACGCAATAAGGCTACTGGAGTACGATCTCGCTTACTACGATTCCGCAGTTCATCGCTTTAACCATTATACCACGAGGACACCCCATCTTCAGAAAAGGTAAAAAAAAAAAAATATGTGAGATTAAATTCATATGAAAAAATACTTTGCAACAGGATATTTTTCAGGAAATTAGCAATGCAAAAATTGACTTGTTAATAAATTTAAGATGGTGGTCATTGCACAACTAAAGAGAAGAAAGAGAATTAGAGTATATGTATATATATATATATATATATATATATACACTTTAGTTAATACGACGTAAGCAATCCAAAGAAAAAAAAATTATTCAAGTATGACAATCAAATGTAGGTAACAAAAAGGCAACTAAACAGCATAGGAAATACAAGTTTGGCGTAGATATAAAACGGAAATAACCTTTAAAAAGGTTGGTTGGTGGGTTTGTTGGGTTTTATGGCATATCAACCTTTATAGGTTATTTAACGTGAAATCCATTTTTATGTAAATAATCAGTTCTATCAAAAACAATTCAATTTTACATGAGTACACAATTTAATTGTCAAAGACATTTCTATTTCAAACAATTCAAGCAGTTATCAGTAACAATTCACATTAGTGTAAGTACAGTTCCAATGTCAAAAACAGTTGAATTTCAAACAATTCAGTTTAACATAAGTACTCAGTTTAAATGTAAGTACAATTCAATATTGAAATACAAATCTATTTCTAGCAATTCAGTTTAGTCAAGCAATTCTAATTCTGCTAATTCAGTTTTGTATCAGTGCAGATTTTTTTTTACACACAGTTAATTGTCAAAACAGTTCTATGTTAAACAATTCAGTTTAGTGTAAATACAATTTCAATGTCAAAAAAGTTCTATTTCAAACAATTCAATTTAGCATAAGCACGCAGTTTAAATGTAAGTACGGTTTAATTGTCAAAAACATTTCTACTTCAAGCTATTCAGTTATATCAAACAATTCAGTTTAGCATAGGTATGCCGTTAGTACTATTTAACCCATAGATAGGGCCCTATCAGGTGCTTCCACGTAATCCAACGTAATTCTCAAAGGAGAAATCTATAAAATGAAAAATCAGTACAAATTAGTCAATACTCTGTTGGCAATCCAAAAGAAGGAAACCCATAGATTTAAGGCAATCCAACGTAGTTGTAAAAGGAGAAAACTATAAAAAGAGAAAACAATGCAAACTAGACAATTCATTGTAGGCAATCCAAAAAAGGGAAAGCATACAACTTAGATAACCTAACGTATGCAATCCAAATAACGGGAAAAAATACAATTAACGAATCCAACTTAAGATATAAAGGTGCAAACTATAAAAAATGGGTAACTATGCAATGTAGGCAATCCAACGTAGGCAATCAAGAAATCTGAAAACGACACAACTTTTAAAACTTTCGGAATTAATTTGTTTTTCTTTTTGGAAATAAATCAATCAATAAACTTCCAAGTTTATTTTCTATTTCGCCCCCGAGCGGCCTGTTTTACTGGCATGTTCTCGTTTTAGCCTTGGTTTAAACGCATAAAAAAGGAATATTTATAACATGTGGCAACTTATACCAAAGAATCCTAACGAAGTGTGTTCACTTTGATATTATACACAATGAATAAAACCGATAATTTCAGAATTAAAAACCATCACAGAAAAACTTCCTTTGAATCTAAGTTCAGAACAGAATAATTTTCTCGGGAGGGAAGTGGTAATGTGGCTACAAAACTTTATATAATAAGGAACGGTGTATTTTATAAGATATCAGAGTTCACTTTGCAAGTGAGAGATCTCAATTGACTTCGGTCTGATCAATATGGAACGAAGCCTCAACCCAAGCAATTCTTACTATAGGATTTCTTTGATTAGCTGTGTGCACATGCAATAAATATTTGTGTGCACACATGATAAACATTTGATCTATTTCTGTGACTGTGATGCCTACGAATGCATGTGATGGGAACATGATTTTCTGATCGCAAATTTAATTTTAAATCCAAGGCGAAGAATCTAGGTGTTGACAGAAAGAAAGCTATTTGTATACTCTTGTGTTTGATTTTTTTTTATCATGCTACAAGGTTTACTTTATTATCTTATCGATCATTTAGAATAGTATATCTACATCTTCTTAATGATAGGAGCATTACATTAATATATATATATATATATATAATTTTATCACTCTCATACACACACATACTGAGTGATATAGCTGGGTATATTTCATACACGCAAACATTCAGAAAACTTCCTCAAGTGAACTACAATATTTGTGGCACAGTTATCTCCGTCTTGTTGAGAATGTGGATACGAAAAAAAGTAATTTTGATATGGAATGCTGAGTCTACGAGATTATTATGATGTAAGTACGTTTTTTCAGGAAAATCTTTATTATCTAAGTATTTTGAGTGTATTCCTCAAATAAAAAAATCTCATAATGAAGTTCTGTTCCAGTATGCATATTGCAACGCACACACACACACACACACGCACACATTAATCATCATAATAATGCCATGATGCTTTAATGGATTTCCCTATCTCTCTCTCTCTCGTTATTCATTTATATCATTCATTGATTCTGGCAGGTTCTTTAGACTACATCCTAAGTCCATTCACAGCTGTTGTAGATAAGTTCTAGTAGGTCGTCCAAAACTTTCAAATCATTGTGAGGATATCCACTGGAAAAAGTCACTTATGAGTTCGTTCTTACTTCTCAAGGAATGCCCTTCATACCTTGTTCGTCTTATTTAGATGTTTTAGAGATAAGAGCCGTGCTGCTGCTGCTTTGGGGGATGTTGCTTGTAGGATTTGTTCATTATAGCTGGTAGCATTCTGGTACAATTTCCGTGTAGCTTTTTCTTTATACGCTTAGTAAGCATCCATGTGGGCCATCCATATAACAGAATCGACACGACTGCTGTTTTGAAGAAAATGCCTTTTATTTTACCGGGTATCTTCGATTTTCATATGATCAACAACAGATCCATTGCTGTCCATGTCTTCACTAATCGCTAACACATGAATATTCACCCTATATATATATATATATATATATATATACGAGGATCATAAAATAAGTTATCCAGACTTTTTTTCGTATTGACACTTTTATTGATAGTACACAAATGAAACTCTAGTCCCCTTCGAAGTAATCTCCTCCAGTTGCAATGCATTTTTTGTAACCTTCCAACAACTTCTGCAAGGCCCCATGGACGTCCTCTTGAGTGAGCGTGTCAATGACCTTCGTCACAGCCTCTTTCCTTTCTTCAATTGTCTCATAACAACAGCCTCTGAGCTTAAGGAATAACCAAAAGTCACTGGGAGCAAGGTCTGGACAATAGGGACGGCGAGGAACTGTCTTGATGTCCATCTTGGTCAAATAGTCTGTGACAAGGATGGAGTTGTGGACTGGGGCATTGTGCTGCTGGAAATGCCACCGAGCCTATTTGAAGAGTGCTGGCCTCTTTCGACGGAATCTCATCCGGAGCTCCCTTAAAACCTCATCATAGTAACCCTAATCCTAACCCTTTGGCCAATCAACTGTGGTGTATTGACTTCCTTACTCCTCCCAAACCTCTCATCATCCCTCCCAGACTCCTTGCTTTCCTTAAATCTCTTACGCCACTCAAAAACTGATGCTCGATTCATGCAAGATGCTCAAAAAGCAGTCTGACGCATTCCATGCGTTTCCGTGGCCTTTTTTCCAAGTTGAAAACACAATTTCATTGCATATCGTTCTTCTAAACTGTCAGATTGCATTTTTGAAATTCACCAGGCATGACAATCAGGATTTAGTAGGGTGTATTCCAATTCGTGCTGTAGCTGTTCATTTGAACCTGAAATCATAAAAATTGGTCAGTAATCTCATAAGATGTATAACATTAACACATTGAATATTCAAGTGTACGACAATTTAAATGCTTGTGCAAGAAAGTCTGGAAACTTATTGAAGGCACCATGTATATATGTATATATATATATATACATAAAAAGAGGCATGGTGTAAGCTTTATATACATAGGAAAGGGACGATAATCTATGTTCAAATCCTAAATGAAGATCCTCGCATTTCATACAGTGCAAGTATCGTAAGAAAATTTCTGCATACATCTATTTTTCTTCCAGCAAAGGTAAATATTAGAGATAATTGGGCTCATGAACATTGGTATGGCAAGTTATTCAGGATAAAGAACACGTTGAATTCAAATTCGGCGCTAAAGATTTTGATCTTGTGTCACATTCTGTGGTTCGGAGGAGATAGTATATACATTTATATTCAGACAGACAGAATATGCCCACGTTGCGTAACGGTTATGTTCCAATTAGAAATAAACTCGACCAACAATGTTCGTATCCTCAACAGGGTGGTTTTATGTTTCACATCACGTTAATGCCCCTGTGATACTCTTAGGTCTATCTGATCTGACTCAACTATAGATAAAATAGTAGGTCAGACAAGAGTCTCAATCCTAATATAAGATATTTAGGGTGACCCGCGTTATAAGTGGAAACGTGTCAACAGCAAATCGATAACGAGTTCTGATTGGCTAAAATAAATTCAAACTAAATGGCTCTTAAGGCAGTGGTCACGAGCTCGAACATAGGGAAAGAATTAATTGACAGGGAGACGTGATGAGATAAAGATGAGAGTTGAACATCAGATAGAGACGAAGTAAAATGATACAAAAATTTAAATCCCCATTTTGTGGTGAGCTTCGAAAAGACATCTCACAACAGACTCACATATGTACGACAGCACCAGCGGCAAAGCAGGTTGGAGGCCGAAAGATAGTTCAAGGTCTGTGTCTGCTCTATCTCCCTCCCTCCCTCTCTCTCTCTCTCTCTCTCTCTCTCTCTCTCTCTCTCTCTCTTCATGACATGTGTTTTCTCTTTGTACAACAGATTGTGTCAACTCTGTTTTGATAATATGTTTTTTTTTCCTCCACGATGACAAGTGTAAAAAATGAAGTAAAGTTGGCGACTGTAGTCGAGGGTGACCCAAAGGCTCCCTTTTCAATAGCTTCTACACCAAAGTGTAGAGGATGGCGCTACTCATTTTCCTGGATTGCGTCACTATACTCTTGATCCATACCTTACAGAGCTGAGTGTTAAGCAAGGCCACATCAAGTACCATTTTTTGAGTCTTTGGTATGACTCGACCTGGGATCGAATCCCGAACTCCCGGACCATAGGCGAACACTCCACTCATTAGACCAACTAAAAAGTGTAGTAGTTAATAAACTTTTGTATTAGTGAATCAAGACAGGATTTTTTGTGTGTTCGTCACTTTTCCCTCAGTGAGGTCGCAAACATACATTTGCTGTGTAACTGTACACTAAAATAAGGAGAAACATTGAGGAAAGAAAAACACTAGAGAAGAATCATTGGAGGATCTTTTGGCACATCATTGAACAATTTTTCTGTTATCAGTTTAACAAGAAATCGTCGCTGTTTCTACCCACGTCTGTGACCTGAAAAAGAGACGTTCTCGTCCAGACAGTCACAAAGAAATTCTTATTCATTTAATTTGGATCTTTGCTTTCCAGTCACATTTTGAAATGTTCCAAATTTATGCAGAATCTTAGCTTTCATGTTTCACACTTCCGGTAGGCAACAAGCGTTTATTTATTCATTTTTTTTTCTTCTTGTCATTTTCTACATTTTCTTTCTCACAGATACAACTATGATCTAGCAAATCCGTTATGTTCTTCCATCGTTTTTTCTCCGTTTTTTTATTCATTTGGCCCAATTTTTCCGTCGGGTTGTCTAATTGGTATGAAAATCAAAATCTCGACAAACATCTGTGCCTTTTGCTGATATTAATTTTGAAATTTTATTTATTTATTTATTATGATTTACGATCATGAGTATTTTCCAATCATCTAATCTCTACATATTTCTTCCCGGTCTATTTGACAATTGGATCTTTTCTCGTCAGCTGCGTATTCTATTAAGATTGTCACGAGAAGATTTATCTTTTTTTAGTTTGGTTTCGTAATCTTATTTGATATTTTTATAGAATCTGTATTTTCTTAATTTATAAAATATACTCCAACCATCCATATACAAGCGTTGACCAAGAGACAAAAAACATGATGGACACCTCACGTAGTGCAGTAGTTATCAAACTAATATTGCAATCAAGTGTTAGGGAATTCGATCTCATTGGGTACCTCATATAACTGGCTTTGTGCTTAGCTAAGGTTATGGATTTCAGCAGCATACCAATCTGTCAAGGTTTACTTTATGCCGAAACGTTGTGTGTTCATTGGATGTTCATATTTACATTTTTGTGTTGTTGTCTCTTGAGATCTTTCTGTCGGTACACGCTCTGAATAATATTGAAACAGATCAATTTGAACCATAGAGAGGAGACCGACGTTTTCAACGACTCTTGCTAAAAGTGGACTAGGGAATGATAGCAATTACCGGATACAGGAGCAAAATTAGGAATATTTTAGTATAACAATAAACGACTCTATTATGAAAGGAGATTAATTTTAGATTAAAAAATAGACAACAAAATAGGAAGATTGAGATAAAACAGTAAATTTACTCAATATAACAGTCATTGTTTACAATTATTGTATCAACACGACTTTGAAACGATTTGCATTCCTTCAAAATAAAATATCCCATTGCGTCTCAATAGCAGTCTTAATCAAACCAATAATGAGATGTGAAGTTGCTTTGTGTTGTGCTCTAACACCCACCACATAGCGTAATCAAGAGGCTTATAGTCTGGGCTTAAATCCTATTTAATTGCAGTTATCACAGGTTTCTCGTGAACTTTTAATTTATTAGCGCGCTTCCTTATTGACGTTTTAGGGTCCTTCTTAACCACCGATGAGAGAGAGAGAGAGAGAGAGAGAGAGAGAGAGAGATTAAAAAACTTTATTTTCTTTTTTTTCTGTTCAATCTTCCACTCCTGCTTTTCATTAAAAAAGATAATTTTTTCTGTAAAAAGGAAAACAGAAAAAAATTATTTCCTTTTTATACGGTAAAAAAGAAAGTTTGGTTCGGTTTTAGCGTTAAGCAAATCATAGAGACTTTTTTGTTTCAGTTCTTGCTCACTCATATTGGACTGAATTTTAATAAGTGTTTGAATAACAGAGCTAATCAAGAAAATTTAGATTTATCGCTGTTGTTTCCAAAATTGGACAAATCAGACTAACAAAAACGTTTTAGAATTATTCCATATTTTCTTCCGCACCCTCTTAGGAATTCCGTTCATTCTCCTGATCTCCTAAACTGGAGCTTCATCATCTGATACAGTTTGGTGCCATACCTAGTACTCTAAGTTTGACTTAATCAATCATTACTCAGAAACTTTCTTCTAGTGTGAATTAAGAGTAGAGAGCGAAAGAGAGCGAAAGAGAGAAAATGAGAGGAAAGCATAAAGACAGAGAAAACGAAAAGAAGATATAAATAGAGAGAGAAATATATATATATATATATATAGAGAGAGAGAGAGAGAAAGAGAGAGAGAGAAAGGAAAGGTAGAGCAAGTAGGATAAAGAGAAAGAAAAGAAGAATAGGGAGAGAAAGAGAGAGAGAGAGAGAGAGTAAAAGGAAGGATGGAAAGAGTTGCATCCAATAAGAAAAAAGATAGAATAAAAAGAGAGAAAAATTGAGAAAGACAAAAACGGAAACCAAGACAGGGAGCGTAGTAAAAAGACAGGAGAAAAGTACAGTGTTGAGAGAGCCAGAGAAAATTGTGAAAAACTGAGTAAACCTCATTATAAACATCATGGATTTTGTGATTATATCAATTTTTGTCTGTTGGTGGTTTTAGTGAGAGAAGAGAAACATTCGCTGTGAACGGAAAACAAGGAAACAAAGATACGAGAAGAAGTCTGTTTCAAGAAATACAAAGAAGCATAATCCACATTTATTTCTGTTTCCCTGACATTAGGAAGTAAACCGAGATAATACAACGATATGTTATCTCTAAAATATTTTTTTTCCTTTTTCAGCCTACAATTAGACATCAGTAACACAGCAATTACCGGCAATTCTCAACAAATCATCACTTTTAGTCACGGTAATTATCAATTGGACCATGTTCTGAAATTTGATTCTTTATTGAAGATTATCATCCGAGGTTTGCTCAAACTTCCTGTGACATTTTCTACTTTCCAAACCAAATATCTTAGGACAAGGATGTGTTACATATAGACCTTTGACAGCATGTTAGATGTGGATTTCTAAACAAGGTATTTCACCTGTGTAAACAATAGGACAGCTGAAACAAATCCCGTATATTGATAACCGGAGGGAACATTTGTAGTCGTTGAGAATATTAAATAATGACAAGAGATTCGCAGAAAGACCGATTCGCTCAGATTCGGAAAGCAGCCAGCAAGTAGATAAGACGTGTCGTCTTGGGCGCCACCCAAAGAGTAGGTGGCTCCGACTAACAAATGGTTATATACCAAACTTCCCGTCAAAGAAAAAGTAAGGTTCTAAAAATGTGTCCCCAATCTGGTGTCAATGATAGCTGCCCGAATCAGTCTCTATTTCTTTTTCACTTGTAGCAGTTGTTGTATAGCCTTAGTGAGGAATGATATGATGAATCACAGCACTTCGTTATAAATATATTTACATCTGTTTATTCTTTCGTGAGGAGTTTAAGCTTTTGTGGGGTGTGAATAATACATGGATGGTGGGAGACTACGACAGAATAATACAAATTAATATATTGACCCATAATTTCTTCTTCTCTTGACCATAACATGCTATATTATCTTCCAGACCCCATTTAGCACTTCCACTGGTTCTCGGCCGATGTTGCTCAATCGGAAGCCTGGCGTGGGCGACTACCCTCGGCGGTGACTTCAAGCTGATTGTGTCTCAGGTCCTCCCTAACCCCAACTGCCTCAACTCACGAGCAGTCATCTGCATATATTATTTTTTAACGCCCACAACTTTTGTGACTGCTTCAGCTTATTTACACGGGGGCGTAACTGATTGACAGCTCAGGTCAATATGCAATACCATTTTGACCCTTTCGTGACTATATATATATATATATATATACTACAAACAAGACATTTGCTATACAACAGAATGAATTAAAATAAATACAACTTAAAGTTTCCATTATATCAAAAGAAGTATTTCAGATGTGCTTCTTCCCATGAAACCCTCGTTGGAATAATATGAATTGCAGGAGGACAATTTGGAAAAGAAAGAACGTTTCATTCATTATCATATATTTGTTTTCGTAAATACAAATTCTATTAGACCAGTCGACAAACTGAATTGTGAGAAAGAAAACTGTTTGAACATTTAACAATGAGTAAAATAATGATGGATGTTTAATTAAATTGTTTGTGATGCATAGCAATACTTGAAACCAATTAAAACTGTGCAAAAAAAAAATAGCTGGGACTAGTTTTAAAATATTATCATCAAAGGGGCTTTACAAATACTATTTTTTTAATATATTGGTAATAAACAGGATTATGAATTCAGTAACCTACAACGGTTGATATGCAATAAAACCAAAACCAAAACCAAATTATCTTTTTATACTTTTTGAACACATCTCGTATTTTGAAAAAAAAAAAATTAACGTCTCATTCATTGTTTATTCCTATCTTGGTATATACAATAATACTGCTTACATTTTTTATACAATTGGCTGCGGCTGTAGAATACACCGACGGCATCTCTGAAGGGGGGTAAGCCCCCTCCCCCAATGAGTGTCCTGTTTATGACACTAAACAATCTGTTGGTGAGGTTCCAGTAATGTTGGAGCTGTTTGGAATGCGAAGTACAGTTTTCTTGCCATTTCTCCCTAGTCCACTCAGGTCCAGAGTGGTAGCACCTGATAGGGTCCAATCTATGGATCAAATAGAACTAAACAGTGTATTTTTGCTAAATTGAATTGTTTAAAATAGAAATATTTAGACATTTAAACTTCTTACTTATGCGAAACCGAATTGTTTGAAATAGAATTGTTTTGACATTTAACTTTGTGAAAACAAAGGCTATTCTTATATTGAACAGAATTGTTTGAATTAGAACTGTTTGTCTTAACTGTTTTTTTTTTTTTTTATGAAAATGGATTTTACATTAAGTAACCCTGAAAAATTTGACCAGCCATAAACGCCAAACAAAAAATATATATGTGCCAAATAGAACTAAACTGTGTAATTAGTGTCACGTGATAGCCCACTGAGACGATAGAAATAAGATTAATACTATCCTCCCGTTAGAATGAACAGTGGCAACCCGTAAAAAAAGTGACCGTTAAGAAAGAATGTAGGTCGCAGAGGGGATATTTACAGATGTTGGTACTTAGTAACCTCAGGTCGCCGGACACCAGGGGGGAGGAAGGTAGAAGCCAATGATTGGCTGGGGCCTTAAAACGGAAGTGGCACCCTTCTCCCCGTCAGCGAAAAAAACGAGAAGAAATGTTAGTTGTTTGGCAGGGTTCGTAGCGGGCAGACGAACCAAAGCCAGTATTCCGGGTTGAAGACAAAAGAATATCTGAGACACGAAGGACCCCAGGTTCTTCAAGCCAGTTTTAAAAAAAAAGTCTATTAGCCCGTGAAAGAAGGAAGATTCTCCAGTGGAACCCCGTCGAAAAATAAGATAAGTAACTTTGGGGCCATTTCTCCTTTATACCCAAACTTTATATACCACCCTCTCTCTCTCTCTCTCTCTCAGTTTGAAGAAACGAAAGAACAGAAAAGAAGAAAGACATTTATGTTCATGGACTGTTCAATTCATTATATATATCTGACACTTTGAAAGTGTATCTCTTTGTATAGTAAAGGATTCATGTATTTTATGTTACCACGTGGTCTATGTTGTTCTTTGGAGTTCTGCTACGAATTTGTTGAGTCACATTTTCTTTTCAGCTTCTATTCGCCTAATGTTATCTTGCTTAAAATTGTCCTGTAAATTCCTCTAAGACATCACACGGGAAACCGGAGTTGCCGACTACTACAACATAATATTATTACGACTAAAACCTATAGGTCCATATTCTACTGTTGTCTAGGGGAAGAAGTTTAGTGGCCTTGGTGGGTGTGTTGATATTGTGAAATTTTGAACCCCTTGCCAGCGGCGGTCAGTCTAGCCCTAAAGTAATCCCTCACATAATATGCCAGTTCTTATATGCCTGAGAGAAAACTCTGAACGAGGACTTATTCTATAGGGGATCAAGTGCCAACCTGCCCCGTCTTCACACGTGCGAAAATAAAGTCTCGGTTTGGGATTTTAGTCAATTTGCCGTCACATTAGGCTAAACAGAATTGTTTTAAATTAACTATTATTCCATTTAACTGCGTGTAAAGAAAAAACTGTACCTACGCAAAATTGAATTGTTTGAAATAGAACTGTTTTTGCATATAACTGAAATATTTGAAGATATGAAGACATTGAGACGTACACACTTATATCAGAATGACTTAATACGACGTTAAATGACCTGAAAAAGGTTGATACGCCGTAAAAGAGCCAACCAAACCAAAAACGAATGTATATACTTTTTTGCTCATATATTTATAAATACACTCATCTAGAACACCTGAAGAGACCCGAGTTGAAATACTGAACGAGTTTGTTCACATTTTCAAAAGTGCTAATACTCTTGGAAAAGGTATGAATCCAGCCGTTCTCTCTCTGACTATGCATAAATAGAAAAGCAGACTCTTTAAACTTGGTCTGGCAACCAGTTTAGGAGAGGGAAAACTTAAAACCGTTGTGCTCCGCTTTAAAAAGTGACCTTGTGTCACTCTCTATCGTTCGGAGTGGTTAGTAAATACATACATACATACATACATACATCTAAATGAATGAGATTGACTTAAAAAGGAAAACTTAAATGTGTTTTGCATTTTTATACAAAATTCACATTTTAATATTCATGTCGCTTCTCATTATTTTGTGCCTGCTGAAATATTCTAAGGGTTGATAGTTATTTAATATTTCTACGTAAATTCTAATATAAGTATATTTTCCCTTCACCTTCGAGCATGTGTCTGTCTGATCATCACGAGTTCTGCAATGATGTCATAACCTAATATATAATAATTAAAAAAATATTATTACAGTACGGTGACTCATATGGTGTAACATATATCTTCGTTTGAAATTGACTTGAGAAGCCAAGCTGAAATAAGGAATAAAGCTGGTTGCTTTTCATTTGGCCTTGAAAAAGCACTGATCCAACTTTTCTTCTCCACACCAAGGGACTATTAAACAATTAGAAGCGGCTGGTTTCTTTAGCCTGGCTTTCGCAGGAAAACTAAATTAAAACCAGCTGTACTCCGCTTAAAATGTTGTTGTGTTGTATTCTGCTTCAAGCACACAAGTAATTTGGATGCTCACTAAATTGATAGGTATTGCTACAAAAATGAAATTGGCGACTTGAAAGCGCATAATTAACGAGACTGTTTAAGTTTCACTTCGAGCTAAAATCCTTGAGAAATATATGAAGCAGTATGCTCTCCATACAAATACAAGGGAAGACTAGTTTTGAAATTTTGGTTGGGCAACCTCTCTCGGAGAAGGAAAATTCTGAATTAAAACCTCAGGTAAGTTGTTTGGGAAAAACTTTGGCATATTGATTAACCCTTTTTCAGTAATAATTTCTCCAAGTTTAGCTGTACCTCGGGTAGTTATATAATCATAAAGAAAACCGCTGCTGGTGAGGTTTATCGGTTCTCATCTTTCTTTGAACTATATTATCTTTATACATCATAATCGATCGAAGAGTCCATGCATTCTCTCTCTCTCTCTCTATATATATATATATATATATATTATCATCCACAGACAGACTGTTTCGTTCTATCAGAACTCTTCAGTGTGGCTAGACACGCAGGACGCTCGAAGCCGGGATCGAAACCCATCCAACTTTACGTTAGACTAAGTCTCAGACTGCTCGGCCCAAAAGCGTACCACGTTGGCTAAGGGAATTTTTTTAAAGGTATTTATCTAGCAACAGCAGCAGCAGCGTCCGTTTGTTTACATTCTTATACCCTATCGGAGTGCTCAACTGTTATATATATATATATATATATAGCAATGCACCCTAGTCCAGTCGGCCGAGGACGTAGAATACATCGACGGCATCTCTGTAGAGGGGTAAGACACCTCCAACGAGTGTCTTGGATATGAAATTAAAGAACCTGATGATGAGTCTCCTCGCCTAGTGCTTCGGGGAATGTGGTGCACCCCTTCGTAGTCATTACTTCCAGGCTCACTCGGGCCCAAAGTGGAAGCAACTGATAGGGTCCTGAGAGAATTCTTTAACATTTAAACTGTGTGCAAACAAATCACTTAAGTTAAATTGAATTGCTAGAAATATAAATCTTTGAACATTTAACAGTGGGTAAATAAATGACTAACTTTTAATTGAATCATTGGTAATACATAGCAGTACTTGGGATCATTTAAAGATGTTCAAACGAATGAGTAATGTTATAGGGGGGCATGTTATTTGATAGTTATGATTATTCCCTTAAAATTTAATGTTGAAGTTTTATATAGTTTTAGTTTATGTTTTGCTTGGAAAAAGACACATGGAAAAAGGTAGTTAATGAATGACAATTTGAAACAGTGTGGACAAAAGGAACATTCAAACAAGGCGACAAACAAAACAAATTTATATTCATAACAAAACATGCATTGATATATTTAAATATTGCTAATTCTACATTGTTAGTAAAATAGTCCTGTGTGTATATGTGAGTGAGTGTGTATGTGTGTGTGTAACTAACACAACTAAACTACAGGAAAGGTTAAATAATGAAAGCGTCCTATTAAGGTAGATTACATATTTTAGAATGTCTATTTCTTCTTGTGGTTTGAAACAGTCGGTTTTTCCGAGGCTGGAAAAAGTCTCTTAGTCATACTGTTTTGAAGAAATTAATGTCTGATAGGCTTATCCATATTTTTGGCTTTTTACTTCTGTTGGTGAATAAGAGTGTCACCTGGAGAGAGCGTGCCAGCGCTGCAATGGAAATTGGGAAAAAGAGAAAGAGTGTTTGAAGACGACGTATTTATAGAAAATACGTGTCTTGGAATCGGCTCCAAAAACCGCGGGACGAAATTTAAACGCGGACGTAGTTTTACGCAGGTCACGTAGTTCTCCTGGCCAATGGTTTCCCGAGACTGATTATTATAGGATTGTAAGTCCTATGATGTCAAATAGAATAATTAATTTTAAATAGCAATACATGAAACCACTTCACTTCGCACAAACATAGGATTAACAGTAAATAGAATTATTCGTTTAAGATAAAAATGCTTGAAACAAGTGGACTGAAAATAAATCTCATGTCCATTTAAAAATGTTATGAACAAGTTAATTTATAAATCATATATTTAATAGATATGTAAAAAGAGGATTTGTCATTAAATTACCAACAGTGGTTGATATACCATGAAACCTTACGAACCATCCATAACAGTACCCACATAGAATCTAGGTCGACTATGTATGAAATCATCATCATCATCATATCGCGCTGGTAGCACAGATATCCCTGACCCTCTCTCGCCACTCCTCCCTATCGTTCATCGCCCTAGGTAGGTCTTCGGGACAACATCCTGTATCCTCACATAGCTGCTGAATGTACGTTCGAGCTGGTCGTCCTGCTTTTGCGCGGCCATTTGTGGGGATCCATAAGAGTACATCTCTTATGAGTTCATCTCTGCTTCTCCAGAAGTGTCCTGCATGTCTGGTTCGTCTAACTTGAATAGTTTTCGTGATAGGGGGCAGGTGACCGTACAGTTGGTGTCTTGTGGGGTGTTGCTGCCAGGACTTGTTCAGGATTGCACGCAGCATTCTTGTGTAATTACCATCTAGCTTCTTCTCCAGTCGTTTTGTTAGCGTCCATGTAGTGCATCCATATAGCAGTATCGATGTGACCGCTGCCTGGAAGAAACTGCGTTTCATTTTATCGGTTAGGTCTGATTTCCATATAATCGATAGCCTATTGATAGCTGTCCATGCTTTCGTTAACCTCGTTTCGATGTCCTTTTCGGTTGATTCGACGTTGCTTCCTAGGTACGTGAATTTGTCTACTAGTTTAAGTGGGGTTCCTTCTAGAGTGGAGATGTCCCCCGTTTGGTTATAGCACATATATTCCGTTTTGTGTGCATCAACATAGAGGCCGATGCTTGCTGCTGCTCGTTCCAAACTATGCTGTGAATTGTAATAAAAATATAGACGTGACACTTGCCGTAGTCATAATAAACGCAATTACCAGCTCTAAAGATATTTTAAAAGAGCAAACATAAATAATATTGTGATCAAACATAATTTAGAAATTAATAAGAATTCTAATTTCAAAAATTCCAAGGTTTAAGTGAATATACATAGAAAAAAAACGGGAAATTGTGGAATTACGTATTATTTTAAACTACAATACCATTAGAGACAAGGTATTTTGAATGTGACTCTCTTTTGGGCCAGATTGGTATTGAAAGCTTAGAAGATCCCTTATCTAAAATAATTTGGCTTCAACGTTTATATATATTTCAAAAAAGGGATAGATAAACAGGTTATCTAATTAAAGTGGATAAAGACGGATCAATTTTTCATGGAATCATGATAATAGATAAATAGAAACCAAATAATATAAACATTAGCAGAGATAGACAAATAGATAGATAGATAAATAGATAGATACATAGATATGGATTTCTTGAAATAAATTTTTGGAGCTCATGTTGCATCACACAAATTCGAAAGACGGCTCTATGATCTGGAGTTAAATTTAAAAAAAAACTTCCTTATCTTTTTCGTTTCATTCAATAATTTACAGTCCCTTTATATAAGTCTAAAAGCAGTAACGTTCAACGTTGACAATTATTTCAACTAAAACAAAATATCCTCCGAAGACCTTATGCTTTTTAATACCCGTAAGTTTTCATATATATATATATATATATATATATATATATATATCATAAGTAAGTAAAGTTAGCGACCGTAGTCGAGGGCGACCTGAAGGCTCTCTTTTCAATAGCTACTACACCAAAGTGTAGGGGAGGGCGCTACACTTTTCCCTGGATTGCTCTACTTTACCCACGATACGTGCCTTATATTGCTGAGTGTTATGCAAGCAGGTATCAAGTACCATTTTTAAAGTATTTAGTACGACTCGACCTGGGATTGAACCCAGATCTCTTGGACCGTTGGCGAAAACTCAGTGAATAATGATATAAAACCTACAGTCAAACCAGCTTTACACTGCCTAAAAATTAAGCTTGTACACCATTTTTCCTGAGACAAAGGGCTTCGGCGAATATTTACAGTTCAGATATTAACCAGGTATTATTTTTTTCAATAGAGTTCCTTTGCTTGGCAGTGCAATTATTCAATCGTTCTATGAGGGTCTTCACAAAAATAATCTTGGTTAGCCACGTAGCCACGTATTCCCTGTGTGTTTTACTTCATTTCTCATTATTTCTCATTGGGTGATAAAGCGATCTTCTCTTTTGGAGGCTTTGAGAGAAATAAGCAGATGACAATTATGGATGCATGTTCAGGTCAATAAGATTAATGTCCCGGTACCCCAAGGCTCAGCCGGATGTGAGAGCACACAGGCTTCAGGATTAACTTCGAATTACGAGCTCAATACATTTTCATGCGGCTTGTCCCACAGTCTTTCTAGATAATGCCCCAACGGAACAGAACTCCTTGTATTTCCACCCTATATGACGCATGGAACAGAGTGATTTTTTTTTTTTCACTCAATAGTAACAGAAAGAAACGTAAATGATAAACGAGCAATGTGAAAACGAGCGATGATATACAATCCCTAGCAAAGTTTATGGAATTAGCACAAGGAAAGAATATTCTGCTTTAGAAGTAAATAAGCTTATAACAGTTAAGTCAAAAAAGTTTTCAATTTAATTGCTGAACAGTCTGGCTTCATGAAAAATTCCTTATAGAAACTAAATTAGATTATTTGAATTAATGTCCTATTTTTCTAGGCCATGCAGAAAAAAACATTATGGGATAATCCATTATAATATATTTTAATGAATAGAACCCACTTCTAGACAATTCTTAATTAATCTATACCATATACATTCAATTGACATTTAATCCGGATAGCACGCTGGCTATCTTATTGTTTTCATATGACTTTCGTTACGAAATACTTCAATCCTTTTTGCACTCAGACTTTATGCATTTTCGACCAGAAACAAATCACCATTACCAAACCTATTTTCTCTCGTGAATATAAAGATTGTCCATTATTTCGATGTACTCATGCAATTTGAGTTTTTATGGAAATGACATTGATCTCCCCCAGTCTTTTAAGTGACATGGATAACTGTATTGTGAATGTCTTGGGAAATGTTCTTGTTTTACTGAGACAGTCATTTTAATACGTTCTCACGTGGCTAAAGTCGTGGACACCGACATCGTAGTAAACTGGTTCAGACTTCAGTCATCCTATTCCATTAATTTTCGGACTAATACCCTAGGGAAATTTATGAACCCCATGAAACTCCAGGTTTGTGTTAAAAAGTTTCAATTCTTCAACAAAAGTGACTTTGGCATAAAATAACCCAAGAAGTTTGCTATGACATTAAAGAAAGAAACTAAACCAAAGTAAATTAATACATTCCTGTTGCAACTACTTTCAAACACAGGACAAATATTTGTTTCCCCCAGAAACTTGCCATGTTGTATCGCGTCGTAAGTTTTCGCGGTAATTTTCACTTTCGACTTGCTATTATTTTATGACGGATTGTTAATAATTTGAGAAACAATAGTAATTTACTCAGCTTTTTTGCATTGATGTAGCCCGATGCCGCATGAAAGTGGTTCTCAATAAGACTCAAACTCACACGTGAAGGTTTGTTGCTCTACTTTGCAAATCATTTGACAACGCGTGGCACACAGATTTAAGGAAAAAAAATGATTGTTGATAATTTAAGATCTGTGTCCTAAAATAAAGATTTTAACTCAGGCAAAATTAAGGTATAAGCAGACTCATTTGGAGATTAATTTAGTTTTTTGTCAAAAGTTATTGAATTCATGACCAATAATCCGTAAAAAAAACTTTTCATTTAATAGTTGAAGATTGTGTCTTCATAAAATATACCTTGAACAAAGTAGGTTAATTGCCCTGTCGGCTGGGGCTGTAGAATACACCGACTGCTTCTCTGCAGAGGGGTAAGCCCCCCCCCCAACGCGTGTCCTGGATATGACACTAAACAATCTGATGGTGAGGTTCCAGCAATGCTGGAGCTTTGGGGAATGCGGAGTAAACCTTTATTGCCATTGCTCCCAGGTCCATTCTGGCCTGGAGTGGTAGCACCTGATAAGGCTCCTATCTATGGGTTAAATAGAATTAACAGCATACTTATACTAAAATGAATTGTTTGAGTAAAACTGAATAGTTTGAAATAGAAATGACTTTTACAATTAAACCGTACTTACATTTATACTGCGTGCTTTTGCTTAACTGAATTATTTCAAATAGAACTGTTTTTCGAAATTAAAACTGTATTAACACTTAACCGAATTGTTACATTTAACTTCTTGAATAGTTAGGAATGGAAATGTTTTTGACCATTAAACTGTGTACTTATGCAAAACTGAATTGTTTTAAAAAGAACAGATTATTTACATAAAAATGGATTTGGCGTTAAATAACCTACAAAAGGTTGATATGACATAAAACCCAATAACAACAAACAAATAACAAGTAGGTTAATTTATTTAGACTAATGGTATAACTTTTTCCAAGACAGGGAGTTAAAAATATCATGGAACAGCTCAATGTTAAACAATACATTATTAAAATCATAGACGAAAATAAAAAAAAAGAATAGAATAGATACTTACTTGTGCATACTCAATCAATTGTGACAGCCGCAAATCATTCAGACATGAATTTCACTTAAAGTGATATTTTTTAAAAGTCGTTCCAATTTCCCTGAGTCTGACTAAATGGATATTCTCTTGGACCATTTAAAAAAATATATATATCATAATTTTTTCATTGGATTTTAATCCTTCTCATTGATTTATAAGCTTTTTCTTAAACCATGAGCTTTAATCCTATTTTCTCTGTGACAAGAGGCATTATCGTCATGATAAATTACTTCATCATCGCCAAACCATTTTTTTTTACCGCTGCAATGAGAAAATTATTCCGGATTTCAATGTACTCATGTGTATTGATTGTTGAGGTAATCATTGGCCCTTTAAATAATATTCATACATATATTATCATTGACTTTACTATTTACTTTTTTGGCATTGATCGATATGCTACATTTGAATCAGATTTTGGATTCATTATTTAATATTACTTTCATACATATGTTACAGGCCTTTGACTGTTTCGCTTTATTTCAATTTAAGTTCATTTTTGTCCGTTTACATACCTGTGTTGTTTTTTTATTTAACTCATTTGAGTCGAAATGGATTTGTATTAAACTGATTTCCTACTGTTCTGTCCAAACACTCTCGCCTGTTTCGACCCATCTATTTTTCATTTATTTTGTCAGATATGTTTAATTTTCAATGATATTAACTGTTTTCTGTTGTGGCTATTTATAGTCTTCTATGGTCAACCTGTAGGTTTTCCTTTTATAACCAGCCAATTACATTATATCTGCATCGTGGCACCACAGGTGGTGTAATGGTTAGCTAAGAAGACTAGCAAGCCTTCAGGAGTGAGTTCGAATCTCATTGGGTGCCCAATCCATGCGGCCTTATGCTACATCTAAGCACCTCGGGTGGTGTAATGTTAGCAAGATAGACTTGCAAGCCTTCACGAGTGAGTTCGATTCTGATTGGGTGCCTCATTCATGCGACATTGTGTTAAATCTAAGCAAAAGTCTTAGTAAATTACAACTTTATATCTGCACCGAGGCACCTCAGTTGGTGTATTGTTAGCAAGATAGACTTGCAAGTCTTCACGAGTGAGTTCGATTCACATTGGATGCCCCATCCGTGCGGCCTTGTGCTACATCTAAGCAAAAAGCTTTGTAAATTATTACTTTATACATTCATCGAATATTAGACACAGCTAACTAGGAACAACAGGCGTTTTTTGCCACACACAACAGAGAATTGCTTTCTTTAATGAATTGGACCATCCTTTCCATTGTTTTAGAGGTGAAAGATATTTGTCGCTGCCTCCCACCAGACACGACTTGACACAAGGTCAAAAGCCCGAAGGCCGATTAAAATGGGGATAAACGGAGGAGAAGGTCGGGAACGAGCCGAGACTCGAACCCAGCTTGTCTATGCTGCTCATCGGCTCACGTGGGTAGCCTAGTCGAAACTAGGCGCCTAAAAGGTACCAAGTCTGCCATTGTTCCTTTTGCAGAGCCACGCTTCGGACCGAAGTCCAGAACAGGCTCCGGGGTGTCCTACGCATAGGACGTACCCCCATTGTTTTAGAGGTGACAGTTCTATTTCACATAACTAGCCATTTATTTGTCGCTGCCTCCCACCAGACACGAAGGCCGATTAAAGTGGGGATAAAGGGGAGGGGTGGTCGGGAACGAATCGAGACTCGAACCATGCTGGTCAGTGCTGCTCATCGGCTAACTTAGTGCAATGTGAGCCTGATGAGGCAAGCAGTTTCACGAACCCAAATGTGAGTCCGGGCACGTATGCCAGTTTACGGCTAAAACTAGATGCTTGGTCTAGTGACATACATGGGTGACAAAGAAGACAAAAATGCAGCTCGCGCACCCGAGGGTAGCCTAGTCGAAACTAGGTGCCTAATAAAAGGCCCCAAGTCTCCCATTGTTCCTTTTGCAGATCCACGCTCCGGACCGAAGTCCAGAACAAGCTCCGGGGTGTCCTACGCATAGGACGTACCCCCATAGTTTTAGAGGTGACAGTTATATTTCAGATAACTAGCCAGATAGCTTTTCAGTTAGACTTGCTTATAGTGCTTTTCAAGAAATATCATTTAATTGTAGACAGTTTTGCATCAGTAGATATCTGCTGGTATTTGTTTTAGAAAGCAAATTATTAGATCATTCGATACTTCTTTCTACAGTACTGGATAATTCCAAAATATTTTTAGTATCTTAAAAAGAATTATACCTTTAATCTGAATTACATAATCAAGTTTGTTTATCAGAATATTTTATGAAGGCAAGATTTTCAGCTATGAAAAATTATTTTGGGTTTTATGAGCCATTTGTGGATTTACTTTTAAAGAATACATACCATGTATTTTTCTAGGTATAGTACACATCCCATTTCCACATGTACGCGTAGGATTTAGTACAGGCAACCTAAGATATATATAACACACTCAATTTCCTTTATAGTAGGCTTAAATTATGAACAGCTTGTTTTCTTCGTGAATATAGATATATTTAATATCCCTCGAATGTTGGTACATCTTTCATGAGGTCAGGGGTGCCGAGTGAAAACCTTACCTCTTTTTCCAATACATTACGATTAGTCACTAACTTGGAATCTGATTCCCATTTTCTTTTCAAAATCCGTTGTTTTTGTTTGGTCGGCTGCTAGTTCAGTGTTACTGCAAGAATCTTTTTACTTGACAGATTGCGAACATCTGTTTCCTTTATCTTCTAAAGAACAGCTTACCTTTCAGGTAGTAATACATAACTAATTTAGTATCAGCTTCCGTTCTTCTCCTTCACCGGTGTCCAGCAGTCATTGTGTTACAACTACATACCTCTTGTATCTGTACAAGGAAACCGAAGTAAGAAAAGCCAACAATAAAAAGAGGAAGAACTTATGTTGGACTGCAAGGGAACATCTGCCGATCACGATATAGAAAACAGCTTTTTTGCCTCATATATATTGATTCTCGTATCATATGTGTTTTCCGTGAATAATGGTGCTACATGTTCACACCATGTACTATGAGATACCATGGTTAAACCTGATTAGAAAAGTAATCTGAATAGCTATATTAGCTATCAAATATCTGAGACAATGTAATTAACTATACGCCAAAACATCTAATAAGACAGTATGTATATATATATACTCACCATTTTATATATTGATTTTCCAAGTTAACGACATCTAGAGAAAAAATATATTCTCTTTTGACCGACCTTAGAAAACATTGATTGATCATCACTCCCCGAAAAAAGAGGTGTCTTGAGTAGGACACTAAGCTGCATTTGATAAAGAAGGCCCAAATTCAAGAGATCTGGATCGACTGAAATATCCATCTCTTGCCAATAGGTCCGGGTTTAAACTGACTCAAATGGTAGTGCGTGTATTGGTCCCATGTTTGAATATATGAAAATACAATGAATGTGATTATAAAAAGGTATAAAATAACCCTAAACAGATTGATATGCTGTTAAGATCAATCAAAACAAAACAAATTGAATAAAGCAACATTTGATTTATTAAAAAATTAAATTTTATTGACATTTTCTTTTTAACAATGTAATTAATGGGGAATAAGATTCAGCAAAACAAAATAATTTTACTGTTATGTTCCATAGGCCTCTATCATAATTATTATTGGCAGTATTTTTAATAGGATTATTTTAAATAATTCTATAATTATTTTAAATAATTTAAGATAATATATATATGAGTAGAGTGTTCGCTTATGGTCCGGGAGATCGGGGTTCCATCCCAGGTCGGGTCACACCAAAGACTCAAAATGGTACTTGATGCCGGCTTACTTAGCGTTCAGCATTATAAGGTAAGGATCAAAGGTAAATTGAAGCAATCAAGTGAATGGAGTAGTATCTATAGAAAATGGAGCCTTCGGGTCACCCCCAACTAAGTTTGTGAACTTTACTTCATATATATATATATATATATATATATATATATATATATATATATATATATATATATATATATATATATATATATATCCTTATAATAAAAATTTGTAATCTGCAGTAAAATTTGTCGATATTCACTTTGGATGATGAACATAGATAAAAATAAGAGGATTATTAATGCATCACTGGCTCATTGGCCTAATGAGTAGAGTGATCGCCAATGGACGGGGACTCGTGTTCAATCCCAGGTTGCGTCATACCAAAGACTTTTAAAATGGTACGTGATACCTCCTTGCTTAACACTCAGCAATAGAAGGTATGAATCAAGGGTAAAGTGGAGCAATCCTGGGAAAAGAGTAGCGCCCTCCCTTACATATCGGTGTAGTAGCTATTAAAAAGGGAGCCTTCTGGTCGCCCTCTACTAAGTTTGTAAACTTATACATATCCTTTTAATAAAAAAAAATTGTAATCTGCAGTAAAATGTATCGATATTCACTTTGGATGATGAAAATAGATAAAAATAAGGGAATTACTCATGCAGTAATAAGATGATAAGAGTCAGGAAATTAAATTATACCAAGAAAACAAAAAGCTAAGTGAACAGAAAAATGGAAGAAAAAGTAATAAGTTTGTAATTATTGATATTATATATCATAGCTACGTTTTTTACGTAACAATCTTCCGTGAGTCCAGTATCGATATATATTAAATGATTTGTTTTTTGTTTTTTTTTCAGGGCCTATCAAATTTCGTACATATCAAAGGTTGTTCTAGCGCGAATAATTTGACCATCTGCCGAAGACAACCAAATACTTTATTATATTAGTAAATCTTAAGGTGAGTCAAAAGTTTTGCAA